>OX632359.1:30640806-31195355 GCA_951751655.1 Ophion costatus | reverse complement strand
TGTAGTCACGTGAAATTTGTAATCGTAGCCAGTATGAAAGTCACTTTCCGGTTCCGTTGCCCTCTCGTGCTATTTCGCCGTCACGCTGGTGAGTATTATCCATTACCGTTGATACCTCTATGCCAATCTAACCCGTGCAACTACCTGAAGCTATATACACTTCGTGCACCAAAAAGACTTGAGAGACTGAGAAACAGAGAAACTTTGCTGTGCTCTGCGAATGGGCAAAGGAAAACGATCGGAACGTCCAACGTTCTGTTTGAATCCTCCGTTTCGATACGTCCGAATTGAGTTCTAGCCACAATCTTTGAAAAAAATAGTCATCATTCTGAGTAGAGGATAACTCATGATTTTCATCATTGATACATAGATATCCGTTCGGAAGCAAACATGTCGCATCGCTCGAGCAGTTTCATGTGTCCTTAAATATTAACTTTACACGCATGTGTTGAAGGATGTACACATCTAGTCTAGTTGAAGAATGTACACAGGTAGTCTATGACACCACAATCGTCACAACTGTAAGCGAAAAGTATATCGAAACATACGATTTCGGTGGCGTGTTCGACTATCTATCATCCCCGGTGTAATGATTAACTATTGTAAAAGGATTGACAATATAGACATGGTCAGTGTAGGGTTATCTCAAAATGGGCGCACAAGCACTAATGTTGTACATTGCACGTTAGGTGTTGTTCGGTCAAACTTCTACTATTCTATTTAAATTTGTACCATCCGCATGGACAACATTGACGTTTGTCATGTATAATTTATTAGCAGACGTTATGAAAAGTGACTGTTCGAAAAGAATTACGGTTATGTATACTTACAGCAAAGACGTGAATCATTTGCAGTTGGAACAACCACGGCTCAGTAGTTTTAAGGACTACGTATGTCTCACAAACTGTTGTTTAGTATGTTTGTTGCATTGCAATAACAGGATATCGGTTCAACACTACTTCTTCCAGTTCACCTCCTGGTCTTGCAGGCCACACATTCCTATCCATGTACCAGGTAGTATCGTAAAATCCATTTAAGCAGTGACTTATATTATTAACAAAAAGATCTGTGCAAATTTTCACCAAACTCAGTGGTGACGACTATTCGGAACTATAGTCGGAATACCTTTTGTCTGCTATGCCAAATCTGCGATCAAGATTCGAGAAGCATATAGCTAGTGGCAGCGTGAGTAGTATAGGCAGAAGATAGGCAGGTAGGTTGTAGGTTCGATTCCATATGAAGGTGAAATATTTTCTTCGAAACAAATCATCACTCGTGTTCAGTGAACGAAGACTTATAATAATCGACTGGACAAAACAGCAATCACGGAGCCACCATCATTGCTTACATCAGTCATCTTTGATACTTACTAGTCCACAGACAAGTTGTTTTTGGCATCACTAACCACCATTGGTTGATGGTTAGTATCCTTATCACTAACTACCAACCTGCCGAATGTACCGTAGACTCCCTTCGACTACGAGCCTTCCGACCCTGAGTCGGAAGAGAACACAAAACACATACACGGAATGTGTAAGTGAAAATCTCTCTGTGTAAAATGTGTACTCTTTTAAGCAAAGGATCCCGATAATCGAACGGACTTTACCAGCACCTTGCGATGGTGATAAGTTTTTTTTTTTAACAAGAAAGCTCACATAGCCAGCGTTTGAATGATGTAATTATAATGGTTATTGCGGTTCTGGCTACAACTATTCAATCACGAGAAGAAATCGTAGAAAAGTGAAAGACGATGGAAAAAGGGCTGTAAGAGACATTGGAAAACGCGAGAGTGGAAGTGCAGTTACAGAACGAAAAAGATTCTTTCGCGGTTGAACTCGAAGAAGGAAGAAGGAGAGAAGAGAGAGAGAGAGAAGAGAGAGAGAGAGAGAGAGAGAGAGAGAGAGAGAGAGAGACAGAGAGAGAGCGAGAGAGAGAGAGAGAGATGCTATGCAGGTGGAGAGAGATCAGCGGGGAGCGCAAACGCAAATGTTTTCCAGCCAGAGAAGCTCTCTTCCGTTCCTTGCTCTGTTTCGCTATAAACAAGTAGGTTGCGAAAGAAAATTCTGCCATTGCTACGAAACCCCCCAAGAGCTTTCAAGAGACCTAGAATGAGAGAACCGACATCCTGTCTCTACTATTTATACATATATATATGTGTTTGTGTGGGTATATATATATATATATATATAAAACGACATCACGGAGTTGATGCCGTCCTATCTGTGGAGGGCGAAGCAGGTCTTGGCGAAGGTATTGCACTTCCCCTGGTTGGCACTGAGAAAAGTACCAACTTGCGTAAACATGTATATATGTATCAGCGAGAAAGACAAGGTTCATAGACGGACAGATGCAAAACATGAAGCGAAAGAACGGGACCGACCAGGATGCTGGGGTTTCGGGAGGGAACTGCCATCGGATGGCAAAGAACGGGGAGAGAAACACCAAGGGGGGAAATGGAATAAGTTTCCTTATTAAATAGTTGTTACTCTAAGCTCTCCCTATCTCTCTCTTTCTCTCTACTATTGAGGTCCTTGCGAATCAGGAGTATTACGGAAAAAGATGGGTATGGGCTACGTCGCCTATATGAGGTGGAAGTCACCACCAAACCGCAATGTACGTTTACTCAGTCGCTGCTGCGGATGAGGTTGTCGATGTATAGAACTCGAATCACACTTATTATTTACGAATAATTGATTCGTACTGCTAATTCGCAATTCGCAAAACGCGTCAGCTTAGGTTTTCTTAGTAAGGGCTTAAGGGGTAAGGCCACTGTACATTTTTTGAAAAATCGATTTTTTTTTATTGGCTTAAAAAATAGTTTAAACCCTCTAGAATAAGAAAAAAAAGGTCCTGTGCGAAAAAAAATTTGTTGTCCTTAGGAAATGAAGGTCGCCGCCAAGCGTGTCAAAACTTGCTCCGAAACGACTGCAATTATATCGGAGATGGCGATTCCAAAACTTTCAAAGGCATCGTGGATTCGAAGCCTTATGAAAATGTTGATGTTAAAAAAAAAGAGTGCATAGATCACGTGCAAAAAAGAATGGGCACTCGATTGAGAAACTTAAAAAAAGGAACAAAAGGTCTCGGGGGAAGAGGAAAACTCACTGCCAAATTGATTGACGAACTAAGCATTTATTACGGCTTAGCAATCCGTCGAAATTCCGATTCCATCAAAAATATGAAAAATGAGATCTGGGCAACCCTTTTTCACAAAATGTCAACGGATGAAAAGCCTCAGCACGAAAAATGTTCGGAGAATTGGTGCAGTTGGAAGAAAGCGAAAGCAGAAAATGCCTTGGATGCGTATCATCACAATCAGCCAATGAGTGAGGAGGTTTATCAAGCCATCAAACCCATCTACATGGAATTGAGCCGGGACGAGTTGCTGGAGCGTTGCTTGGGGGCCTATACTCAAAACAATAACGAAAGTTTCAACGCTACCGTTTGGAGTTTGGCCCCCAAATCATCCTCAAGCGGAAAAACTGTACTAGATATTGCGACGGATATCGCTGTTTGCATATTCAATGGCGGCCTTACCAACGTCTTGCAAATATTTAAGATGTTGGAGGTGGAAATTGCTGTACAGTTATATAATTTCTGCATCGAAGCCGACGCCAAACGCATCACGCACGCGGATACATCTCTGAGCGACGCGGCCAAAAGTGCGCGCGCGCTCCAAAAATCAACCAGGAAAGCCGAGGAAGACGAAAATTTGGCTATCGAAGGACAAATGTATGGTGCTGGGATTGCAGACTAACGGTAAAAAATTTTTTTAACTTCTTTTTTTAATTTTTTCCAATAAAAAACTATTCGCAAAACTTTAAACGCGTTTTTCTCGAAACATGGTTTTTCAAAATGGCACGCAGCATAACTCGAACAATTTTCATTTTTTTTACTTGAAATTTTAACCAGATGTGAACATTTACATTATCTTGAGAATGTCGATCGGAATTTTCAAGAACTTTATTTATTGATTTTTTATTAACAAAAAACTTGCCGTTTTTTTCGTCAAAAATCAATTTTTTTTTCAAACGCACGCCAAATCCACAAAAATTGATACTTTTTAAAATCCGATCGACATTCTCTAGCTATAGCCCTCTAGATTAATGGTTTTTTTTTTTTTTTCTAGATTCAAAAGTGCACCAGTGGTGCTGCGTGCCGCGGAGCCCTGGAAGCAAAACATGTCCCGGGAAGATAGCTGTGGAACCGCCATTTTGTTTTTTTTTACTGTAAAAAAATTTTATAATAAAGTTTAATGTATGCCCGATAACACCATTAAAAGTTTTTTTTCAAATACCTTCAATTTCGGGAGCAAAAAATTAGTGAAAAAACCTTTTTTTTTGGGCCGTTACAGTGGCCTTACTCGTTAAGGGATTCGAAAAGACCCGCTTGGATCCAGTACGGAACAACTTTTCACAACCTTCATCTCAACTATGCCAACGCGATTAGGAGTAAAATCTATAGAATTTCAATTATTGCGGTTGTTGATCCTCTGGGTCCTTCTTTTGCACAAAAAGGGATTTTTATGGTCGAATGTATAGGGTAACAGTACATAAGATGGAGAATAGGTTTGGTTGTACACAACTTCGGTAATTTAAAATAAAAATCCCCACGTGCGGTGAGTCATCACAAATGACAAGATCGCGTGGCTGCCTTCAAGAATCAAACGATGAAGCTTCTTCCTATTGTCGTATCAATATGTATTAAACGAGACTGCAATATTGAAACGCAGGCCTTGTCATTCCCTTTTACTTTTTTTTCTTTTTTGCCGTCCCGTCCCCAGGGTATTCCGGTTTTCAATATCATTCGTAATAAGAGGCGTACAAAGAGGGAGAACCGGAGAGTAACAGCATTGTGTTTAAGGATCCTTTCTTCACGAAGCAGCCTATCATAGTGAAGATATCTCAGTCAATATAACGTCGGATTTATACGAGAACACAAGTCGTCATTTTTTCCTATCTATTCCTCTCCACACCACGTATTATTTGCAGTTAGCTGTGCCGTGCCTGGTGCTCGTGGTCCAAGCAACATCATAACTCCATTCCTCCAACTCTCTGCCTCCCTCTCATCTCTTCATCCCCCACTCGTCAAGAGACCGTATCTGATCCGGGAGAACCCGAGATACTTTTTATTACTTTTCTCAAGGATGCATTTAAGTGGTGATGTTGCACGGAGGCTGGAGAAATCTGCATTCGCAAGACTGTGTCTTCGGCACAGTTGCGAGAGCATAACTCGAACTCTATCAGAGCTCCGGCATCTTCGTAATGGAGAGAAGGCTCCTCTCTTATACGCCGCGAAAAAAGAGATGAAGTGAGTCGATCAACTTCATACACCGTTCCACGAGACCTAATATCACATCGGATTTTCCCATTATAAGCATCGAGTTTTACAATACGAAAAACGAATGATCGTGACTCGACGGTATTATTGACAAATTGAGAAACTTGCGGACGTTAAGAACACTACGGTAACCGTACCAACGCTCGGACGGGTCCCACTGTTCGGACAGTAGTTCAAACGTTTCACTATATTAGGTAAATAATTCATAGGTAGCGAAAAGTGACGCTTGCATTCTATTCAGCCTTCAACTATTAATTTATTACTGGAAAATTGTACGCTAATAACAAATGTTAGTAATAAAATTGACGAGTTATATTAACGAGACCGCGTCAGTCATGTCATGAATGCACTTTTCTAACCAGAAGAGCTAAAGAGTTGCGATCATTTGTGATAGTAATAGGGGTCTATTTTTTATCGATTTCTACACTAGACTTATGACCAATCGGAAGCGAATCGAACCGACTTTTCGATGCCGTCGTTACATTTCAGTTTGGGTAAGGTATTATATAATAAATTCAGCGTCTCATTAATTGGGACATCTATCACACGCATGTACCACGGTCGAATCTCATGTCCGATTACTGGTACGAGAGAACGTAGTTGCAGAGACCGAATCGCCGGACGCCAAGCGTTGACAGCTCGTTTCCCTGCGTACTTCGCGATAAATGACTTGTGATGTGAATGTGTGTGCTGTGGGTGTGAATTTAGTTTGTGCTTTTGAAAAAAGCAGAGAAAATCAATTGGTAAGCACATGTGTCCCATATTTAGATAATCCATATTTAGGTAACGTCCCTTTAGATAATTACCATATTTAGGTAACGTCGCTAGTCGCGACGCAAACAAAGTTTGTGGTTATGTGGCCGGCTTTCCGCGAGATTATACGGCATCGATGCCATCTTTTTCTTAGTTATACATTCGAAATGTGCCCGGAGGGTTACTTTCTTTACTAATATATCGAATTATTGCTTACAAGGGTCGCGTAACCGAAAAATTATGATAATAGATGGTCAGTATATGGATGAATAAAAAAGAGTTCTCACATACCTGTTCAATTTAAACCTTGTAACTATAAGAATCAATTCTTGCATGTCCGAAAACTAAGACCTCATAATGGTCGGTTATAGAGACGTGTCCGAAAATTGGGTCATGATAGTGCCCGAACATAGGTACGTATCACTAACAGCTGTCCGAAAATTGGTACATATGGTTCTATTGAACATGCAAATGTACAAAAATAAAAATATTCAACTTTTCGGCAGTTAATGCATGTATTTTGAAATCTAGAACTTACGAGCCTGCCGTTCGATCCGGTCTTTTTTTTAAACGTTCCATAAATGTATAATAATTCCTACAATCTAAGAATGCTCTTAACCGTCGCAACATTGGTACCGTTACCTTACGGTCCAAGGTTTATCAATTATTCGCACATACTTTTTAAGAAGCGTTAACATAGATGAACATTCGATCTGATTATTCTCTTATTAACAATAGAAATATTTTTGCTTAGGGAATTCTACAGTACAGGCTGCATCCATAATTACGTAACAATAACAGTCGGTAATGTTCCTTCCGTTAAATTAGTATACTTCACCTCTCAATCCATTCTCCGTTGCTCTGTATTCTCCTTGAAAACTCGTGCAAAGGCAGTTAGGAATTTTATCGTCCGTTCGACCCGAGTGTAGCGCAAAAGTTCTGCAGAAACTTGTGAATTTACGCGACATTCGTAACTTCTTTTCCACCGCCGGACATATCCGTTCTGGGCTATGCAGTTTCTGAATATTTACAACGATAAACGTGAAAGCCGCGGAGCAGCGGTGTACTTAAACGACGGAGTAAAACCGCGTTCGTCTATGTTTCGTTTTTATAGGAAAGAGGAGCACGATCTCGCCACATTTCTCGTAATGTCGCGTATCCCTCGGAAGAACGACACAAGTTTTGAACGCGTTCCTGCGCAAAAGTCGTGCGGAAGCGGAGCGAATGTCCATCAGGTGTCTGATCCCGGAAGCGTCAAACGAAAATCGTTTGCTACTTCGGAAACGTGTATCCTAAAACTTTTATGAATTCCTGTTTCATCGGTGAAAAGCGTGTTTCTTGGCGAGGTCAAACCGTATCTTGGGACCCACGAGAAGGGTTCTTCGTTCACTGTATTTTATATACCGGTAGCGGGAGGATCTGCGGGGCAGAGAGGCAGGAAAGAGCTACTGTGACGAATATATTCACTTCCTCCGCGTCTCTCTCCCCACTCTCGCTTTTTCGCGAAACAGAAGCTCGCGGTTGGACGGAGAAAAATAGGAGGTGGTGGGGGGCACAGTACGCGCTGTTCAACCGGTTCGTTTCACAGCCCCCCTCCCCCCGTCTCCCTCCCCCTCTCCATCGCTTTCTCTATGTTCACTCGGCTGATTCTTCATCGGTATGTGGACAACAGTGAGAGCGACAGAGAGAAAGAGAGGCAGAGCGAGAGAGAAAAAGACAGTACGATAAAAGAGGTACACCCGGCTCGCTTGCAAGCTCGGTTTCGCTATGTTGTCTGGCTATGCCGGTGCAGTGATAAACGGTGCCCCGATAAAACGTGGCAGACGTTGCCCGTAGTTGAGACCAGAACACACGGGTCCACACATGAATTGTTCTTTCTCTCTCTTTCTCTTTCTCATACATATATTCGTCCTTTCACTCTCTCCGTGTTCCAGCGGTGTAATGTTGAATCTCGGGATTTTGAGGGATGGCCTTTGTGTTCTGTCTGCTGTTGCCGCTCCTCTCTGCCACCGTACTTTACGCTTTTTGCTCCTGTGCCTCTCCAGGCCACTCTCTCTCTCTCTCTCTCTCTCTCTCTGTTTATATCTCTCCATCTCGATCCTGTTCCTTTTTTAGCCAGCATTCCGCCTGGTCCACATTTACTCGCAGTACACGCGGGTCGGATGTGACCGAGTAAAAAGGCGAGATTCGATCCAATTGCCGCACTAAATTTCGCCGATTACGCCTTTTTATTCGCGAGCCGCGCAAAAAACGTTTCAATCCGAAAACTTGGTGCTACACTGTTGTTATATATGTATACATTGATTGTACACCGAACAGTTCTTTGAAAAGCCTAGTTTTTTTTTCAATCCCATCATTGGTATGGACCTACATTCTTTTCACTTATACCTATTACCTTTGAACGCGCCTGCATGTACCAGAAATTCATTTGAAACTTCACTTGACGTTTTTTTCAGCTGGAAAATGCCGGTTCGACATATTTGAGATATTTGTCCAGTTTTTTAATCGATCAATTCCTGCTGCGTCTATCCCGCGGATGAAATATCCACACCTGTGCTTCGTATAAAACTCAGTCTGTTTACATTTTCTCTCCGTTAGAATATGAAAATAATGGTGAAGTTCTCACATTTCCGCATTCAGGCCACTCCATCTCGCTGTACCTCCTTCGACCTCTATTTTTATTCTTGAAATTTTCTTTTTAGCTCTCTTGCACAGAATAAATTGCATCCGGCCGTTGAGTTTTCTCGGGTGTTTGCTCATCCCCCAGCTGAGCTGCTGCTTTATATATATAGCAACATATATATGTATATAGAAGTGTATAAAACACACACACACACACACACACACACACACACACACACACACACACACACACACACACACACACACACACACACACACACACACACACACACACACACACCACCACCACCACCACCACCACCACCACCACCACCACCACCACCACCACCACCACACACACACACACACACACACACACACACACGTGTATGTGAGCGAGTGTGTATGTAAGACAGTCTGTATGCACAAACTCGTATTTTTTTACCAAAAATTCACATTGCTTTCACCATACTTCGAGACTGAATTAAACGCTCGATCTACCCCGATAAAAGATGAGGGAAATTGGGACGAGAGAGAGAGGGGCGGGGGGGAGAAACAGAACGCGAGAAGGGTCCTGTGTAAAAGTTATTTTCACTCCAGTAGTCTCAAGGGTACACTTATCCGCGAAGTAAGTCTTGCTCATTAAATTCTGGAAAAGACTGCAATGCCTAGAGATACGAATAGTTTTATATACGCTCCTACATGGCGCTATGATAACTCAAAATTACATATCCAACGTAACGGACCTCGCCTGAGCGTTTAAAAATTTTTTTTATTGCAACCTCGATCGTTACTGTAGCTTGGAAACTACGATAGGTATTTCGTGCGTATGGGAACACTCCCTGTGTCGCAAGACGACCATGACGAGTGAGACCAATTAGAAAGCATGCGAGTATTACGTGATATTTGCTTGTTCGAATTCACGCTGCGATACGAGATTCCAGAATACGATTACCGATTGTCGATGGCTCTGAAGGCCAATATCGACAGTCTTGATAGGTTAGAATGCATACAGTCGGATATCGATAAAGGTAATATAAATGCTCTATCTAGGAGGGATATTCAAAGTACATAATAATTATAATAATGATACTACAATGATGTTCCGGTAAAATTATAATAGTAAAGCCACAAAAATATCCAAAATTTACTTCATCGTTTTTCGACTATCGTCTCTTGTTAACACATATTTTGGTTTCCAAATTATATTTAAATGTTTATTATTACTTGGCAAGCTTCATTTTTCTTTCTCTGTTGGAAAACTTTCCTTGCAACAAAGCAAAAATAATTGACATTCCATTTGGTCGCATAATTTTGTATGCCCTTCTGCGTTTGCACCTTTCGACTGTGACAACATTTTACTTTTCAAGTGTGTACTTCGTGTAGTTCATTCGATGTCCATTTAAATTAAATCAACCGGCTTCTCCATCGGAAAAATATGTATCCATTAAGGCAGTATTGTTGTCTAAAGCGCTGTTTTCGAGGTGAGTTTTAGGATGGAATAACTGTTAAAATGTTCCAATTCTGTTTTTGACAATTTTGACACATGTTTATTGATCCTTCAATAATATGTAAACGTGTAGAAAAGAAGAAAAAAAAATATATTTTTTCTCATTTCACCTTACGTTTGTTTGCAACGGTGAGCTGAAAACGCCCCCATTACCAGTGTAGTGGGCGTTGTGAGAATGTGAAAAAAAACCGAACATATTCTCAAAATATGTACGAGCATTGTGATTTTGGGTAATAGGTACAAAAAAAATTACGAGATGGCGGCATGCGAGACTGATTATCAGTAAAAAAAAAATTCTGACCATTCTGAGAGTTATAGAAAGAAAAAAATAATTATTTCGGCTCAATTCTGCTACCAACGTTGAAAAACAGTCTACTAAAGGTGTATGTCAAATCTGAGAGCTATCGGTCTATTGGATATCACGATATCGTGTTTGCTGATTTGAAAAACATAGTTTCGAGAAAAACGAACCTTTATACCACCTTATACCTTTATACCTTTATACCACTGTGTGACAGTTCTGTAGCGAACAAAGAAGTCAATGTTACCTGACGACGACAAACCGCTCTATGGTTTTTTAAGGCAATACGTGCAAACTAGATGGCGTTAGTGGGATCAAAATTTATTCCAACTTCACTTATCGCGAGATTGCAAGATTCGAGTGTGCGCAGAGTCCGCGGAAATTGAAAAAAAAATATCAAAACGACAAACGGTGTGTGAAAAATGTGGCCTGGTTTTGTGTTGGGACAAGAAAAAAGATTGCTTCAAAGTGATCCGTACATAATAAAGGAATGTTACGACACAATGTAACATGTCTGTTACACTTCCTTGATTGCTGTATAACTAAACCCCTGATTAAGTTTTTTGAAAATCTCAATGCTGTGTTCTTTAAATTTACTCAAACCTACCATAAAATCAACTATTTTTAAATTTTTACGTTGTTGAGTTATGCCGGGTTAAAGTTTGTTGCATTTCGCGCTCCCTGAGTGTACTCGTCGTTTCTATAACTCGGATAATTTTATGAGTAACATTAAAAGGTTTTTACAAACGCATTTAGAAATATCTGTAGAATAATAAAACACTTTTTCAATCAAATGACTTTCGCATTGCTAGACAAAATACTGCCTTAAACGTACGAAGAATGCATTCCATTAACGAGCATGTACACATACTCCGCAAGCGCCATGGTATCTGTAGGAGCACTATCCCAGTGATCGCGAACTATGAAGGGATTACAGGGGATCAGGATAATAATGAGGTGCATCAGGAATGAGCGAGGCCTATACTAAGGTCACGGGCGACGACGGGGGGACCGGAAACGGGAAACTGGGAAGGGGGATGACAGTTTAAACTCGTGGAAGTTGCCACATGGCGGAAATTAGACCGCAAACTTCGTAGGAGTTTATGATGTTAGCGTGACCGTTTTGTTTACACTGTGGCACGAAGAGTGCACGTCTACGGACGAATCTAACATGCTTCAACTTCGTATGGAATGGATCATGTGCGTGCTCCGGTTAATTACAAATTAATCATTCGTAATTTCAGACCTGAATCTTGAATTTTCAAACGATTAGTCGAAATGTTACCACTTCGAATTCGCCTAACTACCGTAGTAGAATTGAATCAAGTCGGTGGTATTTTTTTGTAACTATTCCTGTAGCGTAATAGTGAATCCATCAATGTTTTTCAATGAATGGAAAATTATAATAACTGACTGATCATTCAACTTGAGTTGAATGATTCGCGAATATCAGCCTCGTTTGACTCGCAAACTCAACAGCGATAGCCAATTCGCATATGTATCCCACAAAAAAAATACGAGATAAAAAAGGTTTTCGTTTACCTAATTCGTAAAACCAATCCCATAAGTGTTCTTTTAAGTTTGTTCTTGATCGCAATCATCTGCGATTGTCGTACTCATTATAGAAGATTTACAGAGAGAATAATAGGTAATACGTTTCTTCCGTGGATTTTCCTTGCGTTTTTCTCTATGGCCCCGTATGGACGCGGAAAAATTGCCGGCGGCTCCGCGCCCTGCTTTTATGAAATCCAATTTCGCACTGTGGAGCAAACAATTCATGGCTTACCAAGATCTGTAAAGTGAGGAAAAGGAAAAGAGAATAGGAAAGAATAAAAGTCTAAGGATCGGCGGAAGGGAAGAAGGGCTAGAAGATTTACAATAAAGTACGTCTACCAGTGTCCTGCGTGTGAACGTCGAGCTCAAAAGCACAATACTGAGATGATCCTTGCGTCGTGTTTTCTCTCGCAAGGTTTTCAGTATTTCTCTATAGAAATTCTCATACCATACTCTCTAAAGCAAAGGACGACGAGAAGAACAAGAGAGGGAGAGAGAGAGAGAGAGAGAGAGAGAGAGAGAGAGAGAGAGAGAGAGAGAGAGAGAGAGAGAGAGAGAGAGAGAGAGAGAGAGAGAGAGAGAGAGAGAGAGAGAGAGAGAGAGAGAGAGAGAGAGAGAGAGAAAGGAAAACAACTATACAGATCTTCCCGTGACGATATATATGGCGTTTTAAAAAGGACGGCGACTTGGCCGATACAGGAAGCCAATCCTGGCAGATTCCGCAATAACAAGGACCGTCGAGAAATTGAAGAACACGAAAGGAGAAAATTCGTACCGGTTCTCTGATTCTCTTAAAGCTAACCCTTCATATTTGGCTTACTCCGAGGAAAAGAATTTAGGAATTTATCCTTCTTCCATAGATGTACATCTTTTGTCAACTTCGTCAAGATTTTTGAACTTCTGGGAAGCTTCGTAACATTACGAAATAAAAAGGAGCCAAGAAAAGCAGTGGGTGGGTGTGTGAGAGACAGTGATGAGGGGGAGGGGTGAGTGGGTTTCTAAGCGATTACGCCACTTCTCCCAATGAGACACCGTCTTCTTTTTCCTCCGAATTTTTCTCTTCGTTCCTTTGAAAAACGTAGGAGGATCCGAATCATCGCATATCATCGGGTAAATCCATTCGCTTCAATTACATTTCACATTTGGAGTTTGTATCCGCTTTCTCTCGTCGTCCACCCTTCGAGAGGTTTGACTTTTCGCTTGACGACAGGTCCCTTCATGTGTCGAAGAGACCTGTGATTCACGTGCCTTTTGGGTTCTCCAGTAATCTCCGTAAATGGCAATAATCGTGGAATGAATCGACCTTGTCTAGACAAATCAGTCAACGCGACGGAGTAAGTTGATAACTTGTAAACGATGTGCGTAGTCCGCAGGAAAGAGGAAGATAATTGAGATGTGTGACAGTACACTTGATCGTGGAGCAACGAAGAATAATGGCACGTGCGGTTGCAGCAATCACCTCTGTCGATGAATTTAATTTTGCATGATACGTACCAAATGTCATCTCTCATAGCTAGAAATGTCGACGTTTTTGTGAAGAGCCCAGACACATGACGAATCACCACGATCGTAATCGTTGAAATTATTCGTGAGCGTGTAACATTGCGGAAAACCGTCCTCCGGTTCCACCCTTGCGCGCTACTCAGAAGTCCGCAGTCGCGAGTACATCAATTATTTCCGGTAATATCCAATTCTCGCGGTATAGTAATTCATTTTTGATGAACAGCCGGTAGCCGAAGCGCAATCCTGTGCTCCGCTCGGGCGTAAATAATTTCGGGTCGTCACACATGTCATCTGCATCTAGCTGAACTATAACTGCCCCGCGTGTGTGTCTCCTGAAGTTCCATAAAACACATCTCGTCGTGACGGTGACGCTTCGAATTACAAAAATCAAAAAATTAAGTTCGCGGATTTGTAATAAGGGTAAGAAAAACCGTTTGGGTGATGTACGTAACTTAAGTGGTAGAAAAAAATTAACTTCTGCTGCATTTCAATGATGCAAACATCAACATCAAATGATGTTGAAGTTATTAGAAGAGATATGGTATTGAAGTTGAAGTTATTAAAGAATATATGAGGAAATGAGCTGCAAAGAACATATTAATAATTGAATTAATAATTAAATATGATCTGCAAAGAACATATTAATAATTAAAGAACGTATGATGTTGAAGGTATCTTGAAGTGAACTCGAAGTTATCTTGAAGTTGAAGTGAACATATGATCTGGAAGTTATTAGGTAGTTACTAATAGAAGTATTACTTATTAGCTAGTTACTAATAGAAGTATTACTTATCCGCTAATTACTAATAGAAGTATTACTTATCCGCTAATTACTAATAGAAGTATTACTTATTAGCTAGTTACTAATAGAAGTATTACTTATTAGCTAGTTACTAATAGTAGTATTACTTATTAGCTAATAAGTAATAGAAGTATTACTTATTAGTTACTAATAGGAGTTATTGCTCTATATGCTAAAGTCACGCGCATGCTCCGCGACTTTCCTTTCTTTGGACCAACCCTCAAAATGACACGGAAGTGTTCACGCTGAGATTTTCACGATGGTTTTTGAAAATTATATTTCTCTAGCGTTCAGCAATCTCGCGTATTCGCGACTCTATTTGCTAAAAAAAAAAGTTAACCTAGTGTTCTGGATACGCAGCCCGGAATATGTGAACACTTAATGCGGCTGGTTGCCGATCGTACGGTTTATCAAGTACACACACATATTTGCATGTATAACCTGTATATAACGGGAAAAGCGTAACGAACAGAAATTGAAAGCAAAACGAGAACAAGATCGGGTTGAAGCGTAATGTATAAATTATTTGGATGCAATACGCGCTATTGAAACGAGAAATTTCACTGCTATTTTAAAGGCTATGCAAATAGGTTGCGGTTAATTTGTAACGTCGAGAGAGAGAGAGAGAAAGAGATGGGGACTGGGGAAGGTTAGCTCTTGTTGCGTTCGATGTTCCAACCGCACGCACCATACGTTTCCATTTACTAGCAATTGTGGTTGCCAGTTTCGTTGCTCACCTCTTGCTGATCAATGTCGATGCGATTAATCACTGCAAGATATTTTTTAACTGCACCACCGTACGATGCTGCACACGTAACTGGTAATTTCTACAATCAAATGTAATTTACCGTGGGAAATACGATATTCTTTTTTTTACCGCCCTTATCCGAAAAACATCGATCTATAAATTATTTCCACCACAAAAAGTATACCAGAGGCTCTGATTCTTCGATAACGTCAAACTATATTTAAATCAATTTTTTCATCCACTTCTTACTACGAAGTTTCTTGCTTTCCATTGCTTTTCAAATTCGAATGTTATTCTTGAAAAATAAAATATTACCCGTAACTAAACGTCGCTTTACAATATGTTTGAGCCATCCATTACTCGTGGAATAATATGAGAAATGCATTTATCACCTGTAGCAACGGGTGTCACATACAAAATAGATGCGAACAAAGACGTGAAGAAATGTTCACGGCTTCGTGTCGTTTATACCGTGTTCACAATACAACAAGCTGGATATTAATGAACTCCCTCGGACTAACGAGCGTAAATGGATGAATGCAGCCTGGATGAAAGATGCATTGGAATAGTGAGTTGTGACACGGTTGAAGGGATAATACTATAGGCATTCATGAGTGGGTATACATGCTTAAGGTGATGGGCCGTTGGGCTTGGGTTAAGAACGGACCTATCTGACAGTCGTATCTTTATTGTGTATAGAACTATGGAATATAGGGGCATTCGCAACTTGTTTCTCACGAGTAGCCGGAGGGGAAAGAGCCGGGAGAGTGAATGGCGAATATCGTAGATGGGAGATATGTTGCCATGTACTACGAGTCGTCGTAAACGTGATATCGTTTACTCCGAGTAAAAATCTAATGATTTTTTCCAATGTAATGTTTCCATTTATTTTTACCCAATGACCCTGCCTATAGCCTTCTGGTCTTCTACGAACCGTTTGCTTTTGGCCCACACTTGTCGCTTCACTATTTCCAGTTTGCCGAAAAGAACCCACAGGGTCCTGACCACAGCGAGTCTTTCCTAACGCACTACTCGATCGCATTTGCACGAGGTCACAGGGAAACCCAAACACGCGCCAATACGGATGACTGTTTTACTGAGTTTCAGTGGCATTACCAACCGCGGCTTAGTGGAAATGCCTTCCGCTCGGTAGTCGACGCACACGCCGTTGCGCACAACCAAGCCGTTACCCATCCGAGTATTGACCTCAGCCAACGCTGCTCTCAATATGGAAGATCGCCGAAGCGGCCCACCGACCGTGCGTCCATTACTGGCGGTCTTGTGTTATTTTTGTACTTATGTCTGTTCTGCTTTCACTTGCATCCATCCTGTCAATCCTGAGGGTTCATGCATTGGGAGCTGATTTTCCTCGGGATTCTATCTATCCTTCCACACCTGCAGCTTACTGGGAGAGGCATATGAACCTTGAATGAATTTGGCACTATAGCCGTTGCACTTGCGAGGGTTTCGAAGTACATGCTAGTTTCGAACGCATTCAATTATTTTATACATTTTAGTACATTCGGACTTCGATCTCCGCTTACTTTTGCTGACTACCTGTTATTGCGTTTACGTGTCTCGCGTGTCGTAGGCTCGGGTAGAGGACCTGCTCTCCCTCTCGGTTCATCAGCGCGCTGTTAGTTGGTACAACAGCGTGTATATGGAGTGTATGACAGCACACGTGCGTGTGTAGCTGTCACTCAAACGTGGTCGGATAGTGCCAGATCTCGTTGGTTTGTAAGTGAAATACTGAAACTAAAGTTCAAGTCATCATCCTATAATCTCAGTATTCTTCGAGGTGGACTCGAGTGGTACTCTTCGAGTTGCGGCTAGAAATAATTCGATAACTTGAAAGATAAATCATCTTGGTAGGTCATGTAATGTGGAATTTGGCTTTGATGGAATGCAACGGATTTTTTTTTATTCAATTTTTGTGCCGATTTAGGATACGAAAACCTCTGTAACGTATTTACGTTCCGTTATTAGAGATTTATGATGTCGACACAATGTAGTCATACACAATAGTAGTATGACTACATTGTGCCGAAAAAGGATTTTGGATAGTAATATTATAGAAATAGGGAAAAGGCAATCGTTGCATTCCAACGATGCGAACGTCAACGCCTTCATAATGATCATGTGTAAGTAGTGAAACTTTGGCTTTGTGGAGATATTCTTGAGTCAGGTGGACAAAGCACGACGGTGGATGGTTGGGTTAATTAAATTTGGGCCGAATACATTTTACTTATGACTGCGTATATTTTCTTTGGTCAGTCTACATGATCGTCCCGTGGCTCGTTAACGACTGTCCTCACATATTTCGTAGGCCAACCGACCTATTCGTCTCTTCTTATAATTTAGGGGGGGCTGCCCAGGAGGATTACTTGTAAGCTATATACATTATTATGTATCGATACATATCTCGTCTTACGCATGTTAGTGAAAACGTTACATTAAGGTATAGTGGCTCAATGACAATTGTTTAATATTTGTGCAGTGCACGCGTGCACTTTATTATTAATTTATCGGTTTGCAACCGGTAAGCTATATTCCTATGTACATAAATATTCATACGTATACAAGGTTTTCACTACATATACGTATATGTGCGATGGTATCGAAGTTTGGGTTCTGGAATGCAACGAAATCATTATTTTCTTTTCATGTTGCTCGATTCTTTGGCACTTTTAGTCTGCAAATATCACGGAAATATTGTTGAAGATCCTTATTGGGGATCGATAACCTTAAACTGCAAAACGAGAGTTTAGATAGTAGTCAGAATTTAAAAATCACAAAACAAAGAAGGATTTTCGTTGCACTCCAACGATGTAGACTTCAACGTCATTACATGCGGCCATACATTTTCTACACAAACGGGGGCGTGTTTCACAAGATCGAGCTCATAAGATAAGATATTGTTCCTTATTAAGTTATTTTACAAAATTATTAATTCATCAATTAATTATTAAGATAACGTGGTAATAAAATGAGGATTAGTAAATCGATTATTCACACGCAATGACAAATGTCCGTAGGTCTACACTTACCCAAATGCATATAGATATAGGGGTGCAAATTTTCCACATAAAAGGACGTATCAAACACGATTTGCCACGTGAGATAGTAGAAAATAAACCCTTTTGTTACTGTCATTTGTGTCACGCGGCGGTGCACGTAACGTATGGAACAAAGTACACGCCCTAAATTGCATACGCGACCATGCTTGTGCGCACTACCCTGGTACGAGTAACTCCATGTGAAATCGACTCGGCCCTTACTACTTCCCATTTTATAATGAAGCATTATCATTCATCCACAATTACGAAATAACCCTGAAAAATGGCGCGGAACACTTCTATACTGACTTGTACCCTTCCGAAAAAAGGGAAAAAATGGTAAGAGCTACTGCGTCGCGCAAGTTTTATGGAACGAAACCATACAATATATACCCACGTATATATGTACGAGTTTGTCAGCCCTGTCTCGGGCGTGCACACGGGATACAGGAACAGGAAGCAAACGTAAAAAAAATCGTCACAACCACCTCAGTGGGGAAAAAATCGTGAGCACTTCCCATGACACGCAGGTTTATTTTTTTCTCCCTCGAGGCGCCGGAGGACCTTCCACTTCCGGTCTTTCATATCGCGCATAGAAAACGCGCTGACACAAGCTACAGAAATTTAATTTTCGTTTACGAGGCTTTTCAAAAAACGTGACAAGAGCACGGTTTCGAAAGGCATTGATACTTGAAGAAGAAGAAAATGTTGAAAATATAGAGTTTCTTAGGAATTCGTGGAAATCACTGGGGAATCATTTACCATCCGAGAAGTTTGAAAAAGTACGTGCATATTTAGTAGGTGTGAGAGACAGAAATGCAGGTAACCATAAAAGTCATGCGCGCCAGAATCAAGGCTCTCCAATTAAGAACAGCTACTTGGCAAGCGAGCCAACAGCATGAGAAGAAGTTTAAAGGTGAACTACCGACAAAGGGCCAAATTAGCACGCCAATCTCTGTTGTTTTCGAGTTTCTTT
Organism: Ophion costatus; assembly: GCA_951751655.1. Lineage (NCBI taxonomy): Eukaryota > Metazoa > Arthropoda > Insecta > Hymenoptera > Ichneumonidae > Ophion > Ophion costatus. The sequence goes on along the minus strand of OX632359.1, from coordinate 31,176,190 downwards.
TCCTTCAGCAGATCTTGCTCTATCTCATTTTTGTTGTCCCTGGAGTCACTTCTCGTTCTCGGTAGTCGTTTTATTGTTGCAGTTTTTGATTAGTTTTCATCGCATCTTCTTCCGCTGGGTTATTTCAAATCCTCGCTATCCTCGATTCGTCCAGGGCCTAATTTAGTGAACTCAATGGCGGAAGAAAATCCAAAAAAGTGAGTGGCTCGTCTATATACATTTGCCTTCTGGAGATCAAGTTTTCGTTGACTCAAATGCATTTCACGCATGTACATACATCGACATCGATGGCTGCGTAGATGAAGTATTTCTTCTTTAAATTATGCTTTGTAATTTATTGCCCGTTCTACTGCTTTTGACTGAGGACCGTTCCAGTTTTATCAACCGGGCGCATGTTTAATATATGAGTGCATCAAGGCAAGCTGCGGTTTTGATCGATGTCAACAACTTTTTAGAAATTCGCTGCAAGTCTGTTCACGCCGCGTCCCGAACTACCGTCCTTCGGTGTCTCTTTCTCTTCCCCCTTAAACACTTCCGTTATAAGTAATAATGCAAATTAACCCAGTTTCGTACCCTTCACAGCGAAGTGTTCTCTCGCCCGACTACCGGCGATATATATCCAGTCTCGCGTAACGATAAGCCACGATAATTAATAACAGCTCGTTGCCCCGACGAGTGTATACATGTACGGTATTTTTTGCTTTTCTTTTTTTTTCAAATGATCACATAATGTGCAAAAAATTAATGAGAAAAACGTCCAAAAACGATATCACATTTTTCCGAATAGAATAAAAAGGCTTAACGACGAACTAAATCAAAGGTCTATTCGTGATTTGATTCGTAAAAATACAGTAAGATGAATTTGACATTACGGAATGAAGAAATAAGACCAGGCATTGATCAAATCGATCATTAAAACGCTTGATACATAGATAAATGTCATCGTAGAACGCTGACGTTAATCGATCGTTGCAGGGAATTATAAATTCGTTACATTTGCATAATAGGGATCTCGATAATAAAAGGATTATGGTATGTAAATTATTCAGAAATAACGAGGCCACTAGGTGGAGGGTAATGAAGCTGTACTGGTGTGTCACACCATCACTTTAAGCGTTTAAGCATATTAGTTCTTGTGTAACTTTGCGTTTATAATTTACACACTTTAAAGGCGAATCGAAGTCTTCATTGGCTGGTCTGATTACGTATGAAGCTACAAAAACTAAGGGAGACGAATGAAAACCGCTAGAAAATGATGAAAAAATTGAGACAGGAAATTAAACACTTCATGCCTCGCTTGAATCCGAAGTGTTATCACAGAATTTAGAAAGAGGGCTTACAATGTTGAAGTTTCCTCTCACCTTTACGAGAATACAAACATCTCATCCACTTTATGTTGATGCAACTGAGAATGCATAAAAGGAGAAAGAAACTTTATTTTCGAAAGACCTATTCAACGAGAAATCCATTATTTATTATCTAATAAAATAAAATACCGAATGAAGAGCACTCCACTCGGCCCTTTTTCATTCTTCACATTTCTTTTTAACAGTCAACTCATTTAAACATATCATTGAAATTTCGCAGCTCTTTCGTTCATTGGAAACATTCAAGAAGGAAAAAAGGAGGCAAAGCACGTAAAAAGAGCAGTGTTAAATATTCAAACGATTGTGAGGGGACGGCAGTGAAGAGGGACCGAGAAATGAGTAATTGATGGTACTTCCATCAGTCTGCTTGCGTGGGGGGAAAGAGGGGGAGAGGAATAAGTAGGGAGAAGGAGAAAGGTCCCGTCAGTTCATTTCGGTGTTAAATTCTGCAAAAGGGCGCAAACGGGTCTCACGGAAGGCCCCGTATAAATATACATATACACCGACTAAATCCACTTGGAACGCTCCATCTCATCCTGAGAAGCGGTAACCACTCAAAACTCTCGTGTATAGGCAATGCTGGGAATGGCCAAACTTCCCCCGTCCTGCGTTCAGCTCAGAGGTTTTCGTTTTGTCAAAACTACGCTGTCTCGCCTCCATACCTCGTGTATGGCTCTATTGCTTAATACGTATACCTAAAGATCCCCACTTATTGGAATACAAAGCAGAAACTCATTAAAAATAATTATCCCCACATTTCGAAAATGATTAAAATTTCGATTTTTTTCCCGTGCAGTGCAATTCATACGAAACCATCGCAAATTTATATTCCAAGAAAATTATCTGCGCACCGTAGTTTTTTTCAAATATTTCGCACCGAATGTATCTGATAAAAAGGACGAAGCCACATTGCGATTTCTCGATTTCGCGTAATGAAATAAATTGTTCTAACTCTGAATCGCGAGCTATGCACGTGCGAGGGTGAGCTAACCCAACGTATGATCTTATTGATTGACGAACGTAATAATGTGTACCTCTTGAATTCGAGTGGGCTTAAGAATCCCTTAGGATTGAATGCACACCAATAATACTCCGACGTGAAGTGTGCAACGGTCGGATGGAAACTTCGCATAATGCGCGACACGTTTGCTTCAATGCTGAACCGCTCTCAAGACAAGCCTCGAGAATAAAAGAATTCTCCGGCGATGATATATCGTCGAAGGGCGCGGCGAGAGGTTCACCCCAATGCTTTTTTCGGCCTCTTATTGCTTCTTCAAATGCGAATCGTTGTAATTCAACTCGACACGTGACCGTGCACGTCCCAAAGGGGAGACACACCGAACCGGCTCGAAATAATAGACCGTACCAGCGAACACGCACGCGCGCACGCACACACACACACACACACCAGATAATAAACGAGATCGTAGAACGTGTTTGAGTGCTTATCGTTCTATCGTTTTATCGAGAACGTTCGAAAGGTCAAAGAGAAGTGCTCAGGCCCTTTAATCTTCCGCACAGGTGAGCGTGAGAATTGATTGGCCAAAATCGTGTTTATAATTACTCCTTTGCCCGAGGCTAGAAATCGACAGGGATTAACAGGGTATCCGTCTCTGGAAGCCCAATTGGAAGGGTCAGAATGATTAATTTTTCCTCAGTAACACATCGGTTGGAATAAATTAATTTTGAATTGGAATAATGAGTTGGAATAATGTAATTTTTTCGGACGAAAATCTTTTAAAGTGTTCGTGGTGCTGCAACTGGCGTTGAAGTCCTCCAGCGGCGAGGCCCGAAACGGTGGGATCTCTACCAGGCTCAAATGTAATCTGAAACGAAAAAAACATTTTTTTTCTTTAGATATATCCAACTGGCTATGGATTCACGATCCACTTGTCGAAATTTCGAAAAATATGAAAAATGACAGCTTCTCCAAAGAAAACCTCACTTTTCTCTTAAAAAACAGCATGCTGAAGTCATTGTTAATAACAAATGGTTCACCCAATTAAAGAATGCGATCGTGAACCGAAAATGACTACTGTTTAAACGCTAACTGTGCAAATTCAAGTGAATAGTGTCAAAGTTACTCAAGATATCAATCCCGCAGTGTCAAGATATGTAGTTTCGCGATAATAGCGTAAACGACTCGAAGGATAGCGGTAAACCCTACGCACACTGTTCCACTAAAACAGGTGTAATGTCGTCAATTTTCCGAATTTCAGGGTTTGGTTGGTCTGCAAATATTCTTGAACGTTCACACTGTAACAATATGCAAAAAAAAAAACGATTTTTGAAGTTTTCAGAAAGCAATGCCCCCTTAACATTTATGTTCGTGTTTACTGCTTTATATCACTATTACTATCGAAATCTGTTCCAAAAAGTATCCCCTGGCGAAGTGTTCTGAAGAAAATTGATGAATCGCCGGACCAAAACTCAGTGACGTCGAGAAACACAAAAACTGCCTGACATCAAGACATTTCGTTAAAACTGAATTGGTTGAATATCCAATAAAACGCTCGAAAAAGCAGCGGTCACCCACACGTAGAGTGTACTGATAAAGCGAAGCGTTCACTGCGCTACACACAAATGTTCATATAATAACGCGATAAAAAGATGGGGGCACTGTCAGGGAAAAAGCTCCGCGAGGACTTAATTAATACTCATTAGTTTGGTGATAACGAGCCAGGGGGATGACGGCTCGGGCTTCCAATTTAATCGGAAATTGAAGTTTCTATCGTGCCACGACCATCCCCTCTCAAATTTTCTCTCAGCACGAGAACACGCCCGTCGGCTTACCGTGATGAGTTCCGATGTTAATTAAGGCTCGTTTAGAAAGTGCAAATGACGAGAGAAAAAAACGTATATATGTATTTTTCATTATGCCGCAGATCAGAAATATTGGATGGATGAACGAAAAAGTGAACGGAGACAGGTTCCGATGGTACCGCGGAATGATAAAATATTAATAATCCTACCGAACGACAGCAATTGAAAATCGTAATACGAAAATGCATATCAAATAAAATGCATTTCTGGGTTCTGAAAACCGACGGTAGCGGTCGGAGCTCGGCTCCGGCGGTTGATACTCGGAGCGGTGGCCGCATAGCCCAGCACCGGGTGGCGCATCAACCAGTTGAGCGGTAGGCCAATACTTCTGAGACCTTGGTGTAGATACTTGAGTGAAAGTCTGTGCACCAGAGAATCAGAAGAATATGAGGCCGTCGATACCGGTACGGGTTTTCCACAGTTTCCCCATATCCGCGGCAAAGGTGGTATAGTGTACCTTGAGCCGGCAGTGGACGCAACGGAAGTTAGGTTAGATTAGCGAAGTGCGGCTAGGGAGTGATGGGAAAGGCTTCAGTTGGGAAGGGTAATACGTAAAAACCGGCAAGGGTACGGGTTGATACTCAGGAAATAAAATAATTTTAAAAACATTTCTGGGTTCTGTAGCAACTGGGAACTCTGATACACTGAGAGAAGTGCATGATGGTTTGAACCATATTCTAACTGTAATTAATATTTCCCTGAGGGTACAATAATATTTTATAGCCATAGTTACTGCCAAACGTATAGTAATGCTTATTGATATTGTAGTAGCTGCGTAAATTTTGCACTTATGTTAACCGCAACGACCAATCGTAAGAGCATACGTTAATTGTTCACTGCTATAAAATATAGAAAATTTTCTTAGAATGTATATTTCCTGACACCAAAAAAATGTACTCCCGCAAGATCCTAATAGTGAACAGGACTAAAGTATATATACGTTCATTAAGAATGTTGCTTGTGATTTGCGACGATGTTTAATCGATGATTAACTTTATACACTACGTACGTGTTATTTTAAAGCATCAATGCCCGTTTATTATGCATAGGATATTTTATTAATCCAAACTAAGATCGAATACTCAACTGAGAGTTCTACCTCAGTGGTTTTTTCAATTATAATTTGGCAGTCGCTGGCCTCCCATAATGATTTATTTCGAAGAAAATATTTTGCCCTCCAAATTCATTCCATGGGATTCCATTTGGGTGCACAACCTACCTGTCTATCTTCTGCACATATTACGTACGATATGGCATAACAGACCAAAGTCATCCCGGCTGTACTTCCAAATAGCTGCTATTTCCGATTTAGCTAAATATTTCGACAAACCGTCTTTTTTGAAAATATAAGTCACCGCTTAACGGGGTATCCCTCGCTGGAAGCCCAAATTGAAGGGTCAGAATGATGATTTTTCTTCTAGTAATACACTGGTTGGAATAAATTATTTTTTTTCCAGCATCATGTACACATGTTTGTGGAAACAATATAATTTTTTCGGAAGAAAATCTTTCAAAATGTTCGGGGTGCTGCGGTTGGCGTTGCAGTCTTCCAGCAGCGAGGCCCGAAACAGCGGGATCTCTATCAGGCTCAAATGTAATCTGAAATGAAAACAAAAATCTTTTGCTTCAAACATATCCAACTGGCTATGGGTTCACGATCCACTTTTCGAAATTGCGTAAAATACGGAAAACGACAGCTTTTCCAAAGAAAACGTCATTTTTATCTTGAAAAACCGCATGCTGAAGTCATTATTAATAAATGTTTCATCTAATTAAAAAATGCGATCGCGAACCGAAAATGACTACTGTTTGAACGCGAACTGTGCAAATTCAAGTCAATAATGTAAAAGTTACTAAAAATATCAATCCCGCAGTGCCTAGATGTGAAGTTTCGAGATAATCGCGCTCTTGACGTTTTGGTACATATTTTTCACGATCTTGTGAAATATTGTCATATCTGTCAATTTTTAGAATTACAGGGTCCGGTTGGTCTCAAAATATTCTTGAAAGCTCCTCTTAAATGGATTTTTTGCGCATCACAATACTGTTGTACCGTATAATAGTGATTTGTACCATATTGACTTGCTATATGCATAGTAATGTGTGTCCTCCGAACACAGAATGTGATCTACAAGAAGAAGTGTTGACCTTATATCCAATTTTTTCAATGTAACAAACCTACTATCTAACACCTTGTAAGACACGTGTAGTTCTTAAATCGTGTGTAAATAAGTTACCATCTCAATTATTAGCATCTCACGAATGAACTTCAGATAAAGTGGCATCTCGTATAGTTCTACAGTTCTTGATAAGTTTTAATAATAGTTCCGGCGATTTTACTATCAAAGCCGTGGTTGCTCTGACTGTAAAAAATTTACTTTTTTGCTATAAATAAACATTACCATAATTTTGTTCGAATAGTCACTTTCCATCAGGTCTTCTACCAAATTATACTCGACAGACGTTAATGTAAAGCATATGAATTGTACACACTTTAATAGAATAATAGAAGTTTGGCCTGAACAAGAGTAACGTATAGTATACAACATTCGTATTCGTGCGCCGATTTTGGGATCGCACTGAATCAATCATATCTATATTGTCACGCCTTTTACGATAGTTAATAATTGTTTCCTGAATAATAGACGGTCAAACATGTTGCCGAAATCGCATGTTTAGATATTCTCTTCGCTTATAGCAGTGTTAATCATATTATGATCTAGGTGTCAACAAGGTATAGGGAATTTTCCTACTCCATATTTACTATGGGCGTTTTTTTTTGTAAATAACATTTTCCTTTCTCTCAGTGTCGTTTTGTCCTATCTGTGCACACATCTGTGTGTAAAATCAGAGACCCTTCCCCCTCTATTTTCGCAACCCTTTGGTTTCTAAAACGGAACCCATCACGGCTACTATAAAACAATTAATTTGATGGAAAAAAATCTTGAAAATAGTTTATAATTCAACAAGATCTTAACCGCGACTATTCGTTAAAAAGCAATTTAGTTTGAATATGTTTCGTTTGTTGCCGCTCTCGTCAAATGATTAATGAAAGAAAATTCAGCACTAAGAAAAAGATAAGCGCATCCTTCAATTCTGTCGGTGAGTGAGATGATCCCCCTTGAAAGATGGCGAATCACACTTGAAGCTTACAAGAAAACATTGGAGAGCTTTGACGGAAAGGAGAACGTCCGCATGACCAATAAGTCGAATGAGATTCGTGTTTTCAAGATTTGCAGGTGTACACAGGCTTCTTGCGTTGCTCGTGTTCCTTTTTTTCCCTCGAAAAACTCATTTCGCCGTGCTCGACGTAGCCAACTCGAGGGCTCTCTACGAGGACCCGCGTCTGCGGTACGTTCGAGGTGGCCCTTGCAATTAATGTACCTTTACGAACGAGGGTAGCAAGAGAGAGAGAGAGAGAGAGAGAGAGAGAGAGAGAGAGAGAGAGAGAGAGAGAGAGAGAGAGAGAGCAGTGAGATCCTAGAGAGCTTTCGAGAGAGCCAGAAAAATTGAGAACGAGCGAAATTGCGAGAGAAAAAAAAGTGGGGGCAGGACGAAAAACGATGCGAAAGAGCTAAAACTTGGAGAATTTCCTGCGAGGTATACCGTTTGAATAAAAGGAAACGCGAGAAAAGTAGCGCGCTTCTGGAAAAGCTCTCTCGCTATAGGCCTTCGCCTTTGCCACTGGCGTGTTAGTCGAAGCGTGGTAATTAAAAATATAACTTTACCCCGCGTGGAACGCTACGAAATGAGAATTTTCGACTTTTGTGTATCGTCTACGTACGTGTATTCCGCTACTCTCAACACGACCGAAAACCACTCGCACCATTTTCCTTTCTTCGTTTATTTTTCATTCTCGAATACTCGCGCACTCGTACTGTTTTACGTCACTTTCACCCTCAAGTCACGGTTATTATGCATATCGTCTCATACATGATTTTTTCTCCTGCCAGCAATTTGCTCTTCTTCTCTTCGTTATGAACGTTTTCGTACGTTCAATTCAGTACGTTCAGTAGTGTCAACGTCCATGGAGTTCGTAGCTCCAACTGGTTGATGCCATTCTGGTCTCGTTGCGAATCGCTATAACCATGTAAATATTGGGAATTTGAAAATTCCCTTTTGAGGACATATTTTCAATAGTCCATACTTTAAGAAGATAAAAAGAAATAGAGTTTTTCAAATTTCTTGACTAGAATACTTTTTAAAAAGTGCTTACGAAAGTGTGACAGTTATTTTGACACAACTCTGGAGTGATTTTTTTCTTACCAAGTATTGCATACCGTTCGTCAGGAAATTTACTTAAAAATTTGAATCATGGATGCCGCTGTCTCGTGGAGGCCCTAGCGCTGCAGCCCCTCTTGCAACCCCTCCCCCCCACCCTAATTCCCATAATTAACGGATTTCTTATAAATTGGATATTTCTTGGGTATTTTTCAAAATATTATACATACCATTGCTTGATAGAGCGAATTTATGAATTTCATATAAAAGTATGAAGAAAGCAGAGCAACGAAGGTTTCCATTCGCCGTATTGATCTCTGACGAATGAAGGAGGCGGTGATTAGTCATAGCTCAAAAAATATTGCGAAAATATCGGAGCTGGCCGACAGAGATGGAGAGAGAGCGAGTGGCGAAGCTCTCGGCCGGGTCGCGAATAACACAAGAGGCGGCGGCATAATAAATGAGACCAGTAGAAAGACTCGATGGAAAATCGTTCGAGGGTTGAGGAAACACCCTAAGGGCGGATGACGAGAGCTCTCGAAAAATTTGCCAGGGATGGTGGAATGAGTAAGGAAACGCTCTCGCGATGAGCAGGGATGACGAACAACAGCATCGTATATATGTCGACGAAATGGATGAACGACCACGGGACGATTGATGGGACGTGAAAAAGGTCCGTGCGACCCTCTCCCCGTATTCTTTCGCGTTTTCTCTCAATCACTTGCATATACTTTCTTTCAACGCGGCGCGAAGGATAAAACGATGCTATCCGTCAATCCACGTATCGTGGAATAATCATCCGTTGAAATATTGGAAACTTTGTCAAACAAAACGACGAATGTAAAAATATTTTATTTCTTCGACAATGCAAAACGCCTCTTATCGCCTCATATGTACCACCGATCGCTCATGGAAAATTATATTTATTTTCGCCTTGTTTTCTTGTTGTTACAGGTATGTTCCAAATATTGCGGAAATAAAATATGTGCCCTGAGTCACCCGGAGTACGAAAAAATTGAAGGTTCGTGTCCAAAGTGTTTATCTGATTGAATGTAAATAACCTTTCGCTCGAACCAAGTGAACTATATTTTTAGATAAACATTTATTAGAAGTAACAGAGCGTTCTGAACCAGAGCCGGGTAGGAGAGTTACGATATAACAATAATAATAATAATAATAGTACAACTGGACCCATGTCTCTCATCATCCTAAAAACCCCATTCAAACTCGAAACTATTAGAGTTCGAGCACTATGTATCGAGATTTGAAGGCCCTCTTTGGAGTTTCTGGCAGACGACATGGTTCCTATGGTTGTAATGATGTTGAAGTTTGCATCGTTGGAATCCAACTAAAATAATTCTCTTTAATCGGGAAACATTTTTTTGGCCAATATGGTCTGTGAAAATCACTTAAACATTTTCACGTATTTTCATTACAAATGCACGAGCTTAATAGGAAAAATAAAGGTTTTGAATAAAGATAGAAGAAGAAAAATTAATTTACAAAAATCTTTGCATTTCAACGTTGCAAACTTCAACGTCATGGGTTGTGCTTCGTCGCATACGGAACGAGCAAACAGTTAGTTATTAATTGTATTCAAAATGAGAATTCAGCTAGTGTTAACATTTTCTATGGAATTATAAACATCTACATCGCCCCAAGGCACGACAGGCAACAGTATTTCGCCCTGATCTGAAGTCCATGAAAAAGGGTTAACAAGCCCATGCCCAGGTTTGCTCGACGACTCGCTCGCTCGGTGGACCACGTATCGAGCAATTCAACATCTGGTTCGCAAACGTTACTTTTTATATTTTTAACCGTCTATACGTGACTACGTTTAAGCAGCGCATATCGACGCACCAATGTACCTCTAATCAAGGGATTTACCAAGCGCCCACGCGATGGTCGAGTCGAGCACGGAAGTTTTTCATTGCGGTAAAGAGTTCATCACTGGAATTTCCCGCCGGTCAAGACACGTGTGCGACAGGGCTGCTCAGTATTTCCTATTCTCACACTTTTCGTCCGTGATTGGTGACAGCTTAAATTCACCCACTCCTTTTTCTACACTTTCTACCGATGAAATTCGTTGCTGTCCACCCAAGGGGTGGGACCGGATCCCCCGTTTGTGAAGCAGCTCTCGTCACCAACCACGGAAGAAGACTTGAATTTTTTTTAGTTAGTTTTCGTCAAACATTTAAAGTGGAAACATCGAGAGCCCGCTTAGCGCTTGCTGCTTCTCGCTAATAAATAACTCAAACATCTCCATGAGGTAATCTTACCAACACCGTCATCATTACCACGTGGAAACAACGTGAATCAATAATCATTACCCTTAGCTGATCAATGTACATGATCGTGAATAAATTCAATTGTGTTTTAGTTTATCTCCAATTGTTTTCAACTAACCATCTACACCACATTAGTTTGAGGTGCGGGCGTTCACCATCACGAGATTGCAGTATCGAACCACAAGCGTTCGGTATCAGGATTTACGACCCTGGTTGACGTGTTATCAATAAGTCGAGTCGCACTGTGTCTGCGAACGGAACAGGTTGTGTATGTTCATTGGCAAATGGTGACGATTGGGATTATCATTTTAAAAAACATTAACGCATAAGACTCCGTGGTGTGCAGTTAGAGGACGTTCAGAATTAAATAACGCGACCCTTTGGGCCGAAAAATTAAGCTACTCAGGCTTACATCGATGTTGAAAAAAGTGATGGTTGAATAAAAACAATATGGAAGGTAAAAAGTCGAGGCGACCGTTCGAATTTACTTCAAATCGGGAGGTAGATTATTGCAGTACTGATTACGACACGACACGAATAATTGTTTAAGTATACATTTCATTAGTCATGCTCCTTTTCCTTTTTGAGTACGAGTGAATTTGTTTTCTAGAATTCAACATCTCAATTCATTCACTTCATCGTACGGCCCACAGTAGCCAAATGTTTATTTACTTTTCCATGATCAAAATGTTTATTGGCATATTTCGAACATTTGGTATAAAAATAAACTATTCCATTTCCATGACATTGAAGTTTGTACCGTTGGAACGCAACGAAAGTACCCATGTGCGGGTCTACGACGTTCCGAGTACGGCCGACGTTTGGCTGTATCGTGGCAACACGTCGGCTGCCAACGGTCGACGGCCTATGATGAGCCAGCGTTGGCGAAACGTACTAGCCATAGTTGGCTATCAGGCGGCGATGGCTCGGCAGTCGACGATCGAAAGGCGACTATGGCGCAGAGTTGCCGAAACCGTTATTCGATCGTCGCTCCGACGGTACGCTTGATAGTTGGCGCAACGCTGGTCACCACGGTTCATCCGACGCTGGCTAGTCGTCGCCCGGGTGTAGTTGGCCATGTGTGCAGACCCAGAATACAGCCAACCCTTGGCAGTAAGACGGCGTCGAATAAACAGCCGACGATCGGGACGCGACTATGGCTTAGAGTTGGCGAAAGTGTTGTTCGAACGTCGCGCCGACGTTACGATCAGTACTTCGCGCAACGTTGGCTACCACGTTTAATCCGACACTCGGTAATCGTCGCACGGGTGTAGGTGACCATTTTTTGTAGACCTAGAGCTCGACCGATGCTTGACCGTAAACGAAGTCCAGTAGACCGTTGGTACCCGACCTCCACCGTTCGAATTTTCTTTTGAGCTTGCCTAAACAGTATTGTGTAGCGCGCAACCTAAACGGTGTGGATATTCCACAGTGGAATTAATTTAACCAATGGCGGATAAAAATAGGTCTTCGTATAATCGCGTAAAAAAGTTTCGTCGTCTCCATAAAGAGGAAAACGAAGTTAACGCTTCTGCCCACCAATCAACTTCTAACAGCTACACGGAGAGAATTTTTAAGTAATTTTTACTGTGAAATCACAGTCACTCGGTGACAAATGTGCAATTCTTCAGGTTTTTAGGAAATAAATTATAAATTTTCATGGAAATGAATCAAAATTTACTTTTGCGTAACAGAAATTTAACATATTTTCCAGAATTTTTACTGAAATTAATAGTAAAACTTCATGAAACGTAAAGATTACGACAATAAGTTTAAAAAGTGCTAATATAAATGAAATTTTTCAGTGGAACATTGAGAAATTTGCGTGTTTTCCATAAAAATTTAAAAAAGGAAGCCGAAATTTTCCGTGCGTCCACCGGAATTTTACGTTCTTTATAGTAAAATCAGTTAGGGCTAGGTCGCCTGACCGTACGCGTGAGCTCTGTGTGCGAGCGTGCGTATACGTGAACGCAAGCTGTGAGAGTGGGCTTATGTATGACGCAGTATGACGAGCACGAACGACGCCGACCCGCGTTGCTTAGCAACAGCGGTACCGCGCATGCGCATTATAGTACGAAACATGGGCCAAGAAAGCCTCGTGGTCTCGTGCAGTCTAACGTGTTCTGCGCAGTTGTACGCAAGAAAACAAAGAAACGTGAAAAGAAACTTCGATAAAGGACGTCTACAATGGTACGGAAAGATGATATGCTAAAATAAGTAGCAATCAAGAACACAAATGTTCAGAAATACAGTATATAGAGTATTTATTTAATCATAGTAAATTCATTTTTCGCTAGGGATTTTAGAAATTTCAAGTTTGTCCAGGTTATTTTTACTGTAGAAACTTGGAAGTTTTGAGGCAGCCCATTGTTAAAATTCTACACGAGAATGTGTCAAAATTTTTACTGAAAGAAATGTAAAAAATTATGCTACTTGCTTAAATTTTTACATGAATGAAAGCAAAATATTAAAAGCTAGTGTCAATTTTTGACTATGTGCACATTTGTCACCGGTTTCAAATTTTTAATGTAATTTTTACGGACATTTCACCGTAAAAAATACTTAAAAATTCTCTCCGTGTATGTTTCGGGAGCAGACACGATTGATAGTTCCTTTGGGCCTTCTTCACATTTTTGTTACCATTCTAGCGTTTATAACGTTGTAGGACTGAATATATTAATAACGTTGTAAGACTGAATATATTTATGAAGTTGTAAGACTGAATATATTTATGAAGTTGTAAGACTGAATATATTTATGAAGTTACAAGACTGAATATATTTATAACCTAAGCTAGACATCAATACGTCAATCACTGACAATAAATTTCTATTAATGCTATGTCTTTTTTCTTTTAAATAGTCAATCTGCTATTCCTTTAAACACCCTCTCGTAAATGTAGTGCCATCGTCGCAAACGACGTAGGGTCGATTGCGCAAACGACGTAGGTTCGATGCCGCAATGGATGTAGGGTCGACGCGGTGATCGACGTAGGATCGATACCGCAGTCAGCGCAGGGCCGACGCAACAATCGGCTTAGGGCCGACGTTGCAATCGACGAAGGGCCAACATCGATTAAATATTGTGGCGCAACGTTTGGGAGGATCGTCGGGCCGACGTTATCATTTGGACGTTTATTGGACCCCAAAACGACGTTGGCGAACAGAGTCGGGCCGACGTCCTAACGCCGGCAAGCGTCGTTGCGCCAACGTAGGCGCGACTTTAAAATCCTATCTGGGTAGCTCGACTTTTTTTTTCGGCGAATCTCTGCTACGAGAACCCTTAACCATTTTTTAAGATTCTTATGAGAAATCTACGGCCCGAATTTGCAGGATACAATTTTGGACAATGAAAAAAATGAAGAAGTAAAAAGAAAACTTTAAATTTTCGTTATGTTCGAACGATGCGAACTTCAACGTCGTCAATATCAATGAAAATTGAAAGAACTCCGTTGAAATAAAAACGAATGTTATCCAACGAAAAAGGAAGCCCTAAATGGGCTACCTCACGAAAAAGTTTCTGAAAATTATCGTTCGGAATACGACCACAGTACCAGTCGGTAAATTGGTAGGAAGCTTCTCAAGAGTACAGCAGCTGAAGTATTTTCACAGAGAGAACACGTTGAGCTCAGACGTTCCCGGTGTCGTAGATATATGGTTTTCGAGTGCGGAAGCGCGAAACGCTCGGTGCAGCAAGGAAGATATTGCCCCGTGTGCTCGACGGGAGTCACGCATCGCAAAAGAATATGTATCCATTGCCGGTAAAGCGTCTACATGCTACTGCGTGCACTCTGAACCGGAGCTAGATACACCACAGCGGTGATTTTTCTTCTCCCATATATGCTGGCTAAAGAATCTCACGTAGATGTGATGCTTGGTCGGACCAAACGACCGGAAATTTCCTCCGTGACAAAGCGTCAGTGAAAAACCTCGTATACTCTCTGTTTATCCATTTCCTACGAATCTCTATATTCCTGTTACATCCTAGCGAAAGTGCAAAGGAGACGCTTCTCTCGGTTATTCCCAGTATCCTCATTTGCCGTCGCCAGTTTATTGTATGTATAAACCTAAGAGTAAGACGGGCAACAGCCCAAAAAAGAACATGCGCAGGTTCCGCACGCATATTTAAACCACAGCGATATAAGCACGATAGCAGTACCTCCAGCCATCGACGTTTCCTATCCTATTGACTTTTAACAAGAAGACGGTCCCAGACGCATATACCACGAAAAGTGGTAAACCAGAACTTAGAAAGTGACTCGAGAAACATGGAGGTCTACTCCCCTGACCATGATCTAGGAACATGATCTTAGACGCAGATTCCACGAAGAGCTGCCGAACAAAAAATCGAACAGCAACTCGATCAACAGACTCCGAAAACCTCATGCTGGCCCATCTGCGTGGAGACAGAGAGGAGTCTGCATGCTACAAGAACCCGTTCCTAGATCTAAGGGTCGCACCGGTGACCACAGCGAAGTATGATAAAAACCAGAAAACATTCGGGCTGTCAGAGTCCAACGGTCGACGCGCTATCGCGAACGTTGAGCACCGTTACTTCTAAGAGGAGAAATTAAAGATCCAATGTCTCCCTACTCCCACTCTATAGAAATTCGAATGCGGATAAAGAAGGGCCAGTAGCCCAAACGTGCGAAGCAGTCTTAATCCAGTAGCCCAATAGGAATCTTCAATCAACTTCCATACGAATCGGCCTTGCATCGACCTTTATACAGTGTTCATCTTTCGGGTCTCGCAAGTTTCCATTTTACACTTGTATAATTGCTCCCCTCGGTCCGTAAAGAACGGTCCGAATACGTCACCCTCGCGTCAAGTTCATATTTGAATTCATGCGTCTTGCCTTTCGTAGTAAACACACGCATCGGCGTACAATCTTACGAGCATCTTACCAGCTAGCGCACCAGGCCAGGAGCGAAGACCCTTGTATTGCAAGCGACAACGAACAATCAAGCTACCGAACGAGCGCCAAACACCCAACTAATCTGTAAGCTGACCGAACTTTTTTTCTCTATGTATCACTCATCGTAGCCTTAGTCACTTTAATCTGCCTAGTATCTTATAATAAACAACATCATGTCAATCGTACACAAATCTGTCGAATTATTCCTCAAACACCTACCGCATTGCAGAAAGTCCGTAACGCCACGTTACTCACACACACGCCCTCATTTTACTCTCATCCCGTGCTACTGCGTTACGCGTAGGCAACAAATAGGGAAACGAAATGTTATACGCCCATCTCTTCCCGATATAACGTTCTCCAGGGTTCCATTTCTCTCTACTGATTTTCAACCTTTCATCCTTCAATTTCTACCATTCGTCTCTCCCCCCCCCCTCTCTTACGTCAGTGTCGAGGGATGTACTGAGACATATTTATATACACAAATCGATCGTATGGGATGCGATCATCCGTTGAATTTAACGAGCTCGTTAATTCACAACGAGGTACTCGTTCTGTTTGATAACACGTATGCCGAGGTTCCTCAACCTCTTTCGTCAAAAATATCGCGGATCCAATTAAGCTCGTACGTTACCAGAGAATACATCCGTGGTTTCTACTCTTCCTTTCGATCTGTCTTGTCATCCATTTTACAACAAAAGAAGAAAAAGAGGCAGCCGAGCCTTTCGTGGCAATGAGAGTTGATGCGGAATGGATATTGAAATGATCAAAGATTCCGTCATTTAATGAGGTACGGAAAACTTCAGGTTGCCGTTTACAGTTGCTGATTTCTGAAACGTATCACTGGATAGAAAAGTTTGGAGCTACATTTGGTCTTTCCGTGGTAAAAGGGGTATTTCCGTCTTATTTCCTCGCGAGGCAAAATTGAGAAAATTCATTAAATATGAGAAGCAATTACGCCAGTTGCAATTGAATCGCGACGTGTACAAGTGTCTTTCCGTGCCGGGTGTTAATTGTCGGTTGAAACTAATTTGGAGGAGGCTATGGGGCGGATATCCTCGTAATTTGAGAACCGGGCAAACATTGTCCTCGATTGATTAAACACTGATTAGATTTGGACTCGAAGTGTTTCCTTGACCTCAGTGACATTTGTCTAGCCCGCAAGCATCACTCCGGGGCTTGTGCGATACAATGCTGGTGGAGAGTTGTCGAGTTTCATTAATTATCTTTGGTCGATTTATACCCTTTCTACCAAATATAGTATAAAAATGGGGGAAATTATTTTTTAAATCTTTTCTCGGTTCAACATAATTGAAATCAATTTTGAAAGTGAATTTTTGAAAATAATCTTCGCTATTTTATCTCCTGAGTTTCAGCGTATATCCTTGCGGGTTTTTAAACATTACCCTTCCTAGTTGAAGACTTTCATATCATTCCCTACCCACATTTCGGTAATGTAACCTCACTTCTGTTGCGTCTGGAGCCGGCTTGAGTTAGAGTATACCGCATTTGCCGAGGGTACGTGGAAACTGCGGAAAACCTATACCGTTACGTATAGGTGACCCCATATTCTTCTGATGCTTTGGTCACAGACTTTGACTCAAGTGTTCTACATCAAGGTCTCAGCAGTATTGACCTCCCGCTTACGGGTTGATGCGCCAGCCGGTGTGGGGCGCAGCTAAGCGGGCACCGCTCCGTGTATCGACCATGCACAACGCAGCTTAACTCAAAGTTTCGCGGACACCGAACTTCTACTACCTATCTACCAGTGTTGGTGAATTACCTATAATATTATTTGACTATAAAATATGCATTTATGGAGCTGGTAGCACAATTGCCATTAAAGAAAAGCAATCTCTCATGGTAAATATCGTTATTTAAAAATAAAACAAACTAAACATAAAAATGCCATAAAATTGTTAGGCTGCTTGTCGACCTGAAAATCAGGGCTATAAAAAAAAATAATTTTGAAGACATAAACGAAATGATTGAAAAATCGTTTGGACATTTATTTGTATGACACATACCTAAGTTATGTACCAAATCTCATGAAGAAATATTGCTAACTAAAGAAGTAATAAAGAATCTCGTGAAAGACCTTTGAACGTGAGGGGTTCAACGGTGTACTTAATTTTGGCCACCCGGTTGATCTGAAACAAAGAAAAAGAGTTTCTCAAAATAGATAACATTGACTGAGACTCGGCCGAGCTTTTTTTATTCTGTTTCAATCATCACAAAAAAATGTTGAACTTTTTCAATTTCTCGTGATAAAATGAGATCGTTATTATTAATAAGTAATGAAAAAGATGTTGAGAAGAAAAACGTTGGTTAAGACTAAACTACTCTTACACTAAATAAGTATACCAAATTTCAAGTAAATCCTTTAATTAGATGTCGAGAAATCGTGTACACCGTTTTGAAAAACATAGTTCCGAAAAAAACGTGTTTAGAGTTTATATCGTTGCGACGATAGGTTTACCTTTAATCTACGATACCTGCACCATATGTTCGACCTTCCTTTTCAATTTGAGTTGCCTCAAGCGTCGCACGAAAGTTTGTCATTTTCACAGAAGCCTAGCCCCTTAATACATTCGGCTAATCCAAAAATCTTGTGCATGTATCCGCAATTATAGAACGACTAATCATACGGATTTGTAACAACGAAATTACTGGACCATACCTACCGACGTATTTCCAATGCCAGAAACGATACGGATGTAATAAAATATTATATACCCCCTTTTCCCTCTTCTCTACGTGCCATCCCGTATTTCTCGTTTTCTCATCCAGTTGACGTAAGCTACCGTTCGTTCAGGCTCTGTTCTTCATCTTATCGAAAGCTTTCTGACTTTCGTTCTTTTCTGCTATTTTCCGCGACCATTTTTCTCCACTATGCTTTTACCCTTAAAAAACGACTCACCTGCACACATCATGATGCGTCTCTTCGCTACCGCCTCTCTTCTCGCTGATGTACGCCATTTCCTCCCTTCTATATATATATAATTTTTTTTGCTTCGCGTTCGCTGTAACATTTACACTCCGTCTACCCGACTTTTCCTCAGACTTTCGCTTCATGCTCGAGTCATTGCACCATCGAACGTCCCTTTTTTCTCGCATGAATCTCACTTTGGCCTCGCTTGGCTCTTTGAACAGCCAGCGGAGATCACGAAGGACAAAAACCTTCAGGCAATACATATCGTGACAGCTATATCCTACGTTACTTTCCATCTGGGGTATCATTTTATTTATTATTTATTTCCGAATGCATTTACATCGCTTCTGAATAAACTTTGGCAATTGTGATTGTTCAGCAACCAACTCTAGATTATCAGCATCAACCCGATTGAGCCGAGATATAAAATTGAATTTTAAATAAAATCAGTCGACTTTCGTACAAACACGTTCTCAACGATACTCGAGAATATTGATCTTCAATATAACCTAATAATTCTGAAATTAAAAACAAGACGAATGTTTCTAGCATCACGTAGTCGATAAGGAATCAATTCGAAAAATCTTTCGTGCCGTAGCGAATTTCTTCAATTTATCCATCAGCATTCTCCTCAATGTCAAGGAAGTCTTACTCCCGTTTCTGTTTATCTTTCTCTTCCCTTTGGGAATGCAATCACTCCAGACCGAGGCATATCTACCCCGCACGTCCTTCAGCAGTCTTACACTTCCACTCCTGCCTCACCCGCTCTCGATACAAACGTTGCAACTAGTGCGAGATTAAATTGATTCTGTAGGAAATTCTTCGGGGCAATGGTGCGATCAAGTGGCGCATCTGGCAGAATGATTTGTGAGCGTGGAAAGGAGAGTTTAAGGTACAGAGGGGGAGAATGGATGCGGTGCGGTATAGATATTCGTTCATACATACAAACACACACTACTGGTTGAAAGTTTTCGATCACTTTGGATAATAGAAACATTTTCGAACGCCATGGATAATTATAACATTATCTTATTATTATTATGTTATATTATAAATAATTTCAAAATGATATTGGAATGACAACATTCATTTTGTTTCATATTTTATTCATTTGCTGATGATTCGGTCATATTATTAACGCGCGGAGATCCAGACATCGTCTAAAAAAAACGCCAATGTCCTAAAGGACTAGACGCGGTCCAAGGCTGGTTAAATAAGCGGCGGATCAAGGCTAGAGACACTTTAAATCCATTCACATCGTCTTCACTATGCAGAAAAAGGACTGCCCAACCGTAAAACTAAATGGCCAATCTCTTCCACGAGTTGAAGGATTCAAGTACTTAGGCGTGTCTCTGGATCGTAGGCTGACTTCAGCGAGCCACATCAAACACGAAAGAGAAAAACTGAATATGTAGCAAACAAATGTACTGGCTCATAGGAAGGAGATCAAAGCTATCCCCGAACGAGAAAATACTATTATACAAAAGGACACTAACGCCAATCTGGATCAACGACAACCAACATTGGGGAATGGCCAGCAACTCAAATATCGATATTTTGCAACGATTCCAATGGAAAACTGTGAGAGTCATAGGAAATGCTCCGTGGTATATCACTAACGTCAACTTACTCGAAGATCTTGGGATTGGCATGGTTATAAACATAGGTCGAAAACTACATACTAGCTATCGGACGAATCTCAGAGACCATCTAAACACGCTGGCATCCAGCTTATTGGGTCGTAAAACCATCTCGAGGAGATTTAAAAAAATACAAGCCAGTACATCTACAACAGCGATTTCGTGCTCTCTAAACATCTAAGTCTAAACAACCATCATGGCGAAAAACAGCCTAGCGTGCATCTGTCGCAAAATCTACCCTCACGCTACTTGTCGCTTACCAAAATTATTCAATGTTATATTACGCAACAGTTTATAGTTCCAACAATCCAGAGGAGAAAAAACAGAACAAAAAATATTCCCCACCTATTGATTGATAGGAACCAAAATATTTTCTACGAAGCCGATTGAAATATTTCGCAAGCGTAGGAATGGTCTAAAGCGAATAAACGGCACCCCACTAACGAGTCGCCCGTTTTTCAATCAACCAGAAAACCTCATTCACGGCGACGATAATATTTTCATATTTTATATACATTTTTAAATATAAGTCAAGCAACACATTCTTTTCCGATACGTTCTGGAACGGATTAAATTTCCTTTCCAGATACCTTTTGTTTATGAAGTCAGTGGTAGAGCAGCATGTTCACCTGTACTGACATCTCTTTTTAAAACGTGTACGTTCATTTCTAAAGGCGAACTGCATCTGCGGCATAATACGTCACGTCAATCCTAATTTCAAATACGATTTCACGTGAATTTCCCGTATGCAAACGTATATTGAACGTATGCTCGATCCGCTGACGCCGCTCGGCAGGTATTTTGATGAGAAAGCGAGAGAAGGAGAAACAAAGATTCTAACGTATGTTTGTAAAGATTCCATTAGTGACGTCGGGGATAGAGTACATAAGCGTAAAATTTGTAATTCAATTGGGACATGTATACACGTATAAATAGGACACACACGTAGAGAACGCTTACGGGGTTGACGTGCATCGTGATGACGTTTAATCAAAGGCCTATGGGAGCGACGTATGTGGATGGTTGATGCATAATGCCGCGGTTCTTTTGTCTTTTCGCTAATACAGTATGCGATACACTCGTTATAGGCGGGCCGCACGATACGCTCGCGTTCTCGTTAATTAATCATTTCACGTTGCTGGGATTAGTACGTCAATCACGTTGAAATGAAATACTCCACGAGTAGATGTACAGTAACGTAATATATCTGATATTCGATCATCGGTGATCTATTAAATGCGAATTTCCGGAAGGATACGCGAATACCTGTTCATAAATATGTGAATAAATTAACCGAGTTATTAGTCAATTGAAATTGGAGGACTGTGACAAAACGTTTACTACATTCGAAACGCGGTATTTGAAAAACCACACATGTGTTTTTCATGAGAAAAAGAAAGTTTGCAACATCAAAGCGTACAAGCTGATAAAAATTGCACATTATTCCAAAATTGCGTAATGCAGTAACGATAATATTCGCATTTAGGGATAATCTAGTCTGAATGTCCGTTCGAAATTGCAATAATTAAACACCATCATTTCCTTTATCTAATCGTTAGGAGGGGTTTATTATAATCTAAATTCAGATTTTCGACCGGGTTCTACAGAAGCTTCGGCCTCCATCTCCAATTTAAAGGGAATTTGATTTTGTCGTATAACTCACCCATTTTCAACTTTTGACTAAAAATGGTCATAACTAAACTTGTAGAAAATGTAATTATCTACAACTTCGGTTACACCAACTTTTTGTTTACGATCGATATTTTCCTACTTACATCCGAATAAGGAAGTGGAAAATCGAATTTTCTACTTCAGTTATGACCATTTTTAGTCAAAAGTTGAAAGTGGGCGAGTTATTTGACAAAACCAAATTCCTTCGATTTAGACTATCAAAGACCCTAACGATTAGAAAAAGAAAATACTGGTATTTCATCAATGCAATTTCAGGTGATTTTCTCGTAGATCCCGACTGGGATAGGAAGAAAGGCAACGCAAGAACGTAATGAAGGACGGCAGGGAAAGAGAGAAGAAGCGGAAGCGAGAGACGAAGAGAGAGGGGGGAGGTATAATGAATACGATATATAAGCGTGCTGACAGTGGAGGCACTGATCTGAAGGATGGATGAGCCCGATTGATAATGGATGCACACGCACGGTATCACACGCACGGTCTTTGCCCTCCGATTGTCTCCCTTTGTACGTGAGCCGCGCCTATGCACACAAGCAATTAGAATAACCCACAGTACACCATATGACGTATACACACATGCCCATATACATATATATTCGAAAGGAGAATACTCTGGATGCGCTTCTCCGACTCTTGGTATGGTCCTCCATGTTATACTGTCCTGGGAAGCACTGTGCTATGCGATTTTCGTGCGAATGACGTGCATCGTTGCCACTATCCAAAGCTCGCCCGCCACGGACGCGCCTCCGCACTCAATGCACCATCTCGTTATCCGTGTGCACTGCGCTGCGTGTGTGGGTGTATCTTGCGTATGCGCATTTGTTCGCATACGTGGACAGATGAGAAAGGACATGCCGGGATTGGTTCACAAGCGGGCACACGGATACGGTAATTATGCTACTGACAACAGATATAGCCTGATGCGAGAGCTGATATACAATGGTTATCCTGTCATTGTTACATCACTCGAACTATAATGCGAACGGGCTCACGTGCCCTAACCTCCAATCATCTATTTTCCAACAAATCGTCCTTCGAATAACAGGAAAGGGAGAAAGACTTTTGGAATGTTACAGGGCTGAGTCTAGTATGTATTCATTTTTGACGAGAAACCAAAGTGATGCATCGGCAGAAGTGAAAGAGGAAAGGGAACACAGCTGAAGCGCCGATTTGGTGGCGTTAAACTGGATATTCTTTTCTACATTTTGTCTCTACACTGATCCTAGTTTAACACTTAAAACGGAAATGAACATTTTTTTGGTAAAATCTACTTGTAGTTGAATATTCATGTTTTATTAAATATGCTTATATTGAGTAATCTTTTTTTCGTGATTTTTTTTAGTGAAACTTGCCGAGGCTGGCACGCATCAAACTCCAAACGTAATCAGCCATCATTGGTGTGTCTCCCATCGTGCTCTCATATCTATCTTCCATGATTTATATGTCTTGGTGGAAACGTTCTCCTAGCTGATCACTGAAGGAGACAAGATTTCCAGCGAATTTATCTCGATCCCTTATTTTTATCCCGAAATATGAAGAAAAAATTTAATAACATAATCTCCGCACATATAAAAAAATGTACTAGGGTAATTCGAACTAGCACGTCTTTGCTTTGCTGCCGTCGACATATCACTGCATTAATTTATAATGACAAATAATGAAAAACAATGAAAACATTTCTCAAATGAACTGCTAATGATAACCTATAATATTGTTGTCAGTACACAGCCACTAGAGAAAAACATCGAAGCATACACCTTGGGGTATTTCGTACGCTTTTTAAAACTTTTGAAATGTTAAAAATATACGGCAAATAATAAAAAGGCCCCCGGAAAACAGTGTTGTTTGTTTTACCTTGTAAAATAATGCTGGTTTACCTTCAATATAATCATTATTTGTTTCAATTCACACAATGTCTTTATTATATTTTCTCAATTATTCAATTGAGCAAAAAGAAATAAAATGACCCACGAAATAGCCAAGTTCAATTTACATACTATGCAGAAATGTTGTACAAAAAAATGTTAAACCTTAGAAATAATATTATTAAAAATGTTTTATTTTTATTACACAAATCATATTATAACGAAAAATTGATATTACCATCATACAAAATACAACGTATGACGACCACACAAGTACACTGAAAATGCTGTGCACAGCATGAGGCTTGCAGTATGTTGTATCCGGTAGATGCGTCTACATATACATATATGTATTGAAGAAGCTTGATAGAGTCGGAGTAAATTGGACGGGCGGATGAAAAGTTTACGATATAAAGTGCCCGACGAATTGTCAACAAACGCGAATGAAAAATTAATTCATATTTATAGAGCAATATTTACCAGAGCTCATTTATCGTACTACTTCGCTGACGATTCGACAAAATGTATCAGTCTCTATTAGAACGAATTCATTTCTGCTTAACATACATAAAACATTTCGGGTTCAAGATCTCAAGTCTGTAAATTGATAAGAAATAATTATAGTAAAAGCTCACTTCGCGGACTCCAATTGCTCTAATATTTGTCTCTCATTAAAACTTTAATATTTCAACGAAATATAAATATTTTACAGGGATGAGAGAACAACTATTGCGGAGTGTTCGTCGCTGAAGTTTTACTCTTTCCCTTGTCTGTGCGGAGTGCACTGGTGACTTTGCGGGTGCATAATTCATGTTCAATTTGTAATGCACAGACGTAAAATCGGATAGAACCTTGTGCGAGTACATTCCTACAGAGAAAAAAGGCAAACGGACCGTTTTCAGATGTAAATCAAAGAGGTTCGCCTATTCGCTTCTATATTAAGAAATGTGAATACACGTAAAAAGTGGAGTCGAAGTGGGGATAAAATCTATTGTTCTCTGTTAGGGTTTCAACTGCTGGAAATAATTTTTTGGATAATTTAATACGTATTTTAGCATGCTAACAAGTATGTGAAGATATATTGTTTTGTGATTTGAGCCACTAAACCACTAAACATCGATTAATTTTTAGGACTCTATATTTCGGTATAAAAATTCACATAAATATTGATGTAACATAGTGAATCTTGAATTCAGTTTTTACCAGTTGCCACTCTGCTCACGTCTCAGTATATATATATATGTATATATACTGAGATATTACTGAGATATACTGAGATATTACACGGATATATATATCCGTGTGAGCATCGCACTGCACAGCTGTGCGACCCTAACTTCACATATTATACCTTTGTTGGGTTTCTAATTGTTGTACTACGTTTTCAAAAATCTATATTGGACAAGTTGAGTACCTTGAATTCGCGGAAAAGATGGAAAGGCACGTTAATTAGTGATAACGTTCATTTGAAAAATCTAAAGAAGATCGAAGCTGGAAATAAAAGGAGGACTTCCGGGCTTCAATAAATATCGATTTGCATTCTATAACTATTCAGGAGTATTCACAATTTTTTGAATAGATTTTTTGAACCGTTTTCATCCGGTGCAAAATGTACGGGAACATAGGTGACCCAGTGCAACGGCGGAAGCACCTAAATTACAGTGCGACCGCCGAGGGTCAAAGACAATAGCAGTGGCGTACAAGGGCGTCGCCAACGGGGGCAGGGGGGGGAGGTTGCCCCCACTAGAGATTTAAAAAAATGTATATGAGAGACTAGAATGTCTAAAAGTAATATTTCCTCCACCTTCCTTCACACATCTTGCCCCTGGGCCCATTAGCTGGCGACTCCCTTGATGTGGCGTGGATTGCAGTGATGTCGACAATGACTCCAATGAAAACGATGATTTTTTGGAATGTAACGATTCTGCGCATGGTAACAATGATCACTCAAAGAAAAATTATCTATGCTCAAACTTCAATGACAAAACGGCCAACCCCTCATCTGGAAGTTTGAGCCGCTAGTTGCCAATGCGACGTTGCCAAATTCCACTGCGAGTTACCGAAATCACATTAAAATTGCTTGATTAAGAGAAGACCTAAATAAAATATTAAGACACGCGTATTCATTTTTTGCGAAAAGGACCTTTATTACCTAACGGATGATTCTCTATTTTCAAGAAATTAGTAAGCATTTTTTCATACGTAAATCAAGCATCGCTTGCGGCTTTCCGATTACTTTTGGAAGGCGGCAAGTGCCTTGTAGACTTTTATTGTCAATTACTTGGAAACGAGTTAAAAACTTGATCCCAAATTTGATAAATAGATGGAGACAATGATAGCATAATTTATACAGCAATATTTGACAACGATATAAGCATTTTAAAAAAACATGCAGTTTCATGGATTCAGTGTACCCACACTCTTCAAATTTATTCTTATATTCAGCAGCATGCTGGCATTGAAAAGATCCGAGATTGAAGACATTACCTCTTTAAGTATGCCACATTATAAGAATGCAATTGTCAACGAACCCACGTTTCTCAGGCGTGACGGTTTAATGATTATGACGAGGGCAAAGAGTGTACAGGTAGATAAAAGTAATCGTTCGGTTGACTGCCCCTGTTGAAGACGGAGTCTTAACTTTCTCACGATCTGACGAACCGTGACGGGAATATTTACCCTCTAATTTCCTCTGCTCTTCGGTACAAGATTCTTTTTTCTCCTCGCTCTTATATTTTTGTCTCGTGAAAACAATTTTTTCTCCACTGTCTGAAGGATTAAGTTTTATTTCATCATAAGCCCCGTATCTCGATTAAAATTTCGTATTTCTTGGGCACTATTCTTTGCACGAGGGCCAAACCGGGATACAGCTACTTCATGGGATATAGCGACGCTTAATTATTTTTGTCTTATTTATCCTCGCGAGTATTAACGGGGCGAGAGGAGTTTGGATTCTCGTCGAGAGTGGAGGACAAATAAGATTATCCGTTTTTTTTTTCTGTCAGCAGGAATTGCGCGACTCCGTAGAAAATTGACTTATTTTTTCATAACCTTTTTAATGGACCGATAGAGCGCGAGGAAGAGCAAGAGAGAGAAAGAGAGGGAGAGAGAGAGAGACAGAAGGCTTAGGCAAAGGAGACAAAAAATTCACCGTTGCGCACTTCGTTAAGTAATTTCATTTGTAAAGCCCAGCACAGGGCCTCCCTGTTTGAGCTCCTCTATAATGCGAAGCAACCAGCGAAGAGACAAAAGACAAAAAAAAGATCCTCGACGAAGCTCCGGCATCAGAATACTCGGCGATAGAATTTGGAATGACTCTGCATGTAAATAAGTGAGAAAAAAATGCAAAGATTCGCAGTGAAAAAAAATTAATGCCCATCATCAAGACTGTAAAGTACTTCGTAGTAGCATTTTATCGCATATGGCTCCACGTGTAATTAGATACCTTTTATTTGTTCTATTATTGTTTAAACAAAACACACTGCTAAGCATGTATTTCCCACACGCCTATAAAATTATCGTGTGTACCGTTTCCAAATTAGTTACACGCGCCGGATTTGGATATCCTAAATTAATTAAAAGTGAAAACTAGACGCTTCCCTAGACGTTTTTACGCTTTTGGCCAAAGCGTAAATTAAAAGGCAGCGTCAGCATCTTGTCTCTGTCTCTTCTTCTCCCCGGTTCTCTGTTTCCGTCTCTCGTGTAGATGCTCGCAAGTTTTTGCTGTAAGTGAAACTTTCTCTCAGTGACACTTTTAATCTTACCTCAACTCTTTTTCGAGCCGTTCAAAGAAAAGCTTTCCGCACAATTACCAACTTTCCTTGGAGATTTAAATCAATATTCCGTCTGAAACTAACGCGCGAATTACAAAAGAAAACGTATAAAATGATTCGCTTCTTTTATTTTTGTGTTTTTCCCATACTGGAATATACGTTTTCGCTGTGTGTATGCAAAAAATAAAACGCAGATTGGTGTTATTTGAATTGAAGTCATTTTTACTTACACATTCGCGGCAACAAAACAAGTAATTTGAAATCCAAATAAATTCCATTCTGTCAACGCAGGTATGAAAATTCCGCCAGCGGCGTATAAGCCGGGATGAGTGATTCACGCATCGCTCATATTGGTAAAATATTAGGAAAACATGGATAATGTGGCTGCCTGCGTTTTTCGCGAAACACTATGGGAACGAGAAGTACGCGGGGCTTTAACGAATTGACGTAAGGTTTATATGTTGGCACCTTGCTTGCTCGCACACGTTACTACAGGAGGGAAAAAACGCAGCAGGAGACCGAACATTTTGGCTTTTTTTTCGTGATTCGCAATTTCCTTGTTTTCGCTGTTTTCATATACACGTACAGCCCTCTTCGTCCAAACATGGACATGTATTTGTTTTCCTTCCTCTATTTATGGAGGAGACGTAAAATTTTCAATCTCTCGGTCGGGAATATGGAGGGGAGGTGGATGTGGTACTGCAGAGAGCGAGGAGACACTTTTCTACCCCATAGCGTCATGAAGCGACGGATTCGCCTGGCTTGCATACGCTTTGCTTGGGGGATGGAGTGCAAATAAGCGCAAAATGACTCCCGCACACGGCACACCTGGCTATATTGGCGTGAAGTTGGAAAGCTCTCGAAATGCCAACCATCGCTCCTTCAAGAACGAGCGCCGGAGTGGATACGTCTTCTTGAACGTCGTCCTTTTGCCACAAGGGACCGGCACTGCGATGAGAAAATGCGATTTTTCGCACACGTCGGGCAATATTTGGCATAAAACACTCTTGACGATATTTAATCAAGGGTAATATTTAATCAGCCACCTTGTACGTCAAGAGGTCGAGACTCGCCATTCAATTTTCATCTAAGAACATGGAGGACTGACAAGGAACATCACTTAAGTGTCCGTATCCGATTTTGTTGAAACTCATACATGTGACAAAGCATTGAAAACTATTAGACACGTTTTATTTAATCTGCGGAAAATCGTTTTTAAGGGGGAAAACGACCACCCAAAGAAAGGCGTGGTGCCCTTTAATTTTTTTCTTCAATTATTCTAGTAAATTTTTTATTGCTTTACATTATAAAAGACCTTTAGTTTTTGTTTCATTCAGATCGGTCGATTGCTTGGGGGTGAAAAGTGCAAAACTACGCCTCGACACGCTTTTCTTTGAGGAGTGGTTTCCTCTCTTAAAACCGTTTACCCACAGAAAAAATACGTGTCTAATAGTTTTCAATGCTTTTTCACATACGTGAGTTGCTATAAAATCAAAATTTCAAAAAGTTGCAATAAGTGATGTTCCTTGTGAGCGACGCTCTGTGAGGAAGGTCTGAGGGCATAAAAATGGCATATTTTGCTATGCTGTTTTTAAAGTTTGTAATGAAACGTCGAAATCACGAAGATTAATGGTGTAAGACAAATCTAAAGCTGCTCAGTCAGTTAGCAGGCGTCATTCTAGTTATCAATTCTCTCACTAAACTAAATTCTCACATAAATTGTGATGTAGCTTAATCACTTTCGGGCCCCCAAATCGGTGCCCAATCATCCATGTGTTCATTTTCATGGCAAAAGTTAGTGCAGTTTTCACTCTTTCAATAGGAAGGTAGATTATCCTCCTCGTTAAATTCGAAAATCACTATTGAGGGAGGACACTACTGTGAGGGGTCGAAAAATATCGTTTTTTTTCGATTTGTTATTTCCTGTAAATTTGCATCAAGCAAAAACAACGTTATTGAGGTATAATAGAGTCCCTGTGTAAAATACGTTGTCCAACGGCCGGATCGATAACTGGACAATGGTTGGTCTGAAAAATAAAAAAGTTTTATAATCTATACAAATATAGTTTTCGTCGTACGTAACCGTTTTTCGAGAAGAATGACAAACTCGCGGGCGTTAAAAAAGTGTGATTTTGGCGAAATTTCTACTCATATTCGGGGGCTTGAAAAATGTTAGGGTAAGGTTTCGAATCCCTCCCCCCTCGAGGGGGCTGAAATTTTGCACAAACCTTTCTTTTAATATTTTAAGACAACCCCTAAAGGGATTATTGGCGACGTGCATAAGTTTTTGGGTTTGTTTGGGTTGTTTGGGCTTGTTTGAGTTTGGTTGGGTATTTTTGTTTGGACAAAGCAGAGAGCTCGATCACATATGTAGGTATGAACGGAGACGTACTAGATATAGATACAGTCGAAGCTCATTAAAAAATACTTTAAAATTCAATATCTCGAAAACCATTGTGAGTCACTAAAAATTCCTTTAGGGATTGTCCTAAAATGTTAAAAGGAACGTTTGTGCAAAATTTCAGCTCGATCGGAGGAGGGATGGGGGGTGGGGGGTTTGGAACCTTATCCAAATACTAAATTTGAAAAAATGCCACGTACAATGATAGCTACAGTAAGTACGGAAATGTTGGTTTTTCAAAATTGAAAATCGGATAATTGTAGCTCGGCTTATGGTTCTGGCCAGGTCGGGAAAAGTCTTTTCGGAAAAATCGCGATTGAAAGTTTTGGTATAAGTAAATCGTTGCACGACCTGCTCTCACTGAATCATCTGTAATTTAGTCGACTCTTAATATTTCAACTCGAACATTTTTTTACATATTCTTAAATATGTATACTCTGCGAAAATGCAACAAAAAAAGAGATTTTTCACCCGTCACAGTAGTGTCCTGCCTTAAAAAACTGAAAAAAATAGCCGTTGAAGCCTTCGAAAAACTATACAGAGTCCGCTTCCACCATGTATTTTCTGTAGTATCGCGTAACAGAAAATTTGACAATATCTGAAGAAAACATGTCCTGTGGCATTCCGTCCGCAAACGTATATCTGTATACTTTATTCTGTCTTTTTGGAAATCATTTTTGCACGTACTGCCGTAAGATTGATTATAGTTGAAATGTAATGATACACTCGAGGATTTTTAATAGGACTTGGAGGGAGGGAGCAGGGGGCAAACAATTATTTCTTGTTGATAGAATGTGCTTGGTAAAGCATCCGTTTTGTACTACACAGAAGGTAGGAGCATATCAAGACGGGCTCTCGACGTTTATTGCCCTACTCTTTCGCCGCTCGAAGTCCAGAGAACAACCATCCTCATGCGATAGAAACTGCGAATGTAGTGGCAGACAACACGCAAACACGGTACGAAAGCAAAAAAATGGAGGAAGAAAAGCTTTTTGGGATTGAGCACTTGCAATGTGCCGGCCACCAGGAGTGAAAGGCACGAATGGACCGAACGTCAACGATATTTCGAACGCTCTTCAGGTTCTGAGTCGTAGGAACAAGTTGATCTGCGCCCTTCCAAATGCTCGCCCGTTATCACTCAAAGCTAATTACTGACGGACTCGAATTCTCCAGCAGCAGCTTCGAAGGGGAAACCGAACGAAAAGGCCTTTTGGAAATTGGGACTTCCCTTCCAATTACATCGGATTATTTTCAGAAAATTGAGAAATTTAAGATAACGTCTCTGGGCAATATCTACGGAAGAGAGCCCTTAAGGCGGGAAACCAAAGTGAGGCGGGAAACCAAAGTGATCGAAAAATCATTTCTTTATGCATTTTCTCAAATATACATATTCAAGAATAAGTGAAAAATATTCAAGTTAAAATATTGAAAAGTGACCGAGTTACAGACGATATAGTGCGAGGAAGGTAGTGAAACAGTTAACGTAAACTAGAACTTTCAATCGCGTTTTTCTCGAAACGACTTTTTTCGATCCGGCCGCAATCATAACTCTAATTGGCCGATTTCCCATTTACAAACGTAAATTTCCCTAATTGCAGCAGCTATCGTTTCACGTAGCCGTTTTTTTAGTTTAGTATTTTCTAAGTCCCCGAATATAAGTAAATATTTCGCCAAAATGACCCTTTGCCTTCAACCCCCGCCATTTTGTGATTTTTTTTTCTCGGAAAGCGGCTATACTGAGAACTACATTTATATAGATTTTGAAACTTGTTCATTTTTCAGACGACACCATTGTCAAGTTATCGATCCGGCCGTTGAACCACATTGTTTATACACAGGTTCTTTTATACCTCAATAATGTTAATTTTTTTCATTTAAGGATGTTGAGTCCCTATGAAACATGTTAATGTTAATTGTTCAATAAATAGCTTCTTAATCGTCATGAAATTTTTCACGACCTCCTGAATACTTCATGGAAAAACATACAAAATTTTCAGAATTCTATCATCATTACTTCAACCTCTTTAAGGGTTGAAATAAAAAATAATGAGAACATTCTAAACATTTGGTATGTTTTTGTATGAAGTATTTAAGAGGTCGTGTTAAAATTTCACGATGATTAGGAAGCACGTTATTAAAAAATTAACATTTTGTTAAGAACAATTTTTAAAAGAAATTAAAAAAAAAATTATGAATAAACTTCGATTTGTTTCCGTTGCTTTTAGTATATTGTAGATATTACAAACATGAGAGGTCAAAAAAAAAAAATTATTGCACAGTTACATCAGTTTCCATAAGACAGCATTTAATTTGTGAATTTTAATTGTTCAATAACGAGCTTCCTAATTGTCGTGAAATTTTTACACGACCTCTGAAATACTTCATACAAAAACATACCAAATTTTCAGAATTTTATCATCATTTGCGATTAGGGATTCAACATCCTTAAAAAATTTTAAGTTTATATATTAAGCTTTATTAAGTTGTTACGTACCCTTTCTCCAAATCCCAAATAAGTCATATGGTAGACAAATAGGTCCGGAAAAACGCCCTTTTCGGCCCGTTGTAGTATCGTCCTCCTTCACAAATAAAAAAGCATGCGTAAATGGCCCAAGTATTTCGACATCAGAGTGTGCAACGGTCCGCCAAATTGTCCAATCCGATTACGAAGGTAAGAAAGCTTCGTTTGACTTGACAACGACAAACGGTCGTTAAACTAAACCTTGCTTTCTGCCGCCTTCGCGCGATTGTTGAGCAAATTGTATTTTGCGAGAAATAAACGTATTAATTATAATAATATTACGTGGAATTGCGGTGTACAGCGCAGCCTGTGTTGTCGCAGGTTAGAACTCCTGTCTTACGCTTCTATACGTTTACTCTTAGCTGGAATTTCGTTAGAAAAGGAAGAAGGGGGAGAGAGAGAGAGAGAGAGAGAGAGAGAGAGAGAGAGAGAGAGAGAGAGAGAGAGAGAGAGAGATATGAGGGAAGGGACCATGCGAGGGAGCGATGCCGCAAAAGTGAGTATAACCACAAGGTGTGCAGCTCCTCGCCTTCGCTAATTCTTGCGAGATTCATAGGCCAAAATTTGTAGGTGGCGAAGCCCTCCGTAGGACGACGGCGCAGGGGCAAACGAAGGAGGGCTTTGGCCGATGCTTTTGCCATTGGAGGATTACCCCTCAGGGGAGAAAAGCCCTCGGCTACTTCGCCCCGTTCGATAGTCAACTCGTAGCCGACGATTCTCCTTTTCCTTCTTCTCCATTCTCTTTTTCCCGCGCTTTCTCTCGCTCTGTTCTTCCCTCTCCACTCTCTTTGCCGGCTTTACCCCTTGCACCATTCACCAGTTATGAATGCTAGCACTAAATTCATTTTAATCGCCGAGATTACGCAAAGTAATAACCGCTAAGTGCTGTCTCACTTGTCTCGACGGACTTAGCATTTAGTGTCCCGCTATTCACGCCCTTCAAAATTTTCCGCTTCACTTTACCGCCCTCGCGTTTGTTATGACCGCTTACAGATAGCCGGTAATAAAAAGGTACAATTAATCGTCTGCGAAAAACGAACGAAACAAGGCTTCCCATATTTTCCGCGAGAGAAAAAAGGGTGCCATATCTGTTTTGGGGAAGAGGTTAGTCTCGGGGAAAAAGCCCTTCTCATCCGTAATAAACTTTTAGCCTCGGTGGCGAAAGCGTGCCGTTTTCGAATTGTCGTTAAAAAACACCGGACGATGCTACTTTTGTTATTTTATTTTAAGAAAAAGATACTGCTTGTTATCCTAAATAAAATAAAAGTATCGTAACTGGTGCATTGTTGGGCGAAGGAAAAAAAATCGGGAAAACTGGCTTTATCACAATAGCCAACTCTTTTTGCTTCCTCAACACCCAGTTGAAAAGCAATAATGAAGAGTTGTGAGGCGAATGGAATGGATGCAAAGGGTCATAGTAGGGAGAGTGTGAAAAATCTTGAAAAGATGTGAGAATTTAATTGGACACCCAAACGACGTCGGGAGACTAACAGAAAGGTTGACGTTATAGACGACTTTACTACAGAAGCAGTATCGGTCATTGTTTTATCGTAGGTATGAGGAATTTTTTTCTTCATCGTCTAGCTAACGAGATAACGCACATCTCAGCTTTGTGTCTCTAAAAAGAAAGGAGAAAGAGGGAGAGAGAAAGAGAAAACAAGTGTGTTGCCACCATGATGCTACCCAAGATCTCTTCATTACAAGTTTCAATAAAAAGCGTCGGCTAGATTCGTTAGTGCGATGCTTTCTTGATCCTTACTTTTTCTTCTCAATCATGAGAATGAAAAGATTTTCGCGCTTTCTCCTCTTCCTCTTGTGCCTCCTTCTCGTGAAAAATGATATATTAATCTTCTTCCTTGTGCATCGAATTCGGATGGACTTTGGGTTTATCTCGTTAAGCAGTCTTTAATTCGGCGGATTAAAAGAAACGAATGGAAATACACATTGCAAGAAACAAGGATCACAACGAATAAAAGTATGACAGTGAAGTTTGCATCGTTGGAATGCACCGAAAATAATTTTTTTCATTCTCCGAATTGTTTTTGGCAGATTTGAGTTACAAAAATGACAAAAATGTTTGGTAGGATCCTTATTGGGCGCTCCACAACCCGAATCAGCAAAATTTGATTTTGGAAAATGATGGAAATGAGAAATTAAAAAATGTTCGTTGTATTTCAACGATGCAAGCTTCAATGGCGTATAAAAGTACATTGAAGCATTGGCCCATCAAGAAACCTAAGATATAAGAGAGTGGCACAGGAAAATCAGAATGGAAATCGATGAAAAACGTTTGGTGTCCCATTTTTGCCTGAGTGCATGAATGAGGATACTTGTATCATCGTTTTTCCAATTATGGACGATGAATGTCGTTTCTCGTTGCATGTATCCGGTCATTAAGTATGAAGTGTCCGATTACCTCGAGTACTAAGTTTGATACCCGATATCTATGATATTTCACTTTGACAGTTCTCGTTTTTTTCGTTGTAAAGATACGTCATCAGCCTTTTAGATGCAGGACTTCGTTTACGGCTATCTTTCGAATTGCCTTTTGCAGATTCAATTTTGTAAACCATGGATAAAAAAATTGTAAAAAATATATAATATATAAATATAAACAAAAATGTAAAAAAATATATAAAAATTGTTTAAAAGTAAAGAAATTCGTGTTATTTCCGAATATGAGTTCCATCTGCAACTAATGCAGGGCAGACAACTCGAAATGTCACCAAAGTGTATGGCAAGGATGTGGCTGACGAACGCACAGTACATCAATAGTTTGAAAAGGTCCGATCTGGTGATTTTGATCTTCCAAATGAACCATGTGGGTTACGTGAGAATAATGTGGACAATGATGAGCTGAAAGCTGCAGTAGAAGCAAATGGATCTTGAACTACGCGCGAATTATTAGCAACGTTTAACGTTACTATTCCAACAATATTTGCAACAAGTCGGTAAGGTTAGGAAGCTGTAAATTGGACATATCATACTTAATGACCTAATAGCAAACGATCATTTGGCATTCATTAGTTGAATAACTGTTATTCAACTGATGAATGCCAAATGCGATCGTTATGAGAAACAATGCAATGTGTTATTGAATAATATAATATCCAATCAAAGTAGTTGTTTTTGTGTCGTGCATTATCGAAAGAAAACTAGACTTGTAGAGTTTTTTTTCCATCAATCTGACCATATTTATAAAATCAAATGTCGATTGAGATTTCAGAAAAAACTCTTAGGTAGCTTACCTCTCACAAGGAACATAATTTTGGTGTCCTCCACCGATTTTGTCGAAACTTTTTTATGTGGAAGAGTCTCAAAAACTAAGAGACACATATTTTTTTATCGGTGAAAAGACGGTTTTAAGGGGTGAAACGCACCCTCAAAGATGGGGATGTTTTTCGTTTTTCGTCGATAACGTTTTACCGGTACGAGATATAAAAAAAATTCAAATCGCAACACTGTTTATTTTTTCGTGGACTATACATTGGAGATAAGAACGATAACGTTATCGACGGAAAACGAAAAACCCCCCTATTTTCGAGGGTGCGTTCCACCCCTTAAAACCGTTTTTCCGCCGATAAAAAAATATACGTGTTTTCTAGTTTTTGATACTCTTCCACATAAAAGTGTTTCAGCAAATACGGAGGAGGACACCAAAGTGATGTTTCTTGTCAGATATGCACCGACTTCTTCAACTTCTCAAGATCCCACTCTCGTTCGTCAGTCGTACGAACACGTTCACTTTTCCACATTTTCATATCATGTTGGAAATTGCGTCATTGAAACGCAACGAAAATCAATACCTTTCAATTGTCTACATTTTTCTCGGCTTTGAAAATCAGTCAAACGTTTTTACGTACCTATAATTATCAGAGACTTACAACCTCAATTTGCAAAGAAGGATAAGTATAAAAGTACAGAAATGGAAAACTAACAAAAGAATCGTTGCATTCCAACGATGCAAACAACGTCATAAGTTTCATACAATAAAAACATGACACAACTGAAACAATCTATCGCAAATTATGACCAAGGAGCACGCGTTGTTGATCCACAGCTGGCAAAGTAGCGAAAAAAGTGGCAAACGGGTGTAATTACATGGTGGGAAAAGGTTCCGAGCCTCAAAGAATAGAAACTTCGCCTGGAGTCGTTGCAATTCGTCGCCCTCGAAAGTACATCACGGAACAACAATTAAGCGGTATTCAACCCGTGCGGGGGTGGAGGGTGAGGTTTGAGAGGAAACGAGGATAGCCATACTCTATCTCTATCGCGTCTGATGACCGCGCTAGTACCTGTAAGACGGCGCACCACCCTATTGTCAGATAGCGGCGTGGCTTCCACTGTTTTCAATACGATTGTTCCACGAGCCTTATTGTTTAAAGTTTGCCATTGTCATTATTATTATTTCGCGTACGGTATTATACCGCGACCAAGATTTATGAGTTTGTGTAATTCCGTAGTCGGCTGGTAGCCACGCAGACGAGTTTCCCCTTTGCTTGTCCTTTTCAACGATATGTTGAATGTGTATGTATATCTATGAATTTACGCCGCGCCGAGGTACACCTTTAAAAGCACACTGAAGTTGGACGCGACACGTGCGAATTCAAAGTCTCCAGGGAAACTTCGAGAATCAATTTTACGTATAACCTAGTATTTTCGTCGAACTGCCATTGAAGGAAAAAAGAAAACAAATTTTGCGCGCTTTTGGTGAATCGTTGATTTTTATCAATTATAGTTTATCGTAACATTTGGAAAAGTCTAAAGTTTCTCTGGAGAAAAGTTTGGGAAAATCTGGAAATAACTAATCGAATTTAGTAACGTGAATTACTCAAGTCCAATCGTTTTTCTTTTTCACAAAGGATAATCGAAAAAACCAAAAAATGATACTTTTTGTTTGAATAGTCTTGAAAATCAGTGCAACGAAGGGTCTGAGATAAAATCTAATTTGTCGAGGTTCAGTACACGAGTGTAGTTAGATAAGAGACTGCAGGTGCAAGATACTGTGATTACGCGCTTTAGTCCACGAGCTACACAAACTGACGCGATTTTCGTCTTTACGACACCATTTACGACTCCTACCCCATAGGCTTGGGAACAGGAGATCGTGTGAGGTCGACTCGAACGGTGCTTATAGCGAATGGGCTATGCAATGGGCAAGTGCAATTTTCAACGAGAGGAAGAACATATTT
This sequence comes from Ophion costatus, assembly GCA_951751655.1. Taxonomy (NCBI): domain Eukaryota; kingdom Metazoa; phylum Arthropoda; class Insecta; order Hymenoptera; family Ichneumonidae; genus Ophion; species Ophion costatus. Next base: position 31,138,564 of record OX632359.1, on the reverse strand, counting down.
ATGTTTACGCGTATGGAATACCCGACCTTTGCAATATTCTCTTCAAATCTTTGGAAATTTCCTGTAATATCTAGTTACACAAACAATTGAGGCAATTGGAAACAACATATTCATTCTGAATTTTTGTAGTACAGAATTTATGTTTATAAATTAATTTTTTTTTCATTAGCAGCATGGTGTCAAACGTTCAGAAACAAATGATGATGTTAAAAGTCATTAACGAGTTACACCTAGTTCGCGGCCGGAAAAAAGCCGGTTTTTCGTGATTTTTTTTTGGGAAATGGGTGCAGGTTTTTAACTTTTTTTCATAGTAAAGGGTATCATTCCAAGTGTCCGACAATTTTTTTATTGGGAAATATTTATAAACGACGGGGATACAGTAAATTTCACGGACCGCTGTGCAAAAAAGGTCCTTCGCGGTGACCACTCCTGCTCGGGAACCAATCATCTGAAATAAAAAAAAACCAAATCACTTTAGTTTTTGTACCGTATTATCTAGTATTTGATCGAAAGATTCAATGAAATAATGATTTTTGAAAAAAACGGTCGCCGATCGAAAGTGATCGTCGAAATTTCGGTAAAAAAAAACACTCTATTTTCGTTGATATATAAAAAATATGGATTGAACAAAAAAATCCTTCGATTAAGGACTGCTTTGTGATACACAAAAAAGTTCGGTGAAATTTGAAACAAATCGGTTTAGTTGTTTTTTGAGATATTTTGATCAGCGATTCTGAAAAAGTAATTCGGAGAAAAACGCGTTTAATGTTGTACGTCAGGTATGTACGAAGGTTCGCCGGACCTACCTGTAAACGCTCATAACTCCCCCAATTTTCAACGCACCGATTTGAAATTTTTCGAGAATATTTTTAAAAGGTTATATTACGAGAATCCATCGAAAACGAAAAATAGATTTTTTTTCAAAAATTGCAACTAGGTGTAACCTCTTAAAGAATATTCATTTCTAAAAGATTTTTTTTCATCTGACAGTGATGAGTATAAACCAGAGAGGAAGAGGGACAAAAGATAAATGGAGAGTACAGGTTTTCGTTGGCGTAAATATACGCATTCCGGTAGTATACGAACAATCCTCTGACAAGGAAAATCACTTGAGTGTCTGCCTTCAATTTTGTTGAAACTCATATACGTGACGAAACATCGACAACTATACGCGTTAGACACGCGTTTTTCCTTATCGGCGCTAAAACGGTTCTAAGGAGAGAAATTGATTCTCAAAAAGGCGTGCCACCCCTTATTTCCACTTTTTCTATACTACTATTGTGGATTTTTCATCGCTTCACAATAGAAGAATTTTGGTTTTTGTTTAATTCAGATCGGTCGATTGCTTATGGGTGAATCTGCAAAATCACCCTTCGACACGCCTTTATTCGAGGGGTGGTTTCCTCCCTTAAAATCGTTTTTCCGCTGATAAAAAAAATACGTGTCTAATAGTTTTCAATGTTTTATAACATATATGAATTTCACCAAAATAGAAGGCAGACATTGAATTGATGTTCCTTGTGAGATATTCATTAAAGTTGAAGCTGATGGACCCTTCCTGCGGATACATTCAATGTATATCCGATCCTTTCAATACCCTTCCATGAATACACCGGAGTATAACATTTCCAAATGGCAGGATCCGATGGCGTTAAAGTTTGCATCGTACGAATACAACGAGAATTCTTCTTTATTATTTTTTACTCAACGACTAATTACCCACCGATAACGCTTTCCCGGCTAGTCTTGGGGGAAAGGGTGTTATAATATATGGCAAAACTACCGCCTCTATGGGCGATTTTCTATTAACATCTTGTTGAATGATAGCCCGGAAAGATTCTTGTGCAAGTTTCTTCGCTCGTAAGTAGATAAACCGCAACTGGTTAGACAAGTTGGACAGCGAATGCTTTTTGTTTCATCGAACCATTGTTTCATTTGAGATTAGTAATAAAAAGCTGGAGCTGATTATCGGGTTAACGAAGATACACCGGCATTGAGAATAGGCCGATAACGCAGGCGCCCGAGTTATTTGTCCAGTGACAACAATCCATCGGAAGGAAAAAGAAAGTGTCAGGGGGAACGGTAATGGATGTCTGTACCGTGTAGTTTTCTGCGATCTCTTTTCGATCCGATTCGATTAAGCGGCCCGGACAAGACTCGACAATGGGCACCGGACCATAAATAGGGAATCGACTATTGCACGGGACGTGAGAAAAAAAGATTGAGAAAGGAACAAAAAAAAGTCGGAGCGATCAGCTAGCGGAGCTGCGAGTGGGGCGTGTTGGATGGTTCAAAATCACGGGGTATATAAGAGAAGAACGAACGGCAACGGAAGAGGCGAACAAAAACGGCGATTATGAAGGTGCTGACAGAGCTTGAGCTTGACGGTGGTCTTCCTCGGCACGAGCAATGCTGACCATACCACCTTGAATAACCCTTGACTCGTTCGAACCACTTTTTCCTTCTCTGTCTCTCTTTCCCCCCCCTCTCTTTCTCTCTCTCGCTCTCTCTCTCTCTCACTCTCTCTTTCTCTACCTCTGCTTCTCTGACACTCCCCTACCCATATGCCCTTCTCTTTTCATGTTTCCTCCCCTCATTTCCATTTCGCCTAACTGCTAGCAATGCATCCGTCGTTTCCCCTTAAGGAAGCAATGGGCGCTTCGCGAATGTGCGAAATTGACTGAAGACAAAAATCAGTTGACATCCCTATAAAAAACGAGCCTTCTGTCGTAACTTGAACTGGATGCCAAAGACAAAATTATTTTTTGCAGTCTTTCGATAGGTGTTTCAAGAAGTGAGGCATTTAAAAAAATAAAAAAACAAACAAAAACTGCAAACGTTATGGGCCTCTATGGTAAACGAGACCGTAAATAAAGGATTAGGACCGTTGACATGATTCCAAAACTCCCATTAAACTGAAGCAGAAATGAAACCAATTTTCTTGATCAATAAGAATGTCACATTGTGTCAGGTCCTGAAGGGAAAAAAAGTGGGTAAAAAGTTAATTGTTCGCCCTATATTTTTCAAAGCTTGTGATTTAAAAAAATAGTATTAACGATAATTTCGCAATGTCCCAGATAGGGACGATAGCGGGATAATACTGAATATCGATACTAAATTTGGAGTCAATCGGTTGAATAGAACTCGAGATTTTATGCCAACCAGGTTGAAAAAAGTTCTGCCAAGAAAAACACGTCTAAAGTTTTGAGAACAATTCAGACAACCGCAACTAACTAACAATAAATGGTGCAATGGTATGTTATACTTACCTCATATTAATCGGCTATTTCCGTCTCGTAAAGTGCGCCTTCCTCGAATTCGAAATGATGATTTTCTGAAGCTCCTTCTTCTCTGCTTGCAGTTCTAGCTTCTTTAGAAGCTTCTGAAGTTCGTAGCTCCAAATTCCCAAGGAATTCCTAAGGAAATGCAAAAAAATCGATTTTTTGTAACCTTTCAGACAAGAATACTGCATCAACTTTCATGCATCTACACATACGCACGAGTGTTGTAATTATTTAACAGAATACCTTCGTTGGGCGTACCATCCAGGCACTAATGTCGCCTTGATACGTGCGTAAAGTTCTACATAGGTGGGAGTAGGCTTTAGGAGTTTACGGGGATGCAGCAGGCGGATATAGGCTGATGTACAACGCAATTACGATACGCCGGGAGGGTGTGACGGGTACGGGAAATGGCAGCTGCCAAAACCGCGAATGCAAACGCCTATGTAACTATGGACACGTCGGATAGAGAGTGAGTCGTGTATTTAAGGTATTCCGTGCAAAGGTGACGTCAATCTCGTAATATTTTTGGCACATGTTGCAACACTTTAATGCGAGAAATGATTGCATTCAAAATTATTCCACTAAAAACGAATCAAAAACGGCTTTTCCCGAAATGCGCATTCCTGCATGGTTACTTTCATCCGTCAATAGTTGAGAGAGCAAAAAAAAACCAAAAATTGGCTCTGATTGCAAAACATTTAAAAAAATAACGAAAAAAAGGCAACAGCAGTTGTAGATAATGATAATAATGGCACATATAGTGGGTGTGCGGCTTTAGCGATCTTCTCCATAAAGCCGTAGTAGCTTGGCCAGAATTTGAATGGGTGACTGCTTAGACGGGCCTACTACGAAGCGGGTCAGGTACTTCTATCTAATTTCTAACGGTGACTCGACTAAAGCACAGTAAAATATGGCCGGCTACTATGGGTGCAGTACTTCTACACATGTCCTGTGCCCACGTGCGAATTCAGTGGTAGATCGGAAAATGTGTATAAGGTTGCCAGTCAAGGATGGAAGTGGGAGAATCCTGCATGCCCGAAAGAGCGTGGGAGATATTGAAAGTAACAACAATGAAAAAAATAAAAATTATTCAATCACTTTGAGCCCTATTTTAGAAAGCTTTGCCGATTCTCTGTCGTGCCTGTAACTTAGAGAACCGACGCCACGTCGAAGTAGAGTCACCGGATCGAAAATCATGTTGGGTATGGAAAACCCCATACATAAGCCCGATGTACGACCGTAACGCAGTTGAACTACTTGCACTAGCGCGTTGTCCCGGTAAATCTCTCGTGGGAGAGCGAATAAGATGAGAATGCAACGACGGAAGGGAACCAGTGGAAGAGCGAGGAAGACAAGCCCGATCAGAGAGGAAAGCCACAGAGATGGGAGAGCTCGTGAGGGGAAGCTTTAAAAGGTATATCTACCATCAAGCGTGACTGCTGCGACGCTGGTGGGGGGCGTAGTAATTGGATTTCAGTTACCCGCGTTCCACTTCTTCAATCCTTTCTCTCTCTCCCTCTCGCCCTCTCCCCCTCTCCCCCTCTCTCTCACTCTCTCTCTTTTGCTTTTTCTTCTTGTTATATTCAGAGATCGATCGATGCAAGCTTTCGGCTCTCTTGAGCTCTCGCGAAATTATGTACATCAACCGAGCACGACGAGTTGATGAAATTGGTGCTCGCGGAATTATAACAAGCTTCGATAGGAACACATTTCTACTGTTTAAAAACACAACGACAAATCCAATATACCAATGTATTTCCATGATGCCGAAGTTAGCATAATTGGAACGCAACGACAATTTCATCGCCAAGTTTCCATTTTCGACAGATTTGTCAAGAAAATCGCTCAAACGGTTTTCAGAATCCATATCAGAGATCTATAGGCAACATTTGCAACATAAGATTTTGGACGATGATGGAAATAAAGGAACGAATTAATTTTTAAGAAGTTTCATCGCTTTCCAGCGATGCAAACTTCAGCATCGAGTATTCAATTGAAAATAAGTACATTGCATCTCACAATCGTATATATTTCTATCAGTGACGATTTTTTTGGAATATGGTTGACACCATCAGTGACATTTGCCAAGCATTAAAAAGATTTGAAAAAAAAATTCTAGATCACCATTGCATCGCCATTTTTGGTATCAAGGCACTCCTTTGGTGATTCGCGACGTGAAAAAATAATCCAATTTGACAACTCAGATTATTATCATTATCGTCATCGTCATTATTATCTCTGAAGCCACTTTCTACCAAAAATCGAGACGAATCCAAGTCAAATGTGTTTTATGATGCGCGATTACGAGTGGTTTAGTTTAACGAAGCATGGACCAGTCGATAATTAAAGCCTCTCGGCGGGTGAATAATCGGCGTATAAATAATAGTGGTGTTATACGTTGAGGGAATTTGGTTTTACAGGGAACGATGAGGTATTGGATCGCCCTATGGGATATAGTGCAAACATCACAGTTGTTAGCGTTTGGCGACGCTCGGTCGCACTACTCGACAATTTACAACACAACGGAAACAAAAACAGCGTATACTCTCGAGACTCGCTGCGTGCCCAGACGCTCTAATCAATACTCGAAACTGCCGAAAGCCAAGTGAATTTTTATTCACTTTATTTTCAATATTTTCATTGTGGGATCTTCATCGGCTTTTGTTTCCTATTTCGCGTGGCCCTAGTACGGCCAATTTACATCTTCTTTTTCTAGCAAGGAACATCAATTAGATGCAATCGTTCATCTTCGATTTTGCTGAAACTCATATGTGTGACAAAGCATTGCAAATTATCAGACACGTATTTTGTTGTCCGCGCCTTTTGGCACGGTCGATTTTTCTCCTAATTTTTCCCGGATCCGTTCCTTCAACTACAAACATAATAAAAAGGGCCAGTACTATGGCACTAATTGATGCCACTGGCAAAATGGTTACTTTCCCGGTGCCTCCGTCGAGTGCCCTCGGCAAGAAATTCCCGGACTTGCCTTCCACGGCAAGAAATTCCCGGACAGGGATTAACAATTTTTTGGTTAACAATTTTTTTAATCGGCGGAAGAACGTTTTTAAGAGGGGAAACCACCCCTCGAAGAAAGGCGTGACGAAGGGTGACTTTGCAGTTTCACCCACAAGCAGTCCACCGATCTGAATGAAACGAAAACCAAAATTCTTCCCACGTAAAGCGATAAAAAGTCCACTACAGAAGTATTGGAAGAAAATTGAAGGGTAGTTTCCCCCTTTAAGGATGTTGATTCCCTATGGAACATGTTAATGTTAATTGTTCAATAAATAGCTTCTTAATCGTCCTGAAATTTTTACACGACCTCCTGAATACTTCATGTAAAAACATACCAAATTTTCAGAATTCTATCATCATTACTTCAACCTGCTTAAGGGTTGAAATAAAAAATGATATAATTCTGAAAATTTGGTATGTTTTTGTATGAAGTATTTAAGAGCTCGTGTTAAAATTTCACGACGATTAGGAAGCTCGTTATTAAAAAACTAACATTTTGTTGAGAACAATTTTTAAAAGAAATAAAAAAAAATTTATCAATAAACTTCGTTTTGTTTCCGTTGCTTTCAGTATATTGTAGATATTATAAAATTGAGAGGTCAAAAATAAAACTTATTGCAAAGTTACATCAGTTTCCATAAAACAACATTTAATTTGTGAATGTTAATTGTTCAATAACGAGCTTCCTAATTGTCGTAAAATTTTTACACGACCTCTGAAATACTTCATACAAAAACATACCGAATTTTCAGAATTTTATCATCATTTGCGATTTGGGACTCAACATCCTTAAAATCATTTTTCCACTGATTAAAAAATACGTAGCTTATTGTGATCTGTCATATGGCCGGCGCCTAAAAAACATGGCGGCGATAAGAGGCTCGTCAGATGTAAACATTCGTGTAGTTTAGTGCACATGTCTGTGATGTGATAAGTATTAGTGCAATTTCTGACTGGGCTGGTACCAATCAGAAACAACGCAATTTTGTAGAAAGTGAATGTATTTTGAAGGCAGGGCACATTTTGATATGTGGTAAAATGAGCGGCGTTTGCGAAACCGGTACTGTCACACACTGCAGTAAGTACACTTTCATGCCTGAATTCACTTTTTGAATTTTCAATGCTTTCATCAAAGCCTCTAATTGATCACTTTTTTGTACATTTACGAAATAGTTTTTCACGTACACGAAGCTTTTCTCTGCAATGGGAAACTTGTCGAAACGGACTTCCAACTCCTTACTCGAAGTGCTTTCGCAATCTTTCACATCACCTTTAATGTTCTTTCGGTATTTTTCACGTGGAGAAAACTTCGCGCATTCTATTAACACCGATATTATGTTTTTAATTGAAATTAAATACTTTTATCGCACAGTTACATACAATTGCTATTGAAGGCTTTGCCCCGAATGTACATAGATTTTCCGCCACCCGATGTCATATCGCCATTTGACAGATCCCAATAATTCTCAATGCTTTATTACACATACGAGTTTCAGCAATATCAACAGCGGACACACTCCTCGTAGAAAGGAGCGATACAAGCAGTGAAAGATCTTTATGAGGAGAGTATAGCCTTATCTTATTTGACAAAAATAACCATTGTACTTGAAATTGAAGATATTTCATTGAGCTTCCATAAATAAAAGCTTTAAGTGTAGAATAATTATATGACGGCTGTAAATTTAAAAGATTCAAATCTAAATGAGTCATACGCGATCGTGCGAGCGGGCGCCTTACCATCGCTCGGTTTGCAACGTTGAATACCGCGAGGGGGTGGGAAGAAACGAGGAGAAAAACGGCGAGAAAGAAACCATTAGGGAAAGGGTCGTAATAGACAGGTGTAATTAAAACTGGTCGTAATTGAAGCGTACACCCGAAACTTTCCTTAATTGTGCGCTATCAGTACGTAACGGTTGTTCCAACTTGTATCGTGGAAAGCTTTCGCCAAACGCTCGCGCAGTTCTAATTATCTCGATTTCGCTGTTGCTGCTACCACTCTCCTCGGCTTCTTCTTGTGATATTCAGGCTCGGCATAGGTTATGCATGTATGCGTAAATGTATATAAACCTACGTGGTAAAAGTACCTCTAAAGTGAAGCTGATCCAGGTACCATGATGAGGCGATGAGAGGAGAGTGTTCCGATTCTTAGCATTTCGGATAACCAGAAAATAAAACAATAGCCCACAGTAGCTGAATTTGATAATCATTTAGGGTCACTTTAACTCTAATAAAAAGGTTGGCAATCTCCAGACCATGGAAGATAAGATTTTTTTCAACTTCGATCCCCTATTAAGGGTAGGTTCTGCTCGTCGAAATCCCTCAAAATGTTGAGTACGATCATTCATGGGCACGGAGAAGCGCAATGTGCAATAGATTACCCTCAATACAATGATTTAAAAAAAATCGATGCAAACTTCAGACCGATAATGCATATACATTTCAAGCTAATTGAGACATTTTTTATTCCAATTAAGGTAGTACTAGCGGATCGACTAATCAACAGAAAATCTATAAATGATCGAATCTGAAAAGGGTAAAATATAATACATTTGGGTATAATAATGAACATGATAAGGAAAATATTTATTTGAGAAGTGTATGTGATAAGTGTGTATCATATTATGTAAATAAAGTATTAAAATAGCAATCAGATTTTACTTGAGTTGTCACCGGCCGCCATTTCATAATTCTGGCAACATCCGTGGAAACGATGTACTCAGGTCCTCTCGATAAATGTCAAGTGTGTGTTTGTTTACCGTATGTGTACGCGTGTGTTTGTAGCTGTGTGAAATGTGCCCAAATGTAAAGGGAGAGATGACAGACGTGGCTAGCGGGCGCAAAAATGAGTCGATTCAATCGATAATATCTTCTCGTATTGTCCCGTAACCTATATTTTCCATGGAACATATGTAACCGCGACAGTTTTCTTGTTATTTATCGCTTTTCGCATAACTCCGATCCAATCGCGAACCATTATTATTTCCGTTCCAATGTTTGATCCGCACGGATTTTCTATAAGGTGCGGGTTGAATGCATTGATTTAGTGAATTAACGACTATTGTATTTAGCCGGTAAGGCATGCAGAGTTTTCGCGGACCTTATTCCGTATATCTATACTACAGCATATAAAAAAATCAATTTTCTTTCTAATGAGGGGAGGTTCATGCGGATACTACCTTAAATTTAGGAGCATACGAACTCTATTTGCCTTCGTTGGAGTTTGCTCGATGTTCAATAATGATAATGATAGAATAACTTATTCTATTTCCTTACTAACTTTTCACTCGTCCTTGCTTCATTCCGTGATAGAATAATGATTTATTCAATGAAGATTCACTCGAGTAGGGATTATTCTCGAAGAAGGCGCGCTCATCCTTGAAAGCAATCAAGGAAGTTGGTTACAGCTGTAGCGTGTCTTAACAAGCAAGATTGCCGTATATATTACATTGAATACATTCATATGTATATATGCCAAATGTACTTTACCGAGGATCACATACGCGAAAACGATCACATTCGTGCTCTCGAGATGAACCCCTGCTATCGCAATTACGTCAGGTGGAAATTGGGAAGCGCTGGGCTATATGGTTATCATTAATTACCCGATACAAGACACCCCTGCGCGCTTGACACGGATTGCCTTACGGGACGCAGCCGTATCCCCACCCCGTCCGTATTAACCCTAGGGAGCAGTTCCTACAGACGTTGATCGATTTACCGGATAACACTAGGAGCACTGAATTCCCTGCGCCAAATTAACGTGAGAATAGTTGACGAGGGCCTTTCCCTCTATTCCGCATTGTAGCCGAGGCAGCAATGTCTTGAAATTGACCATTTGAAAGAGTTAATTCTTTTGTAGGACTTGAAGAAATATTTGTGAATCTTCGTCTGCTGATGAAGAAAATAGTATTAATATTATTTCCAATGTTTCTTCGTATGTATTGCCGAGTTCCACGATCCTTTCACTTGTACCCTACATTTTACGTTCGTCTGTAGCTGGTCACTTGGAGACATGTCTAGAATGCTCTCCACAGACACTTTTTCTCTATTTACCACTATGACGCATCTGCACGAGCGCACAGGGAAACTGCGTTGAAAACTCCGCTCCACTGAATAACCGACACGGGCACCCATCCAAGTATGGGTCTGGGCCAAAACGGGTAGATACGGCAGGCCGCCTGACCAGTACCACCGACAAGGACATATCCTACAACCCTTTCTGTGTGGTCGTTTTTAAACAAATCAAACTGCAATGATGAGACAAAGCGAATAAAACGTCAGTTACAATAATCGAGGGCTATGGCAGAATACAAACGCTAAAGAAGTTGTTAACTTTTCGTTAAATGCCAAATAGGAATGAATCACATCAAATTTAAATTGAATCTCGGGAACCTCAAATAATATCGTTAAGCCCATATCCCGTATATTAAGTCGATCGATATCACTGTATTGAAAATCATTTCTGAATTCCAAATTCTATCACAGACGTTTAGTATACGACTGTTACCACAGTTTTCGTAACCGATTCCGCCCATCAGTGTAACTCGTGGCGAATACTTGATCGCAACTGAAAGATCACACTTTTCGTATTGTATGACTAAAAACTATACAAAAAAAAACATTGTGAGAATATATAGGCTGAAATAGCTTTTATAAATTCCCACAATATATATAATTCATAATAAAAATAATGCCTCACATATAGGATTGTATCTGTGTAGGATATGAACGACGTAACGATTTCCACGCATCACACATGTTAAGGGAGGTCACTACTGTGATGGATCGAAAAACTCGTTTTTTCTGATTTTTTTGTGCAATAGCTTATTCATTTGGTATTTGAAAAAAAAAACGTATGTCATTAAGAATGCATTGAACTTATTACGTGTAAATTTTTATTTAAAAAAATTGAAAATTAAGAACGTTATCTGTATAATGGAGCCTCTGTATAGAAAATGTGATCCAATGCCCGAATCCATAACTCGACAGTGACTGGTCTAAAAAATAAAATAAAAATATAATCTATATGAAAATAATTCTCGGTGTGAGGAGCCCAATTCCTACCAATAAAATTGACAAAAAGGCAATTGTTAAAAAAGTGTAATTTTGGAGAAATTTTTACTGATATTCAGTGGCTTATAAAATACTAAATTAAGAAAACTATTACGTACAACGGTAGCTACTGCAAGTACGGAATTTTGATTTTTGATAAATAGCAAATCGGACAATCATAACTAGAGTTATGATTCCGGCCAGGTCGAGAAAAAGCGTTCCGTAAAAATAGGGATTGAAAGTTTTGGTATACTTAAATCATTGCGCTGCCTGCTAAATCGTCTACATCTTGATCAATTTTCAGTGTTTAAACTTTACATTTTTTACATATGCTTAAATATGTATACTTTCAGAAGATCTAAAAAAAAAAAAATTTGTCCGTCACAGTGGTGTCTCGCCTTAAATATTTCTCCTTTTTTCGATAACACAGTATATAGAAAAAGGCATAGAATTAGCAACAAAACGAAACGGAACGGCGAGAGAATGAAAGTGAGAATAAGTCACACTGAAAGATAAAACGAACGCTCTGACTTTCACTGATGCTCTTTTTTTACGACAGCCAGACCAAATGAATGTCAAATGTTCGCGTAGAGTGTGAGGCAGAGGCTTTTTTATGAGAGTAGAGATCTCCCGGGAGGTAGAAAGCGGGAGAGGGAGAGAAAGAGAGAGAGAGAGAGAGAGAGAGAGATCATCGTGGATCAAGAGTAAAGCAAGAGGATATTCCGTCGCTCTCAGCCCCTCGGATATACTTCACCTCGACGGATTATCTTTTCAATTAAAATTACGTCAAGGGCCTTCACCTCATTCCCACTCCCTATGAACTTTTGTCTACCCACCGACGTTGTTCTATACCCTCGCTCCATTCTCTTTTACCTGTATGCCCAAAAATCGCTGTCAGTTGCAGGTAGTTAACGCAGCAGTTGCGCACTCTCTGGTCTCATAAGACCAAATTTCCATCCCTGAGTTGATACCGGTTACCTGATAGACCTTAATTGCGAGCAACCATGCACTTTGACGATCACTTTATTTCGAACTTTTCAAGTGGCGTTTAGTGTTCCGATATTGCTGAATAAATTGGAAACTCTTATACAAAGCATTCTTTTTTACATCCCTCTTGCTCTCTATGAGTTTGTAAGATTTTAATTGCTGTCGGTTCGTTAGTGAAAAAGTTACGTGCAGAATAAATAATAATTACCTGACTATCGTACAGGATTGCCATGAGCACACGTATTATTCGGAGGAGCAGCATATTGCATGGTGTTGTAGTTGGCATCGTTGGAACGCAACGAAAGTCCTTTATTATTTTATTTCTTTCTTTTTATTCCTGTCTGAACTCTTCGTTTGCAACTTTACGTTATGGGTCCCTCTAACAAGGATCTTCAAAAAATCAGTGAAATTTGTAGCCTAAATGTGCGAAAAACAATTGGGCAATGTGAAGAAAAAAACTCGTTGCATTTCAATGATACAATCTTACAAAATAGTATTTATACAATCTTACAAAATAGTATTTATATTGATACACTTTGTGAATTCTCTCCCTAATCGTTTGAAAATGCAGCCCCTCTGTTCGATCTCTTTCCATGAAATTAAAAAACCAGGATCATCGTGTTCATTACACATTGAAGACGTGAGGGACTAAACGAAGATGGTGAGGGACAAAAGTAATTGTGTAATTAATGAGAGTTTTTAGTAATTGTTTATTTAGTTTTGCACAAATATTTTAATGTATTTCATTGGTGGATTTATGAAAGGTTGCCCGAAGCAAAAATTCATTACCTTGATTTACGTGACCTCTGAATCATGGTAACAATCGTTCTACGCAAATGATCGATTAGCGAATGGGGTGCAGTGGGACTTTGGCTTCTTTTATCCGAGTTCCCGTTCGTGTTCCTGCTATACGTGTACGGAAATAATGGTCAGCAATCCGCGTTAAGTATTTAGACTCGCGTGCGATTTATCAGATAAGGCAAATAGTAAAGGGCAGTCGGAGGGTATCACGCAGATTGCGTGATGTTCACCTAACGCGGCAGGCTTTTTTTTATTCAATGTGAGAGAATTTACCCTAATCGCCTATCAAATGGTCCCGCTTTGACGTAAAATCCGGTGTAAAATTATCGTACGAAAGTTCACAAATCTAATGACCCATATATTTTCCTCATTCCCCGAGTCTTACGATGCTATCAAACTGTGCCAACGATTCATCATACCATCAATTAATCATTGAATTATCTTGATAATTCATTTTTTTTAACTTGAGATTATAACTAGAAGAAAAATATTTTATTGCAATTTCGTTGTATATAATCATTTTTTTGATTGCACATTTCGATGTGCTTCTGATACATACGTGCATCAGTTGATGCGCATCTAAATGCCCGCAGTTTTAATCCGCCAAGAGACATACAACTTTCTGTGCGGGAGATCCAGTCTTTGGAGTAATCCAAGAAATCAATCAGAGCTATCCAAGAGAATCCGGAGGACCCCAGAAATCTACGGCGGTTTTTTTTCCCTATTTCGATGACCACCCCAGTGCAGTCGAACGCTGCAGTTAATACAGCTTGTACCAGTACATCAAACGTCATAATGGACTCTAGTAGATGGTCCACCGTCCCGAAACAATTACGATTTCAAATATGAAGTTCGTAGAGGAGAAAGCTTCAAAGGTCAAGCTTCTGGTTAAAAAAACCAGTTCTCTTCAAATGTCCCAATCAAAGAAAAACGTGCAGTGCATCTCTATTATTGAGGGAAGTATTGGCTAACTTTAAATCGAAGTGTAGTTCAGAAACCTGTATAATAATGACGCGCTATATATTATGCTATATCAGGTCTTAGTTGGTCTTAGCGGTTTGTCGAGGTTTCGAATGCTGGACAGAAGGGTTTGTCGTTGATGGTGAATAGGACTCTGGTGCTGACATGCCAAGAATAGCCGAGACGGCCGCGACGTCATTGTCAGGCACTGGCCTCGATCGAGTTTACGACTCGGTCAGGTAAAGCTCGGTACTCTCGCCTGACGATAATGGTCAGCTTTCTCCCTTTACTTCTCCCCCCTCCCTCTCTCATCTCGCTAGACCTCTCCTTCATTCCGCTAGACCTCATAACTGCGAGAATAATATTAAATTAAATTTGCCGACCCAATGCGTATCTTAACCCCGTCATTGTAAAAACTCATCGATTTCCAAGCATTTGCAAAAATCCCCAAACACTGACAAATTGCGACATGATCTGTGCTGTAGTATAATAGCAAATTGGATCTGCTGCTGTTGAATTGACGATTTTCTCCTTCTCCGAAGCATAATCCAACACTCGTACCAATTGATCTTTTTTTGGCACCTAAAAAAACATATCATATACCCGAGGCGAACTATTGAGTCTATTTTACCCCTCCAGCTCTTCCCAATGGTGGTAGATAGAACTAGTAAGGCATAGCTTCGAACTTTGTAAAATGAACTTCTACTTAACGTCTAAAACGGGTACAAGTATTGCTTTTCTCCGCACTTAGACGCTACGTAGAATGTCGATATACCGTTTTTGAATGTCACACCTCTGCTCACTTACACATACACGCTTATATGCATACAGACATATACCGCTGGCTTCACAGCAGCTCGTCTACTAAATTCATAGAATATTTCATGAATCCAAAATAAATAAAAATACTCAATTGAGAATTCTACCTCAATTATTTTTTATCGTAATTCGTCGTTCTCTAACTTATTAAAAATGATTTATTTCGAAAAAACGATTTCGCCTACACAGGCGAACCTACAACCTACCTGCCTAACTGCTGCCTATCCTATAAAGGTTGATTTGAGTGACACTTTGAAGCTCATAGTAAGACTTCTAGAATTAAGGAACCTCAAGGAAGACTTAAATGGAGTCAAAGGCCTTCAAAATAGGCTGATATGAAGTCGAAGACCTTCAAAATAAGCTGGCGTGGAGTTGGAAGCCTTTAAAATAGGCTTAAATGGAGCCAAAAGCCTTCAAATAGGCTGAAAATTTGGACTCGAGTAAAGTACCAATGGCTTTTATACATCTATCTATTATATAGCTCTAATTCTATTGTATATATATATATAGAATTAGAGAGGATACTGGCGGTATATACTTGATGTGTTCTTCACATTTTTATTGTTCACATATAGCGACGAGCGTTTTACGGACAGAGAGACCGTAAAGTGTAAGCCTCTACACTTTAGTCTAGCTTGGTAGATAGTCTCGCTAGATAGATAGGCTTGCTAGTTAGAGAGAGAGAGAGAGAGAGAGAGAGAGAGAGAGAGAGAGAGAGAGAGAGAGAGAGAGAGTCTCTCTGTCATACTTACTGACTCACTCTCTCTCTCCTCCCCCCTTCTCTCTCTCCCTCCCCCCTCTTTAACCGTTCGTTGCTTTTGATGCATTTCGGATGTGGTGGCTATGAGTGATTCCAGTAAAATTGAGCGTCCCCGTGGAAGTGACGGCAGTTATCCATGCACCACGAGAAAGAGAGAGAGAGGGAGAGAGAGAGAGAGAGAGAGAGAGAGAGAGAGAGAGAGAGAGAGAGAGAGAGAGAGAGAGAGAGTTTTATCGCGGTCTCGTTCTCCGCGTATCCACATACAAATGCATACATATAAAAAAGGGGTTGTTGATCCTTTCACTGGAACGTAGATCCCTTCGTGTGCGCGCGTGTCTATGTGTAATGCATACGCGCGACGAGTTGGTCCGGAACGTGCTCGTCGGACCCGCAAACTGTTTCCGATTTGAATGACCGCTAGTGCACGAGCCTGAGCGCTATGAACGACAGAACGACGAGAAACTGAACACCACGGGAACGGATAGCACCCACGTTGTGGAACAAACCTACGGGCTTCTAGCAACGTGTATACATCCATGTGTGTACATATAAGCCGGCCCTAAAACCCTTCCAGCACGCTTGGCTTTTCTCGCCAGAGCTGAGCGCAGCTCGCGGGAGATGAACGAACACCGGTCCCCTGAATTCGCGAATTCTGCTCTTCTGTTTCATTCACGGTTCGTTAAACGCCTGCCAGCTGTGACGACCGGAAAGTTCCTGGGAAAGAAAGAAAAAATTGCAAAAAGCATAAATTCAAAATAAAGTATAAATTCCGTAATTAAATGTTCCTTGTCGTGAAATATGTTTTATATCGTTTCGTGATATACGTATGTGGACGTGATTTTTCATCGATGCCAATATAATGAGAAAAGCGGTTCCGGACACGCGTTGGTCGTTATTAAATTGAGATGATAGGGTTAAGAATACAGTGCTAGAAGAATATATGTATGAATTTTTGGAATTAGATTATTCCAAGTATTTGTTAGTTCGATGGAATAAATCATTCTTAAAATATCGTAACATTCAACTTTTTAAAATAAATACCTCGTTGGCATCCCGTAATGACGGAATTTGTCTGCCGCAGTTATCTTTGTCCACGGTAATATGTAAAAATAAACGTTTCCAAAATTACCCGCACTTTGTTTTTGCTGGATCTGTCAAGTGGAATCTGAGAAAATGAGATTTTTCGTTTACATGTACAGTGACGCATGGTCCCCTTCAGCATTTCTAAGGAAGTTCTTCTATAAAGACTTACGGCAGTATAGTTATCTATACTTTTTTAATGGTATTTTTTATTTTATTTTATTATTCTACAAACCTTCCCGTAAATGTCTGTCAAAACCGTAAAATGACACTTACTAAATAAGCCGAGTTATACACATTATGGGCGCGGTCAGGACGCAGTAACTGTAAAGGCATTTTTCTCGAATCGACTTTGCAAATTGGCAACTCCCATATCTCGATAAGCAGCTGGCCTATTGAGTTCAGATTTGGCATGCACCTTTGGCAGACTGTTTTTCAACGTTAGTAGTAGAATTAAGTCGAAACAGTTTTCTATTTTTTTAAATATATAAGTCGTAGAATGGTCAGAAAAATAGGAAACATTGATAATCAAAGTTTAGCATGCGGCCATTATGTATTTTTTTTGTTGAATCTGGTACCAAGCATCACAGCACTCATGCAGATGAATATGGTTTTTTTTTCATATTCTCACAACGTTCACAACACCGGTTGCCAATTGGGGTTATGTTTTGCGCACTGTTGTAAACAAATGTACGAAAGTACATGATAATACATTTTTTTAAACATTGGCATATATTTCTGAAGGATCAATAAACATGTGTAAAAGATTTCAGGAAGAAAACTC
Source organism: Ophion costatus (assembly GCA_951751655.1). Taxonomy (NCBI): domain Eukaryota; kingdom Metazoa; phylum Arthropoda; class Insecta; order Hymenoptera; family Ichneumonidae; genus Ophion; species Ophion costatus. Next base: position 31,121,022 of record OX632359.1, on the reverse strand, counting down.
GAACAGTTTAAAGGTTATTCCATCCTTAAAATCACCTCCAAAACAGCGCTCTACATAACAGTACTGCCTTGATGTAAAATACTTTCAGAGGCTTTAATCATGATCTGACTAAATTTTAAATGTTTCTTCTGCTAATATGATTATGAGTATTAAACTGTACGGAAAACGGTATTTTAAAGTATATGGAAAACGATTTTTTGAAGTATATATACAGAAAACATGTTTTTTAAATTTATAATATCGTTAGAATGTCCAATATTTTATGACCCTACAAATGCGTTCCCAATATAGCCGCCAATCAAATCTCCGGCATACACGCGAGTGAAAGTCAGTACTTTCATAACCGTATATCATTACGAAAATAGACATATTCATTTCTTGATCAAGTTAATGTTTAATATGTTGACTTTAATTTATTTAACGTATACGAGCCATATCGCAGTATGCGTTGGACTGCTATGAGACGATAAATAGACGGCCGGAGCGAGATAGAATCAGGATAGCCTTTTATCTACCCGAAAAGGTTCTGTACGTATATGGTATTGACCACTGGCAACCGAAAGGACGTAGGTCAGGACCTTGCCCGTATTCTGCATGTACGTTAGAGCCTCTTTGCTTCGTAGCGGATGGTATGATATATACCTCGACCCTTTGACAATGAGTAGGGTTCCCTGTCGTTGATAGTTGTGATTAATGCGACTGGATTCAGCGATAACTTGATTATGCGAGTGCTGACGAACGCGCTTGACTCACTGCCCCTTTAATTTCTCTCTATCGCTTCTGTTCATCCTCAGCTATTTTTTTATTTGGTCTCTCGAGGCGAAAACCATTTCAACCTCATAGAAATTTTATTTGAAAAGCATCGTTGATTTAAATCTTTACGATTAATTCTTCGAGATATCTCCATCTTCTTTATACTAAAAAATGTTTTCAGTTGATTTTTCGAAAGCCATTCCGATTCAGCGCCGTTGGAAATTTGATTAGGTAACATTGATGATCACATACGTCTCATCATGGAGACCCTGTTCTCTCTCACGCACTTTCTCCTGTTGTTGACAGCCATCAAAGATGCGCATTCGCGGCAATAGCAGGCAGTAGAAATGACACTTTATTCATTTTTATGCGAATGGTTATCTGACACATGGCTCAGAGGATTTTTAAGATCCATTATCGTATAAAAAAACAACGTAAAGGCATACTACGTTCCCACATAACCCTTATATTTCATTGATATTGTTCTATATGTGTATACTCGGTAAACTCGTTCAGCTATTCATGGCATCGAGCAATTCGTTTTATATTATCGTGCGGTTGGTTCAGAGGTCTCGATTGTTCGCCCATTTTGCTTCTCGGCGGTACTTCCTGAATGGAGCACCCATATATTTCCGCCGTAACATCAATAGCGCGCAAAACGTACCGAGAAAGTCTCGTTTCGCTTTTTTTTTTTGCGCTTTACGAAAATTCGTAATAGCTCGTGTAAAATTTCATGCGGCATTATTGTAGCCCCCGCCCTCGCAGAGGCAATTTTTTCTGCGAGTACGGAAACAATTCTTCCGGTATATCCACTTCTGCAATTCAATGAAAGTTTAAACGTCGCGTTAATAAAATTGCGTGTACGAAAAATGAAAACAGAACATTTTGTTCTTCAGGAAGCTTTGCGAAATAGAGAGAATCGATCCAATTTGCATGTTTGCGATTGTTAACGGCGACAAATATTTTTAACGAGGTGAACGCCCAGTATGATTAGTCTTTTACCTTTGTATTAATTACTTTGAAGAGACGAAAGCCCGCGGCAGCAATATTAAATTTAATATAGTGCTGGGATTGATATTGACCTGAGTACGATATGATGTTTCGAATGAATATGGTCGCGAATATGATCTATTAATAGTACGTATGCCATGAGATAATCCTCCATTATTCGATTTCTGTAAACCGCTCGCTACTGACCCAAACCATACAGGTACAATTCACTTCAAATTCTTCATAACGTGCACGCTGATCAATGTTAGCCGGAGACATTTTGGAGTACGCGCAAATTTTATGTGTAGAGCATTTTAGCATAGTTTAGAATTTTTCGCATTTTAGCATAGTTTAGCATTTTAGCATAATTTAGCATTTTAGCATAGTTTAGCATTTTAGCATAGTTGAGCATTTTAGCATAGTTTGGCATTTTAGCATAGTTTAGCATTTTAGCATAGTTTAGCATTTTAGAATAGTTTAGCATTTTAGCATAGTTTAGCATTTTAGCATAGTTTAGCATTTTAGCATAGTTTAGCATTTTAGCATAGTTTAGCATTTTATCATAGTTTAGCATTTTAGCAGTTTAGCATTTTAGGATAGTTTAGCATATTAGCATTGTTTAGCACTTTAGCATATTAGCATTGTTTACCACTTTAGCATAGTTTAGCATTTTAGCATAGTTTAGTATTTTAGCATAGTTTAGCATTTTAGGATAGTTTAGTATTTTAGCATAGTTTAGCATTTTAGCAATTTAGCAGTGACCGAATTTGTGATTTAACTGATGCGGTCTTAGCAGAGTTTAGCATTTTAGCATTTTAGCATAGTCACCGAATTTGTGATTTAACGCATGCGGTAATATCGACATCCAATAGCGCGTTGTCCAATTGAAAGAAATATCGATGAGACAAAAATATCAGTCAAAACCAAGACGTTTAATTCCTTCATGCGCTTCAACACGAAATAAAGTCACGAGGCATAGTCCTGCAGGACTGAGAAAATATCTTAAAAATGAAAATTTCACGTGCACTGTGATTGACTAAAAAATCAGACTGCCACCTATAGGTCAATGGTCGGTATGAATGAACATTCTGATTTCGAGCAAGAAGGCTCCAACAGGCAAGCAAAGCTATCCACCCGGTGGAGAAAAGAAGAAAAAAAAGTCGAGGAAAGAGACGAAGGTGTGCCTGAAAACGAAAAAGTCGCGATTCACCTGTAGATTTCGAGCAGTGGACACTAAAGTAACAAGCACAGCGAAAATATACATCGGCAAACGATAATACCAGAAGCAGCAAACTTCTTCGCGCCGCAATTAGTCAGAGAAAAGTGACGAGAAAGAAGAAGCTAAAGGTGGTTTGGAGAAAAGAATTGGGAAAACTTTCACGTAGAAGCTTTCAGCGTTCTTCCCTCTCACTCTCTCCCTCTCTTTCAACCAATTCTTATCAACCGCGAGGCAAAAGTCTGGATGCTAGTTTCTTCGTTTTCTCGCACCCTTCTTTTCATCACCCCTCACCCTCGGGGAACACGGAAGGGGGAATGGGGCTTGTATACCGATATTGGAGTTCTTCGTAATTTCCACCTTTTTGGCTTTAGGAGCCACTGCCACTCGACCATATACCTTTTCGTACACTTTTCCACCGACGTCACAGCTTCCACAGCATCAGCTGAGTGAGAATGAAAGATAAAAGAGAAAGGGAGAGAGAGAGAGAGAGAGAGAGAGAGAGAGAGAGAGAGAGAGAGAGAGAGCAGAGTCCGTTCTCTGCGGTGTCGGACTTTAAACCACACTGGCTCGCTTCTGTAGGTCTAACGTGATTAAGCTAAAAGCTTTTCTAGACGAACCATCAGTGCTTTCTCCCTCGTACAAAACTCATCTAAGCTACTCTAGTGCTGTCCACGTCGTACGTACATAATTGTTTTCAAGTATTCACCTGCGAATACCATATATGCCTACAGATCAAGTATGTCCGAGGTAGACGTCATCCGTATTTCCTAAGCCATTTCAGAGGAACATTTCTAAAAAAATGTCCGGCAATAGTTCTGGGAAAAAAATTAATACATAGTGGACAGTACTTGGTATCTGCTCCAAATCTGGAAGGGACGTTCATTGTTTATTCTCATTGTCTCATAAGTGGAAATTTTAATGGCAGCCTCCGTTGAGCAACAAACAGATGAAACACTCGTCTGCTTTTAAACACCCTCATCTTTTAGACGACAAGCGCCAAGTTGGCCACCCCTTGAAACGGTCTTCCAAAAGTTGCCTCGTGTGGGTGCTAGTCGTAGGTGAAGAGATTTTAGCAGAAGACAAAATGTATCAATTGTTTGCGACGAATACGAGGGCGCATTGGAATGGAAAAAGACCATAAGAAAGTATTGGGGATAAATATTAGCCGTTCTACTTATCCATTTTGTTATACCCCTACCTCCGGCGAAACTCTCTTGTATTTTCGGACACAGTTGATGGATAACGACAGTACTGCAGACGCGTTGGAGCCATCTCATAATATTCGATCATATACGGCCAACTCTAACTCGCATCACATAAAACGGAAACGCATATACCTGCTAGTATCCGTGCATTGGGCCCGGATAAGAGGAACTATCTGGGGTAGAAAGAAAGTTGGAAAAGCGTGTCTAGCGCACATCCATCATCATCCATTCGCTTGAGGAAAAGGAGTCGGTACGGATAGCGGAGGTGGAGAGACAGCGAAGGCAGGGAGGGAGAGAGAGGGAAATCCGGTGACGACCGGATGTGAGAGAGCTAGCTTCAAGTTTTCACGAGAGAATGACAAAACTTCGACCGTGTTCTTCCCTGTTTCGTTGTTCGCTACCCTCCTTGTTCTCCTTTGCCTCTCGTACCTCATCCATATATGAGGTTTTCCGAATCAAATTAACGCAGTCGTAAGCCTAGCCTCTGCCGTAACAGCCTCCTTCCGCGAATCCGGTGAATTAATTTACCAAGCATGCATAACATTGTTTTGGTCGAGTCAAGTAACCCGAGTAAAAAGTAACTTGATGCAGCTCTGCCGTACGGATTTTTTTTTACTCTTTTTTATGGACATTGCTGGATCTTTCTTGATTACACTTTTTTCAGTTCTGTTTTTGAATGTCGTTATGACCGGTGAATTTGATTTCATTGATGAAAGTCGGTATCAAAACATATTTTATTTGAGCTAGAATACTCCATTCATGTATATTGGATGGGTACATCCGTCTTGGGATTTTCTCCTATGGGACTGGTGGAAAAGCTTGCGGGAAACTTCCAGAAAAACGCATGTTCTGCGGCTCAGATTCCGATCTCTCTCCCTCCCCTCCTCTCTCTATCTTTCATACAGTCATTTCCTCCATATTGAAATCGCGACTACCGGAGGAAAATATTTTCTCCGCGAGAAGAGAAAACTCATCGGTTGCGTCCAGCGGTTACACCTGACCCTATCGATTGCTTCATTACTATCGGCTACCCTTGTCCCGAGTCAGTGTGCAGTCGTAATTATTCAATTTTCCAGTGCTTTGCTTCTGGATTCACATATGACCGCACTGTGATACCGTTAGATGTGATTTCTCGTACACGGTATTATTTATAGGTTGAAAAATGCCACGTTACCGTAAAGCTTCAGCGTTGGTAAAGTTCCGGCAATTCGCAATGTTGTTCAGATAGCATTCGCCCATCGATACTAACCAAAGACAAGTAAAAGATTTATGAAACGGATTCGCAAAACAAGATGTACTCGTCTCTAAGCTATTTATCCAAGTTATGATCGGCAATAATATCGGTACGGTAGAGAGTCCAGTGATATCCGTTATTACGATTTCGTAAAAAATACACGAAGCTCTTTTGCATCTTAACGAGACATTCTAAAAAACTATGAAAGTTCGTTTCAGCAGAGAAATAGAAAATTAAATTTTCTACAAATTTAAAAAACGAGGTACATTATTTTATGGTTATATTTAATAAAATGTACATTGTTATTCATTTTGCAATTTTCAGCCGCTGAGCTAACTTTTTTACGCTGCCTTGTGGATTATGAGAACATTGCCCTAATTAGAGTCCAGAGTACATTTACGGGAAAGAAGTTAGAATACAGCACCAGCAAATAAATGGGTCTAATTCTGATCTGATATTACGAATACGTTCCAAATTTTTGCAAAAAAAATTATAAATTGATTTTATCTCAAGTAACCTAAGTGATACGTACCCTCAATATTTATAGAAACGATTGTTTTCGCCTTTAGAACACCTACTGTGCACGGCCTTATCGTAACTACGTTCCGTGTTGTGCAAGTACTAGAATGACCAGACTAGAAAAATTCCAGAATTCAGAAAATTCCTATGACATCAAAATTCGATATTAAAAAAATTGATTTCAACGACACTTTTTTTGTTAAAATATAGTAATTCGCGTTTTCATCGACAAATTGTATTTCTTGCCTATTTCAAATATAAATCAGTTTTCGTCCACTCACTGATCGGTTTACCCTCCGTAATAAGATTTCGCAGTAATTGCTCGTACATTATAAATCATAACACGCGGATTGTGCCACAATTCTACCACAAATTTCTATTGTCTTTTGAGATGTAGATAAAATCCGATTAGCAAATCTCTTTTCGCCTCTCTCTCTCTCTCTCTCTCTCTCTCTCTCGCTCTTGTTCGGGGATTCGTACTCACGCGCGTGCATTTGTGAAATTACGCGAACTCGGATTAGAGAAGGATTAGGTGCACCCTCTTCCACGTATCTCCAGCTTCGTCGTAGGATTACACGAGTAGCTCGTGGTAAGCCAACTACGTAGGTATAATATATATGTTTAATACGCATATATTTGCGAGGTGCAGCACGTACCACGCGGAAATGAGACGTGAAGAGCGATGGAGAGAGAAAGAAAAGTGAAAAAAGAGAATCAGTAAAAGCGCCACTAGATTGGTTTTCTTTTCGATAAAATCGCTTTTCGTGCTTCCACGAATTCTCCAAAACTTCAAAAGTGAACGATAATAATAATATTAATAATAATAATAAAATATGATATCATGGCAACAGGAATATGATATCCCATCGAGGAAGAAACTTTTGGCTCATCGTGCAGAAAGTCAAGTTCGAAAAGTATTCTGCATACTTTCTTGGGTCGTCTTCACGTAATATACTCTCGGGACTTCGAGCCCACTACGCTAGTCATATGACAGCGATTGGAAGGAATGTTTTTTCTTTGATTTTTCTTTCCTTTTTGTTTCTGTTTTTATTGGAAATGCTAACACGGTCCATTACCTAAAGCCATCTGTAGGCAGGATTCTCGTAATCTTACAGCTCCCTCAACACCGAGTGCATAAACTTCCCTTTTTCCTCCCTCGTTGAGGCAAAATTGTGAAACTCGACATAGGTCGAGGAAAAAAAAATTTGTACAGCTCTATTCAGGGCGTCTGTGCAGAGCTTGAAAAATGAACGAGAATGTGGAATAAGAAAGAATTGTAGATACTTTGGATGCGGCGATCCGTATATGTGTTCTTCGGATAACGATACGAGGTCTACACGCATCCTAAAGTTTATATAGTGCGGCGAGCAGCGGGGCAAGAAAGCGTGTGCAATTCGTTAAGAGAACACGAAGGGCGAGCGGAAAATGCTCTTTTCTCTCGGCTAAAAGCTTGCAGGCTTTTTAGTATCACGCGCTCAGGTGTGACCGAAGATGAATCGACTTTTTGGGGATTACGAAAAGATTTTCTTCCGCCACCAAGGGGCCTCAAGGAACGCAGTATATCCAATTTCATTTACGTACAGAGTCTTATACCCAATTGTGGAATTGATTTGCTCTTGGGAAAGGTTGTTGTGAAATGAAAATAAAATTCGGGACGCTGAGATTGTTTGCGTTGAGCGATCGTTTTTTTTTTCGTTTAATTACCCAAGATCATTGACGTATTCAGCATTTTTGCTGGGGGACTAGGGGGACCGAGTCACAAACAAGTGATTTCGTTCACAATAATCTTTTTTTTTTCGAATAATATTTATATAGTATTCGATAATCACGTAACACGCAAAATAGGAGCCTTTAAGGGGTCTCACTTTAGACACTAAAAAAGGTATTTTCATGAATTTTTTTGATACGGTTATATTATAGATATTGATATAAAAGTTTTTACACTGAATAAATCTATTTTCGAAATACATAAAAACCATTTTTTTTGTGTATTTATGTAACCCAAATAAAGTTTAAACACGTTTTTCTCGAAACAACGTATTTTGACGGCTTGTTGATAAAATCTTCGAAACTACTGAACCGATCCTTATGAAATTTTAACCACATATTCTTTACAATTATAGCTATATCGCATATAAGGGATTTTTTGAAATTTTGATATTTACTATTTTTTGCTAGAGACGGTGAAAAATATAGGTTTTTTGTTTTTTCGAAAAATGTTTGCTATTTCGTTATTTTTGTATGTATCAAAAATCGTTTGATATGCGCTATAGCCATTAACATACTGAATCTAAAACCGCTTGATTTTTTGCTTCGGATGATCCATCTTCGAGATTTCATCAACAACGCAGACCTACAATTTTTTTAGGACATTTTTTTAACTACCATTTTCGTCTATAAATAATGGCTTAGAAAAATTGATAAAAAAATTTGAACGTATTTCGAAAGTGTATTTATTAAGTGTTACTACTTCTATATCAATATCTATGATGTAAACCTATCAGAAAATTCATGAAAGTTGCCTTGAACCCATGTTCATGTTAACATTAGTATCAAACTCTCACAACCCCTTCCAAAATAATCAATTCATCTTTCATCGTTCTTTAATCCAGTTACCAGTCTTTGAAGTTTACTTTCAGTAGGTACTCAATTAAATACATCTTACAATTAGCTTTCAATTCTTTTCTGCAAATCAGTCTGAGACTTTTTTTAGTTTGGATGTTTTTTTAACAATGTCATTATCTATGTTTAGCCGTAACATATGAGAGAAACATTCCTGAAGCATTGTGCTTCTCAACCACATTTTATCCACTTCGTGGCAGGAAAAGTCCTCTCGCAGTCGGCGGAGCTCACTGGGAGTACTGTTGATGCTTTGAAAAGTTTATACAAGTCGGGGCAGTACACTTTTTGAAAGTTTTTTTCTAAACTCCCGGCATTTTATTCGTTATTTTTCAATGCAAGTATGTTTCTCATGACCATCGCTTGAGCTTCTACAGCTGACGTATTGATGACTAAGATTAAAAAAATAATCATTGACGAAATCCTCTCCGTTCTTCATATACAATTTAAAAAATGCGTCAACTGGATGAGCTAATGGTAGATTCCCAGATCGGCGTTTTAGATTTACCTTGATATTAATAATCCTGAAGTTTGCATCGTTGGAACGCAACAAACGTTAATTCTTTTTCGTGGATGTAGTTTCTTTTGGCCCGTTTAGGCTATGCAAATCATTCGAACCTTTTTGCATATTTTTATTACAGATTTACGACCTCATGTTGCAAAAAAAGGTGCCCAATAATAATAAAAATGAAGAAATAAGAAAAAACATCGTTGTCTTCCAACGCAGCAAACTGATTTTTTTTCTTTTGCCCACAGTTCATTCAATTGGAAAATTTGAATATCTTTTCTCTTCTTTTTATACTTTTCATACAGGGTACGAAATTACGACGAAAAAAATTGAATTTTCATTAGATTATTTCTTTGTGCTTGCTTGAGCGAAACAAATAAAATGAATCGATTATTCGAGTTTTATTATTTTTTATCCTTTATTCTGGGGGGCGTGTCCACCCGTGCCCCTTGGGGCACGTCGCTACGTCAATGCCGGGAATTCAAAAGCTGCTTCTTCCGACAATTTACCGAGGCCGAAGATCCCTACAATAACTTGAGACACAGCTTTGCAACGATCTTAAGGCTTTCTTCGAGTTTTATTAACCATTATACATCCAATTAAACTCCTCGATTCCGGAAGACCGGCTCGAGAAACATCTATAGAAATTCTCCCGCCAATTATGGAGACTCTCGGAACGAATTAATTCGGATATTACCGTATTTGTTCCGGAGGATTGGAGCAATTAACAAGCGAGAAGTGGCGAAGATGGAAATGCCACAGAGACAGGAGGGGAGAAACAACAGCACAAGTATATGGAGCAGTGAGAAAAGACTTTTCTTCTACTTTTTTTAACTGTCAAAAAGAACGCTGGTCCGATTTCTGGAAAGATTTCGCTCTCGTATCAATGGAAGCTCTTTAAGTATCTTCCGCGATGATTCTTCTCTTTTTACCTTTCTCCTTGAGTGTATTTTCTCGAAGATGCTTCTGTGAAAATCGTCGTGGCTCTCCCGAAACGTTTCACTCAACCCCCTGCCTATACCCAATACCTTTGTCTCTTTTCAGAGCTGCGTTTCCGATCGAAGAGTGCACCTTTCATTCGCTCCCGCGCTCTCCTCTCTCGATCTCTCTACCCCTCGCCTACCCTTCCCGTGCCCTACGGTCATGAAGAAATTTATTTTCCACCCGCCTCAGGCTCGCATAATAAATTGTCCCCGTCTCACTTCTTCCTCCTTTTCTCCCGCTACGGATACAGAGAGCGCGGCCTGCTCCTATTTTCACGAAAGCGAAAACCACCCTCGGAAGGGAGCTCCCAGTCCACTTAAGATTTCTCTCTTTCTCTCTTTTTGCGATACATAAGGATTTATGCAAAATTTTCGGGGACTCGACTCGCACCGTGATATATCCTATAGACCGTGGGCAAAACCATTTTCCTTTCTCTCTGACTCTCTCTCTCTCTCTCTCTCTCTCTCTCTCTCTCTCTCTCTCTCTCGCTTTCTCCGTTTTCACTTGGTGCGGTCATGCCCTGGAATTCTCGGCTTCCCGCATGACACCTCTTGCAATGAGGGAAGGAATGAAAAATAGAAAGATAGGAAGAGGAAGAGAGAGAGAGAGAGAGAGAGAGAGAGAGAGAGAGAGAGAGCACACTGCGAGAACGCGACTGTAAAAGGTGAAATTCTCGAAATGCTCGGTTCTCATTTTCAGAGCAATGTATTTAGTTATATATACGCATTCTATTCCACCTGGAACGTACATGAAATAACATAGCTGGAAAAAATGGTACCACGCCCAGAAATTCATGAAAATTCGAAATTTCAATTTGGTGTTTTGTCGATTCGATCAGACCGCAATTTCACTTCTCATATGATATCACGTATGACTGTCTCTATCGCGATAAGAAATATTTTTAAAAAACCCCAGCGGTGGGTAATGTAAAAACTGATAGAGATGCCGTTTTCCACGATTGCTGTACCTCAGTTGCTCACGGATGAGGGCAGAAATTAGGTAATTCACTTCACGAAATTGTAACACTTTTTTGGCAGCGGCGAGATTTGATCTGCATGATGGAAAGGCATCATCGATGTTATTATGGATATAAACGCATAATTGCCATTCTACAGTATGGAATTTTGAAAACGTAAGACGAATGAAGGCAATTGAATCGTGCCGTCAATGCTAATAGCCCACTTTTCATTGAGAATAGATATATATATATTTTTTTTTTCTGTAAGAAAGTATCAGAGTTGACTCTTTCTATTTTGGTGCGCTTTTCTACCGTGGGTGCAGTTCGCGATTGATGTAAATTTTACATACTACTTTATAATTCATTTATATATATAAATGAATTATAATCATTTATATATATAAATGAATTATAAACTAGTGTGTAAAATTGCATATATATATATATATATATATATATATATGTATGTATAGTATATACAGACAGAGAGAGAGAGAGCGAGAGGGAGAGAGAGCAGTTTATTTCGTGCTCTGGAACATAGCTCCCTAAGAGCACCGTGCATACTTTATTACACGTCAAGTTGACTTAAGGGCGTACCAAAATTGTGCTGTACAAAACAGTAATTTATCAATACTTAAAGTAAATACATAAAAATAAGGTACTCAATAGTAATTAATCAATATTTAACCCTAACTTTCAACCTACTGGTGGTAGTATACCATTTTATCTGGGCTTAGGGCGTTACAGTTATAAGCGTTGACTTTTAATATTTTAGAAGCCAGGATCATGCAGCCTTTGCGTTTCCTCCATCAGTTGGACATTTAAGATCCGCTCAAATTCCGCTAGGGTATTGCACCGGCGGAGCTCAACTGACGGAGAGTTCCATAAGAGAGTTCCATAAGAGGGGGGGGGGGGGGGGTATATTCCGAAGGAACTTGTTATTTCGCTGGAAAGTTTGATAGGGATGACATCGTTTGACTTTTTATCGACATATTGCATATTATACTAAGATCAGAAAGAACGGGAGACAAAGCGCAAGATATAAAAGGAGGGGTTTAGAAGGGGTGACAGTTCACCTTTTATTTCTGTATTATCGGGATCGCGTGGGGCTTTCTTTTCTTATCCACCATCCTGGGAAATCCTCTTCTTACTCTCTTCTGTCTCTCGATTTCTTGCCCTTCTCCCCCCCCCCTTATTTTTTCTCTCGTTTCTGGAAAAATCCTATTGGCTCGAGGCGAAGTTTTGAATTCAATCCTCTCTTTGGGAATTCATTTCTCGTCCGCGATATATGAAAAAAAGAAGGTTTTGGCCTTACTGTGTTCTTCGTGACCCCGAGGATTTTTCCGTGTATGGAAAAATGGTCTTTCGTATATGGAAAAATCATTCGTAAAGAAGACTCTCTGAGCAATCATCCGATATCTCAATTTTTGTCCATACGAAACGTATAGATATCAAAAGAGCTCCGCGGTCTTCCGAACGAAAAAAGCAGGACTAGTTTGTCCACTGGGAATGAAAATCGGCCCCGATGTATTACGGCATACCGCGTCAGATCGATACAGCGCAAAAAAAAAGAGAACCGGGCCAGAAGTATTTTACATTTTCGCACTGCGCGACTGATTCTTCGAGGCTTCAACATTATACGCGGAAGAAGAATGTGCAGGAGCATAACGAGCCGAAATTGCGGGGCGAGAATTCACGACGCAGGAGGCTCGAAACGGAGCAAAATGTTTCAGTAATGATGAAATAGTATAGCAACGAGAAGGGTAATTGAGCGTTGTGTGCACTTGGTGTGCTTTGAGCTTTTCTGCACACGCGAAAGGAGAGAGGGAGCGATCAAGAGAGAGGGAGAAAGTCAGTGAGCTCAAATGCCAAAAACCACACGTTTTGTGTGCGCTATGAAACGAGAGTATGCCAATGAGTACACAGCCGCTCGTTTGCATAAAAAAAAAGTGATTTACTCACGAATTGCTATTGCAGAGAAAATTGTTTTGGTAAACGCGTGCCGTATGTATGCGTGTTCTATGAATTGCTTTCTATCTCCATTTTCCAACGAGTTTTCGGACCCCGCTGCTGCGTCGGAAAATCAAGCGCTTCGGCTGTTGGGATCGATGCATTCTCTAATATACCGAGCCACCCGCGAATCTCGATTTTCCGGAGTACGAACGAAACGCGGCGACACGATGATTGGACCTATTGTCGAAAATCGTCCTGAACCCGTTGCTATATCTCCCTTTATCTCCCGCCTGCTCTCTCTCTCCCGCTCGCTCTCTATTCTGCCAATTTATCTGGTCCATGGCAACAACAAACATTCGCCTGTATGATTTACGAAACGATGCGTACCGCGAGGGCGCCTAAAAAATCAACCATAAATTCTCTGTATTCTTATTCATATGCAAATTTCAATAATTTTCAATTCTTTTTTTTTCCACGAAATATTTCATTTTTTTCCGCCTTGTAAAAATGTTCGGTTCCTACGGACCGAATACGTTTGATTGTCCAAAATGCAATGGTAAAAGCGTTGAAAGGTTTCCCCTTTGGCACGCACGTCTTGTCGCTCCGTCTAGATTGCTTCGTACGTAAAAGTATTTTCCATTTCTCATTCGGTTACACGGCCTTCCTAAGATTGCTTTTCGCTCTATAATAAATACGAACGAACAGGAACGGGTATTCTATTCGTGTTTCTGACACGTATTGCGAGTCCGTTTGTGGGACTACCGGGCCAAACATTAGCCCCGCGAAAGGCCACGGGCGTTGAGCGCTCCTTAGCTCAACTTCCGGTACTTATAGACTCGGTGTTAGGCTCAAAATTGACAACCAACACTGTCTGTGAATAAGAATATTGGTAGCTCGTTAAAGTGGAAGGGAAAAGGGGCGGGGGACACGAATAGGGTGGGGGGAACGAGCGTGTGAGTCTGATGTAATTGTTTTACGACGATGAATATTGGATTTTCGTTGTAAACGACTAGGAGCCGAGGTGCCGACGAAGCGGCGGCCGTCGTAAACTTTTAACGGCTTGCGCGACGTACGAAATCACATTTTTCCAGGCCGAACGCGATCTCTTCCCGGGGACCACGAAATGGACTAGCCGAGAGCGCGAAGAGGGAGAACGAAAGCTACCGTCACTTCCCACAAACGTACCGTCACCCTTTGCTCATACTCACACCTATGCACACGCCGTACATATACACGTGCACATTTTTGCGCGCCGTCCGGTGAACGCGGAAATTGGATTTCAGAAAATACGTCAGATAGTATATCTCCAATTTTGCGTTACGTTTGCACGCTATTGAATATGTATATATATATAAGTTATCGGGAAAAGAGGCGAGAGATTGCTCGCTTCCAAATTCGACGCCTACCGTAAAAGGATAGACACGACGATAATTTTTTCTCGCGCGTTATTACTGTTATTATTATTTCACGAACTACCATACATCTTCATGCATATGCATTTACTCTTTACCCGGCGCCCATAATAATGAGCATTCGTTGTTCTATGCATTTAACTAATCGTTACATTCTGTTCTCTTTTTTTTATTGTTCCAGGTAAGAATAACCCGGCAAACAGCGAGAAAATATATTACGAGAGAAAAAAAACGGCAGCAAAAATAAAACGCACATGTATGGAGCGACCCCACACAAGCTCCGATGTCTCTCCACCCCACATAGAAGGGAAGAGACGACTGTGAAATATTACGAGGTTTCCATCCAGCCCATAGCTCCCCCTTGGGATTGTAAGTATTGCGAATCCTACTGCTGCATGAGCTGCAATTATGCTTCCGATGTCCCTTTATCGAATATGCATATTATAGTGTATTGTTCGACAATATTTGCCCCGTGTATTTTTATATACCTACCCACTGTAGATAAGATAAGAAAACGGAAACTGTGTTTATTTATTTTTAATTATTCAGCTCGCGATCTTTTCCTTCCCGACTGAAACTTTCTGCAATCGTAATTTTCAAAAGTTTGCGTTGGCGAAGGACTTCGTTATAATGATTAAATGTGAGAATATGTTTCATTTCGTACTTTGCGAGTAACATTTGGGCAAACAATTTTTGGTCGCCGTTGAAGCAGGAGCAACTTTTTCTTCCATATAAAATAAAACACAGATGCGCAGACAAAGTTGTAGAATGGGCATTGAAAAAAACGTTACTCGCAACCTGCATATTCAATTAAAAGAGCCCAGGACACAACTAACATTGAGGGAGGGGGAGGGGGTGTTGCGGGAAAAAAGTTTTGCAAAATAATGACGCAAAAAACTTTTCTCGTATTCTCCCTCGTATACGTACGTGCGGACGCTTATTATCGTTCGAGAGGGTCTCTACTACCGCTGTCGTGGGTGAACGATCGTGCTCGACCCCTCTTCAACCTTGTGCATTGCACGCTATATCGGATATTCGTCCGCATAATGCAATATCTTTTGTGTATACTGCACTCCGTTGGGTCCTCCATTGCTTCTGTACACAAGATCGAAAGCTGCGCCACAGTACAGGATGTAGATTCGACTTTTTGGACAAATAGTAATATTTCACAATCACCACCCACTATATGGATGATCAACATGAAAATTCTACCCAGAAACGATGCTAAATTCCTAGGAACGACAGTTAATCACAAACTCAACTTCAACGAACATTCGCAAATCAGCAAGAAAAAAAACTAACAATCAGGGCAGCACATTTACGTACAACCATATTCAAAGACATCAACACCCGCGAAATGCATGTGGTGAAAATGTACTAAAGCATCTGCCGGTCAATCAACGAATTCGGGCACCCTGTGTTCATCAACTGTCGGGAGAGACCACTGAAAAAAATGAAACCAGCAAGCACAATCGCGCTGAGGAAATTAACACGCAATCTTCATCACGCAAATCCGATCTTCAATCCCCAAATGTTGGGTCCTCCATCGCTTCTGTGCACATGAAACGAAAGCTGCGCCACAGTGCAGGATGTAGATTTGACTTTTTGGACGCATAGTAATATTTCACTATCATCACCCACAATGAGGATGCTCAACATAGAAATCACAACAAAAAATGATGCTGAATACGTAGGAATAACAGTTTATCACAAGGTCAATTTCAAGAAAGATTTGCAAACAATAAGAAAAGAACTAACAGCCCACTACACGGAGAGAATTAAATGTTAAAAATTACCGTGCAGTAACGGTAACCAGATGACAATCCTGAAACTTCGCTTATTATTGTTGGGTAGAACACAGATTTTCACGAAAATAAAATAAAATTTCTTCTTCAGATAGAAAATTTTACCAGATTTTCTAGTAAATTTCGATGTGTAACAAAATCCGCAAAACTTAAATTTGAAAAATATATAATATCAGCGAAATTTTACTGTGCATTTTAGTATTTTACGCCTTTCAGAAATGTCTATAAAAAAGTATCGTCTTTATAAAAGTTATTTTAAGATTTATTATAAAATTTAATGAATGTTATAGGAAAATGTATTGTGCTCTCGGTAAAAATTATCGTGCGCGCTTGGTTAAAATTATCGTGTGGTACGGTACGGGAATTTTGAGGCACTGCATTGTAAAAATTCCCCTTCATTCCTTTCACTTCAGAATGGTATGGTGGTGGGGGTAAGTAGGGGAGCGCGATTCCTTTATGGCACGATGGGACTTCCCAAAAAAATTTCGTCTAAACTGCGTACATCGCCGGTTCAGTTTAGCCTGAAGCCTCAGTCGCATGCAGTGTCTCGTTGCGAGAAAGTGAAACGTAGCGATCGTGTTAAATGATGACGAAGTAATATGTGCGCAAATGAGTCACATCACTCGGCCTACGATGGTACAAAATGTATTATAAATAAATGTTAGTATTAAACGAAAAATAAATTCTAATGATTAAATTTGTCTCCTTATCCGTTTGTTGACTATACCAATTTATATGGAAGAAAAAAATGTTCCCAACAAAAAACAAACAGCATTAATTTGTACCAATTTTTCAATAGTAAATAATATTCATTATTATTATTATGGTTATTGTTATTTCGGTTATTATTATGATTATTATAGTACCAGTTTTTGAAGAAAAAATACATTTTACTAAGGATTTCTTCAATCGAAGAATTTAAATTTTACCAGCCTTATAGGGAATTGTTTTTGAGGATTCGGCTTCGATCCGGCCAGTAAAGGTTATTCCAAAGTCAACAGTGGAATTAGAAGATGTTTACGTTTCGGCCCTCTGGTTCGGGTCCTCTTCAGAAATTTTATTTTTCTGTATATAATATGATACACATTTTGTCATAATAATGTTTTTACATTATTATGACAAAACAAACATTATTATGACAAAATGTGTATCATATTATATACAGAAAAATAAAATTCCTGAAGAGGACCCGAACCAGAGGGCCGAAACGTAAACATCTTCTAATTCCACTGTTGACTTTGGAATAACCTTCACTGGCCGGATCGAAGCCGAATCCTCAAAGACTATCTTGTCATCTACACGGCCGCACACATCTCTGACTCACTTATAGGGAATTTTTCTTCCGAGGTTGACGCAGGTAAATTTTACTGTGCAGCACCGTAAAAATAACGTACGGCGCGGTTGGTAATTTTTAACCGACAGTAGGTAAATTTTCGAACAAACATGCTAAATTATACTGTCTCCAATTTTTACCCTTCTTGTATAGTAAAATTTGAACTACGTATTTGAAATTTTCTGTAACGTGAGTTAAAAAAAAACTTGACGCATACGAATTATTATGTTTTTCTCACTTGTCACCACATTGAAATATATCACGGTAATTTTTACCGTGAAATTCACCACAAAAATTATTTTTTAATTCTCTCCGTGTACGTTTTCGTAGCATCACATTCAAAGACATCAACATCAGGTCAAGACATGTAGTGAAAATATACTAAAGCATATATACTAAAGCATATATACTACTTCACTACACTATACAATGTAGTGAAAATATACTAAAGCATCTGCGCATCTGAAAATATACTAATCATCGAATGCGCCGCGGGGGCACCCCGTTTTCGGCAAGTGTAGAGAAAAGGCACTTAAAAAAGGAACCAACCGAAACAATCACGCTGAGGAAATTAACACGCATCAGTCATCTTGGAAACCCGATTTTCAATCACTACAACTGCACGCTATACGAAAAAAAAAACCAAAATGCACCTATCAAACTTAGGACACTCACAAAGCAGTTAGCAACAAACCAAATCCAAAATGTCTTACCCGCAGCTTCCATACCCACACTCCACATATTTCAAAGATGTTAACACCCACAGACTATCGACGTGAAGATCCTAGAGCACGTTAGTAATGAACTATAATTGAGCAGCCGCTGTAATTATAACCAAATTACTTCAAGGGAATGGAATTCATTTAACAAAGGAAAAAACAAAATGTGATGGACTACGATCAATAGCCCATGGACACACGGCCCGTTTCGTAAGCATCTTGTCATCGAGCAACATTGTCATCAAGGAACATTACTTGAGGGTCCGCCTTTAATTTTGTTGAAACTCATATATGTGATAAAGTATTGAAAACTTTCGGACCCGTATTTTGTTTTATCGGCGGAAAAACGATTTTAAGGGAGGAAACCACCCCTCGACGAAAGGCGCGTCGAGGGGTGATTTTATGGTTTCTCTTACAAGCAATCCACCGATTCGAATGAAACAAAAACCAAAATTCTTCGCATGTAAAGCGATGACAGATCCACTATAGAAGTATTCAGAAAAACAATTTTTGGGGTGACACCCCTTCCTTTGAAGCGTGGTTTCTTCGTTTAAAACCATTTTCCCGCCGATAAAAAAGTCACTAAAAGTTTTAAATGTTTTATCACAATATGAGTGTCAACAATGACGTTGAAGTTTGCATTGTTGGAATACAACGAAGTAATTTTTTACTGGCATTCCCACCATTGCCTCTGGCAGATGCAAGCTATGCAAATTATGCATGGATGTTTTAGGATCCCTGTTTAGCGATCTACAACCTACTTCGATAAAAATGAAGAATGAAAAAGAATTTTCGTTGCTTAGCAACGGTGCTAACTTCAACCCCATTTTTAATATAACCAAAGGTGGACACCTGAATCATGTTTCTCATAAGATGCCAAATAAATGCGATTCTACAACTATAGCAATATCTCTGTTAATTACTTTAAAAAATCGCAAAATAATTTCTAATTTACATACAGGACGACCTACCAAGTGAATTGTGAGGCTCGAAGAATAGCAGCGACCGTTCATTGAGAGATGTGAAATTGAAATTGAAGATATGAGAACAAAAACGCTTCGAAACGTTCGAGTTACCCTGCCGAGTGGGAAAGTGATCGAGGCAGAGACTATGGAAGAGGAAAAAATGAGAAAAAGAGATAATGGGTCTAGAACCCTATAAAATCATGGATCCCCGACTGTACAATCCAATCAAATTACCTCCGCGCTGTCCCCGCTACTCTCATTGTTCGACTCGATTTTTCGAACAGATTTTTCATCCATCGATCGTGACGACCTGACTTCTACAGGCAATTTTTGTTTTTTCAGGGCACAGTTTGCCCGGCACGTCGCGCCTCGTAAATCAGCTTCGCGGACAGTTTTTGGAGAGAAAGAGACAAAAGGGAGGGAGAGCGAGAAGCTCTGCCGGGACTCGGTGACCCAGCGGCTTTTGTCGTTTCACGCGCGAGTCCAGTAGCCCGCGTATGCGGTAAAACCGTTACTCCTTTACGACGCTGTAAAAAATATCGTTGACCAAGAGGAAAGGAGAAAAAAAATTACTTTACGTTCACGTGTCATCTCGTTGTGAAACGCCGTCACAATGCTCCTCCCTTCCCCAAATTGGAGGCTCTGTGAGCGCATATGTACTTATACCTAATGAACGCGGCTGTGCAAACGATGGAAAAAATGAAACTTTTTTGTCTTTTCCAGTCATTTGAATTGAATGTCCCTGTGCAATATGAGAAGGGGCGCGGGAAGTGAGAGAGAAGGGTGAAGAAAGTGATTCCTGAACACCTGACCTGACGTTTTATCTGCGCTTGGAGCATCCCAGTGATGCTACCTGCTTGAGGCGCATACAACAAAACAAAATACTAAAACACAATAGCCGATATACACTTAGCCATACAAACATTTCCAAACCTATATAAACGTAAAGTCTAGCAAAATTTGATTACTCGGAAAAAATGGTGTTAACCCTTAAAATGAACCACCTCTCAATATGCGAATTCTTTCAGGATTTCAAAGATCTAATAAGGATGCGCGAACTCAATGCGAACAGCTCTCAACGAAACTAAATGGTTGTCGAGACAATCATATCTTACATTTACACGTCATAGCAAAGTCATTTCCCAGTTTTCACATCACACACCAACAAATGTATTCTCTATTTAGTTTCAAGTGTACCATTAAAGCCTTCGATCCTTATGAATTTACGCGAAACGGGTTGTCGTCGATTAGTTTTGATGCCAACGTGCCAACTTGACTTTGTCGTATAATAAACGCACTGGAAATTGAAACTCCAGTGGATTGCAATAAATCGCAAGTTCATGGTGACGTAACAGCGGCGATGTATTCGAACGGCGAGGGTCGAGAGGTCGGTCCCCATAGCTTATCAACGCTCACAAGCTTCTATAATCTTTACCTTCGTGTATAGAACTAATATTGATGCAGTGACCGCTCGTTCCACATCCGAGCGTGATCCAATATAGCGCTCCTGATCGAAGGATCCGGAGCGCGAGCGAGAGCTGTACGAGCCGAGCGAGAGAGAAAGCGGTAAAAAGAAGAGAAAACTAGAGTGCACCGAAGATCACAAAGAAAGCGATAAAGCCGTTTTCTATCACTATCTTCGAAACGCTTTCGTTGCTTCTCCACGCTGAAACCCTGCTGTGGCCAATGATCTACGGTAAATTTACCTACGATCACCTTTGTCGTTTGCCCAAGCTCCGAAGAGCCGAAAGAGGATCTTCGTCTCCCCGACCGAACGGATATAAGCTCTCGCTGTTCGATACCTTCGAAAAGTGCAACGAAACGTCTACTCCGCCTTTCTTCTTTTCGTATCGCTTTTCCAACACTCGTATATATCCCACACGGGCGTGAGGTCACGTTGGAGCACCCTTTGAATGCACTACACTTTTTCCTGCGCTGTAATTTCATTTGGCAAATTTAAACTTCTGGAATTCGTTTAAAAGATCTGCACTCCGAACATGCCAAATAGAAATTGAACATCAATAAAAATGCAAAATTCGAAAAAACGAAATTTCGTTGCATTTCAGTGATGCAAACTGTGGTATAAAAGGATGCGCACCGTTTATTTCCGACTTTCCGTAACTCGGGCGTCGTTCATCTCTGTACGAATAGCATGGGGGAATGAATTCAACAATAATGTAGTTATAACGATAACTCACCGATACAATGCGTAAAATTGGAATTAACGAACGGCAAAAAAAAATATGGACCCAAACAAAACTCAGCGGGGCTTCTTGGTCCTTTTCAATGCAACTAGAGAAAGAGAGCCCATAATGCAGCAGTTCATACGATTAACTTTTAGTAAGCAAAAGAGTAGTAGGCGCTCGGCATAATTACTTCCAATTAATTCCGCGGATCAATAATCACAGGAACGTTTCATTACAATCATATTCGCCAGGATATATATATATATATATATGTATGTATATATTTAGGTTCACAGAACTTGTAGTGGATGTGATGCGTGTATTACTTAATGGTAAGTGGGAAGTGTACGAGTTTCCAGCAAATGCCGTGAGCACACCGCTAGACAATGACGCATCGCGTCCCTATTTAACATTTAACAAAGCTCGTTGCGGAAGCAATCAAAACTTGGGCTGAATTTTGTTGGAGTGGGAGAGGGCGCTGGAGTGGAGGGGATCCTTCGAAGTCTTGGCTTACCGATGGAATAGTAAGCGCACTGGGCTCTTATCAATTGTCTCTCCCTCTCTCTCTCTCTCTCTCTCTCTCTCTCTCTCTCTCTCTCTCTCTCTCTCTCTCTCTCTCTCTCTCTCTCTCTCTCTCTCTCTCTCTCTCTCCCTCTCTCTCTCTCTCTCCCTCACTCTCTCTCTTCCTCTCGCTCGCTCGTTCGGAACCGACCCTACTACTCCACTAACGAAGAAATAAGTCGATTAATTGTTTCGAGTCGGCAAGCTGATTGGCCGCTACTGCCGCTTCTGTTCATTCTGGTATGAAGGCTATAGTTCGCTATAGAGAGAAAAGAAGAGCGAGAGAGAGAGAGAGAGAGAGAGAGAGAGAGAGAGAGAGAGAGAGAGAGAGAGAGAGAGAGTCCAATGCCACCAGGCAATTAGGACTCAACGGACGGATACACAATTCGATACAAGTAGAGGTCCGAGAGACCGATTCTACAAACTCCCATAGCCATTACGACAACCTCTATAGCAAAACCTCCCTGCCGCAGTGCATCTGTACACTTTCGTTTGTCCTTCCAACACGATCGGACAGTTATATAGTGCGGGCTCCCGAGTTAACTCGATTGCTACGGTATAACGAGACTATTTCAATTGTACCTGGAGAAAAGCAGCGTCTTCCATCGGGTTTTTCACTTTGTTACTTGCTCATGCTATTTAGCAATGCTGCAAGTACCATTTTTCGCCATTTTTTCCGCCCGACGTCTTGAAATTGACCTTCGGGGAAAATTATACTTGACACACAACCGTGAATGCTCCAGCCTGCGTATAGGCTATAAATGTGAGAAGTCAAGTCTCCCGTTTTATGTTACCCTTCATCGGAGAAGAGGTAACTCTAAAAAGTATTCTTTGGAAACTTCGTCCTTCGCCTCTTTGGCGATATCACAATTTTATGAAAATGTTTTACCTCTATTTCGGACGGCTGCGATTTGTCCGATTTTACCTATAATTTTGGGAGTGAATCTCTTCGCCCGGCGTTGCTAAGGAGTCCTTATATGGTACGTGAAATAGGAACTTGTCCGAGCAAAGTTAATTAGCAGTGCTCTCTCTTTCCATCGAGTTCAGGGACAGCATAAAATACGAAGCGACTTGAAATTTTCCGCTGCACATCGTGATATCATTGATACGAATTCTTTCTTCGTTTTATTTCTGCTTCAAGCTTTGGGCTGCTAAATAAATTAAAACGAGTTTCAACGGAATAACGAAGGGAGGAATTTCACAACACATTCTGCATTCGACCTTCCGTCGCGAAAAAAAAACCAATTTGTTGTCATCAAAACCCATCGTTTTTTTTTTATTGCCCGTAAAACGAAATTGATCATATTGGAAATAAAGTTCTCCGCGATTTCGGGTAAATGTCATTTTTTTCAAAATAATAAACCGCTCGGTAACGTCAAAAACGCCAATTTTCAGTCGAATAAAATTCATTTCAATTAAAAATGTAATTTCTTTCAATTTGTCGTTGGAGTTTTCGTCGTCAAAAAACATATTTGTTCGATTGCAATAAACCGAAGTCCGCTCGTATGATACGAGGCGCGATCGCAAAATACGGTGGCCTATTAACTTTTGGTGATGCGCGCGATCGATTCTCCACAAATCAGAGATTTCCGATAATGCCAGCGGAAACGCCGCGGAGCTTGGATAACAAACGCGCGACCGAATCCCCGGTGGAAAAGCTCCCATGATATTGTGCCGAGTGTATGGACGAGCTTCGAAGAGATCGGCTCGTATACGGCGAAGCTCGTGAAGTCCCAAAAATATTGATAGTTCTCGAGAATCCTACCGCGACTGGCTTCGTTCTTCTTTCACTTTTTTTCATCCCTCGGCGAGTATCAGCGCGTAACGGGGTAATTTAAAAACTCACGAGTGGATCGTGTCCGGTCTGGGTCAACGATAACTATATACTGCATTCCTCTTAAAGTCGATAGCCGAGAGTAGCATGGAATATGTACAGGAGTATCACGGATGGCTCTTATTCCCCTAGTTACACGATAGAAAAGGGCTCTAGCCACGATTTGGCAAGTGGCCAATGTGAAATGAGAAGTCAAGCGTCATCGTTGTCTGCTCGTCCCCGTACTTGCCTTCGTCGATATATATATATATATGAGTAGATATATTGTAGTCAATCCGTGGAACGACGGATAACTTTTTTCTTACAATCGTCCCTGATGTACCCGCAAAAAAGAAAAACTTACAGGTACAGCCGAGAGAGCTTTCAAATTTATCGATGTGTAGACAGCTATTTCATGTATATAGGATATTCCAGATTCATTCTTAACGTCCTACTTCATTTCCTCATCCTGAGACATTGTTGTGAGGCAATCACGCACCTCATATTTTGCAAAAAAAAACCTTCGAAACATTGAAGAAATAAGTTGGATTTTTTCACTGCTACACGCAGCTCGAAATATAATTCACATAGTTGATTTCCAATTTTCTAGCGTACTGCGAAATTTTCGTAGACGTCCTCGATGTTCGTAAGTGGAAGCTGCTTCATGCGGAGTGAGGAGCTCATCGAACCATTTTCCAGGCTTCTTTCAGTTGGAAACAAGAGAGTCGAGCTGTTTGAGGTGGATAGTTTAGCCACAAGGAAGCTGTCAAACTATTACCTCTGTTTGAAAATGTTTAGTTTCAAATAAAAGTGCGCATGCAGACGATAAAGCGTCGCCTGTATTGACGATGTTCTTTTGATGAAAAAAAAGCTCGAGACGGTTATTTGGTGGATTGTTGAAAACGATGCTTTATGGTAGGAGAAGGCGTAAAAAACCGAATAGAATGCCCCGTACATAGCCACTAGCAATAAGCCGGATGGACGAATCTCCGTGGAAATGCATGCACCGATGATTGCCAAGTCGAGGTGGTACCAACAAGAAACTACAAATTATAGCAAAACTCAAAGTATCGTTACTTAAACCACCGCGTACACGGTAAGAGATAGAGGAATAGAGAGCGAGGGAGAGAAAAAAAGAAAAGAGGAGTTGAAAGGAGCGAACGAGGAAGAGAAAAGAAAGGAGAAATGAGACCTGCGTACTCGAGCTCGGTCGTATAACTCCGGTAGTGAGTACACTTGTCTGCACTCAAACCCCCAGCGGTTCTGTACAAAGCTTACACTTTACACACATATACGCAAATTTTTCATTCGCGCGTACACCCAAGTCAGAACCATCAACGTACTCTCAGTGCACTCGGAAAATTAGAAAGCTTATTGATTATTTAATTTTCCGTTTTTTCCACGTTCGTACCCCCTGTATCGCCTGCATACATCTGCCCCTGGTATACTGAGAATCTTAAAAATAAAACAAGATTCACCATCTACCATATTTCCATACATTTGTAAACACCACGAGGTGGAAGAAGTTATTAAGCAAAAATTAAATACACCTTTGTAAACGCAGTGAAAAACTAAAAAAATTGCGAGCGAACACGCCATTCTTTCCTATGAATTCGCATATAGACATAGGGTAACGCTAAGCCAGTGGTCTCGGTCGATTTTAGTCAGTCGCTCGATTCAGTAGTTACGTCCGCGATCGGTCAGACTCGCCTGACGCATAAATATCGGCTTTCGCGTATCCTCATTTCTTTCAAAGAAAAATGATGTGCAAATCTCTATGCGTGTTTTGACACTTATAATCGTATCTACTTTGAAACAAGACGAGAGATTTCGATTTATATGTTTTGTTATATTCATTTGAATAAAAACAATCCATTAAGGGAATATACCTAGTTGTGCATGTCGAAAAATCACTTTTCTCAATACCAATACATTTGGACACTATATCATCTTATAAATGTTCCTTGAAAACGTGATCGGATCAAAATTGACAGAATTATGGGCTGTTATGTTGACAGACGTCGGAACGCTCGAAGCGTTGTTCGAAACATTAAACGCGATTTTGTCGAAAGTACGTTTTCAAGGTCGATGAGCAAAATATCGATAAAAAAAGTACTGCATTTACGTTCATGACATTTTTAGGGCTTTTTCTAAATGTAAAAATATAGTATTTGATCGAAGGATTTTTTTTCCGATGTATACTTCCGATTTGATAAACGAAAAGTGTCCATTTTTTTTTGCAAAAATCAAGACTCGGTTTGAGCGGGCGCCTTTTTTACTTTGATTTTCCGGAAATTCCTTCGATTAATCATAGGGTAGACTAATATACCAACAGAAGGGCATTGCTCACCGTGTTCTCCGGAGATCGACTGTAAATGAATAATACTTAAATATTTGTACACAAAAAAATGCAAAGTGTTTTGTAAATGATATTTATAAAAATAATTAATTTTTTTTTAAATGTATCATTACGATTTTCCACAAAAAAATCGACTTTTTTCGATGGTTACAACTAGGCATAACCCGTTAAGTCATTATCAATACGTGAATTTAATTCGATTAAAAAGACAGAACATACTAAATAAACATTTATGAGGTATAAAATTGGCGAGTTACAAATCAATTTAAAGCTGCAGATAAAAATAGTTCAAATTAGTTGCCCGGCGTTCTGAAAAAAAGATTAATATTTGCGTCAACGTCAAGCGTTTTTCATACTGCATAATTCAACAGCTGAATTGACAACTCGAGAGCTAGTAAGCAAAAAATGAAAAAAGAATTGGAATTACCGTAAAAAGGGGGGAAAAAATATTCATCTGTGTGGACTCGTTAAAAATCGCGTGCACGAGCGACATACGGCCGTCAACTTTGAGCCTTCGAAATCATTGGTGGCGCTCTTTTTATTCCGCCATTCCATGACAGCCATCAACGTCCTGTCCTCAACCTGTTAACTTAACGGGCTCTAAAGTTAATCGTCACTTCTTACGAAGCGCTTCCCGCCCTGTCTCTCTCCGCGACACCGTTCCACATAAGAAGCTTTATCGATACTAGATCCCATTCGGTTTTTCATCGCTCTCTCCTCCCGTTCGTCTTCATTGACCATCTATTCATTTGCCCCAATTTTCGTCATGTTTTTTAGCGCTTATTCAGAGCATACAAGGGTTGACCATTTTGTCCATTAATTTTATCGCCGTATAATTTTTGCACCGATATTTGTTATTATCGATCAAAATTCCGCTTCAAATTTGCACCTTTCTTTTTTATCTAGGTCAATGTAACGTGGAAAATAAGGAATTGAGTCTCCTAGGACCGGAAAGAAGAGAAAAAAGCGACACGGATATGAGATCGCTTTGAGAGCCAGTGTGTAATAAAAGAAATGAGAAGTTCACGGGTAAATCGAGTTACGGGAAAAGCCCACGTCGGGCGCTTTCTTTTTCTGTCGTCGCTTTATATATATATATATATATATATATATATATGACTAGCTTAGAATAAGTTGAGTACCCTAAAGTGCCAGAAAAAGAAACGGTAAGCTTTGCGCTCCTTTTATAGCAGTGCTATAAAATAATAATAACTATAACAATAACAACGTCAAGGGTACGAATGAAGATGATAAGTTGAGAAAAGCCTTAAATAAACTCCAATATATTGGACGAGAATAATAACAATTATGACGATGAGGCGAATAAAATGTTATTTGAATAAATGATGCTAAAGTTGGTAACCCTGAGTAGCTATATTCGTACATAAAAAACTCCGAAATTCAAAACTCTGTTTTTCGATTGAAATGAAATGGATTCGTGGAGAACTCTCATCGATTATGGAAACGTGTGAGCTTGATTATGCAATTGATTAGTGCGGAACAGTCGAAAGTGCTGACTTGAGCGTCAGCGAGAAACGAAAATATGCAGGTTTTCAGTGCGAAAACCCGGAGAACGGAAAACGTTTGCAAAAATCCGCGGAAATGCATCACTACTGACACGATAACTTTGTTTTTTGCTAAAAAAAAAAATCTTGCGCGGCAGCGTAAGTGTACAGAACTGTAACTAGCTCGCGCAGACCTCGTTACTGCCATTGTTGCTATCGTCGCAAATTTTTCGGCTTCTGCTTAGAGAAATAAGCCCGAATCTGCAATGCAGAATTGCCCGGGATGTTTTTATTTAAAAATTACTCATTAACGATAAAATATTATCTACAATTGAAACTGCAGACGGTATATTCCCACGATGAGTTTAGAGGAGGATGTTTTTTTCGAGTAAATATTGTAGAAAATAGGGGTAGGATGGGGATGGGAGTTCCGAAAATGTTACCGGTCGTAAAATTTTAAAGCGGCTTGTTCCGAAGACCGAGTGTGGGGTTGCGTAGTGAAACGTGCTCTATAGGGCTCCGTTAGTATCGCTGTACTGTAAAACACCGTGCTGAAATTTTATGTGTGTGTGCGATTTTAACGTCCCTCATGATCCGAGACCCTCACCCTCGACTATCAGGCGCCACACATACTCACGTATACGCATAACTCCCACTTTATTCCCGACCTTCCGCACTGTGGTATAACACTGATGCTTTTGTCTCTCTCGTACACAATTTACCGGCTATCCTCGACCCTCTTGTACCCTCACAGCGAATCCTTAATGGTTGGTCGAGCTTTTATTTGACCCTGTCCCTTTAGTTCACTGAACTTTTTGCGCTGCCATATACGCAATCTACTCGCACTCACATTGTCCTAATAGATTTTTCGACGTACGCAAAAGCAGAGCCGAGTGCATTGTTCTGACTTACTAGTGACTCGGGTCGGTTAGCAAAAAAAAAAAATACGCATGGATCAATGCACATCCGGAGAAAAAAGACTGTCGAAATACTTGGAATTTGCTTAAAACTTTGCTTTGGTCAGAGTTTCATTCCAACCCACAATGGCAGTTATACATAGATAGGCGATATACATTAGCATTCAATGTGAAATCTCGCATAATATTCTTTTCTTTTAGCTATTCTGATGGATAATGTTAAAAAACGGAGTGCACACCGAATAATTATTTTCTTATAACCACTTTGAGGCTTCCAATTCGCAAGGGGCAGTAGTATCGTTCAGCAAATATATCATCGCCGACGATTAGGCGACGGTTTGGAATGTTGATTATTTTTCTCTATAATCCTAGTTTTTTGGTTAATTTTTTTAATACTGTTCCTAGGCTTTATTTTAAATTTTCTATCACGAATGGCAGTGGGACAAATGGCCGGTTGCCCAGATTGGCCATGACTCCTGGAGAGTTGACTAGAATTGTAGATTGTACGACAGCTGATAAACTTGTTTTATGCAGAGTTGAGTGCACCGGTCCGTATATTTTCTTCCCTAGGGTGTGTGTCGCTAAAAAAATAGTACATCATTGCATCGTTCAAACGTGCGAAGTATTTTCTCGAACGTGTATGTATATATATATATATATATATATATATATATATATATATATATATATATATATACGTTCGAGAAAAGAGTTCGAGAATAGAGAATGCAGAGGCAACGAGTACGTGTACATGCTCAGGAGGAGGACGTTATCCGAAGATTCGAACGTGCTCGCGTAATAAATTTAGTATCCGTGCAGGTTTTTTCGTTAATTGGTACAATCGCTGAACAGACACAGAAAGGGAGAAACAGAGAGAAAGATAGGGACAGCGAATAAAAGAAGTGTGAGAAAACCGATTTCGTATTCCATGTAACGCCTTGCAAAGCTGAAAAATACATCCTCTACGAGAGCTTTCCTTATGTGCATACACGGTATAAGCCATGTATCCTAACCCTCGTGCTCCCTCCATCCTGCGTTTGAACATTTAAGGAAAATTCGTCACCTAAATCCCCGGAATAGACAAATAATGGAGAAGAATTTTCTTCAGTACCGTGACGCCCGGTTTTAACATCACATGGAGCAGCGTACATAGGTATGATGATAATTTATGCAATGAAGACCGAAATTCGAAGATTATCTTTATAATGCGTATCGTGGGGCTGATTTCCATACAACGCAGCCGGCTGGGTTGATAACGCGCGGACGCCGAGGGGGAAAAAATCGTGCAATCAGACATCTTCGTAATGAAAGCCAAAAGCTCTCGCGAGCAAAATACCGCGCGGTATAGGAACAGAAGTTACCATCGCGACAGACGACACACTGATAAAGCTACACGGCGACGAACCTTGTGTAATACGGTAGCTTCTCTTGGACAAACTGAAACATTAGGTAATTACTCGGAGTACCTATGTAGCATTTATCAGGAAGAGCAGGAAGTCCAACTGGCCGGAGTTTTATCCGAGGATCAAAAGACTATTGGTCCATCAACGTGCAAATTTTCCGGACAGCGAAGGGCTCACAAAAAGATCCTTTGCTTTATGGTGAGGAAGTGAAATGTTCGAAGCAAACGATTTTTTCGTTGCGAAATGACAGTGTTATGGTCCGCTGAGGTCGTAATGAGCAGGGCTGTATGAACGAATGTTCCAATCTATTTGAGCTTGCAACTGTTCTGTGAGGCATCGTTTGATCATATTTCTTCTTCGATTTCTCTTCCGCTCTCTCCCTTCCTTGAATTCTATCCTGCTGCTCCTTTCTATTGCAATTGATGGTTGGGTTGACGGAAATTTCATTACGAGCAAAATCGCCTTGCGGCCATCAAATGTATATCGTCCAGGATCCGTTCATGCATCTCGTTCATTACGACAATCTCAATATCGGTGCGAATGTGTTGAACGGGACCTTATTGGCGGAGCAATACATTTTATCATGATCCTCCGTAGCGTCCAATACAACTGGTACGTTTTGGTTGCTAGGGGATCGACGTCAGAGAAATAGTGTATTTCACGGTTCAGATGAAGTAAACACAAACATGAGCAGTAATGACTGGCCGAGATATGGGAAAATTGATGCGTTACTCTAATGATGGATATGTCTCTGCTTCTATTAAAAATCTATTGCTGCTCCTTTATGGTAAGAATTCTCGGCTTGTGATAATTAACTTCGTATTCAGTCGGCACGCTTTCGGCTCCCTGATATTTCGATTCTAAATATTGTTGCTTGTCGATTGTGCAGGCGCATTTGTGATGAAATATCGTTTCATGGCTGTCGCCGTTCAGGCTGCAGATACATCATGACATTCCGTATTCCGAAAACCGAGCACCTTGGCCGACTCGATTAAACGAGAAATATAACACTTGATGTCATTAGCCTCAATAATAAAAGTGAAGCTATATATCGGCGCTAACAGAAATGGAAAAACGGTGACCCCATTTTTAATCAGACTCAAATGGAGGGACAGTGCTCAGAAAGAGCAACTTGGAAGAGAAACCTTCTGGAGCTTTCCGCCACAGAGGCTGGTTATTGTCAGGAATATTCTTCTGCAACGTAAAATGACGAGGTAGAAAAGGTTCACCATCGCTTCCCTTTTTCCCCTCAACCTTATTCTCCCGAAATTCTTTCCCGTATACGAAAGAGAGACGGCCCACTGGGGACAGAAGCAAAAAGAGTGCGCTCCCGCGAACCGAGATCTGGGATAAAAAAAAGGAGTCAACGTAAGAAGAGCGTCACGTTCGACTAGGAAAGAAGAAACGAAAAATCCAACTGTAAAGGCAGGAACAGGCTGAAAAATGTATGACAAGATAGAGGCAGGCAATAATCATCTATGCGCCATTATCGAATTTCGTCTTTCTGCATTCCCGTACTGCAAATGTCACGTCCATTCTTCTGCGGTGACTTCGAAAACAATAAAACTCACAAGTCGAATGGTTATGAACAATCGATTTCTTTCATTTATCCGGAAAAGCGCTCATTTTATCGGCACGAAATATTATTTGTGAAGATGACCATTCAAATGGGATTCCGCATGAAGAAAAGCAGCGCTGCACGTACATCGAATTTTGAAAGGAGCAACCAATCATAACGCCCGAGCTCGCGCGACAGCCATACATAAAAAGTTTTGTATCTCATAATATATATGTATCCATGTGTCAACATTTCGGAGCTTGACATGTGTTGGAACGAACGAAAGAGGGAAAGAGAAAACGAACGATAGAGAAAAGTGCAGTACCTACATGATGCAATAGATCATTTGAATCTTTGATCGGCTCTGACGAGTGGAGACGGTGGGTGACTTCCGATCGTGTACATCTTGTGTGTTCGAGAGGAGAAGCTCCGACTCCTTTTCTTTAAAAAAACACACCCTCTCCATCAAACTCCATCGTTCTTCGTAGTGTCTGCGATACTGCGATCTGAAACGAGAGAGATTGAAAGAGAGATAGTGGACGGGAATAGTGGAGTATGTGTAGAGTGTGTAAGACCATAAGTCTCGACCTGTCGCATGAAGCTCTGGTGTTTCCTCGAGACTTCCTCGCGCTGTTGGAAGATAGACAGGAGCCCCTTCCCGTTTGCGACTTTCGAAAGGTTTCGACTGATAAGCCAATGAAAGTCGCGATAGAAAGAAAAGATCAAATGAAGAAAAAAAAGTGACATCTCTAGTTCGCTCGATAAGGAAAATCGATATTTGAGCCTCGTTTATCACTACTAACGACCGTAAAAGTAAAAAGTAGTCTCAGTAAAAGAATTTTTCGTCTTTTCCCCGTCGACTGATGCGACTGTAGTTACAATTCCGTGGTGTCACAATCTGTCTTAGTGAATCAGATTGAGGTTAAATTATAAAGAATCGAATATGTCCATCATTTAACTTTTTCGCTAAGCTAAAGCAGAAAGATCCGCCATTTTCACTGGCACCGCGGACCATGAGTAGCTACGACAGCAGGAGAGTAGAAAGTATAAAAAATATCTCATTCTTATAGAGCACTGATACCACCCGTCACGGAGCCTCGAATGCGTCGTCAATGCGCCGTCGTCGGATAAAACGTGCGAACGAGGTGATAAATGTGCAAGACGTGTCAGAGACCCATGGGAACCTTTGGAATTCTGGCATTCTCTCTTCTGCGAACCTTTCTCCCGGTTATATCTGCCGATATATATACAACAATATGTCGCCATCGCCTTAAAAAAGGGAACATTAAAGAAAATTAGATAAGAACCAAACGCAAAAGAAAGAGAGGATGAGAGGCAGCCATGAAGGTTCCACTCCGATGTTTGGAACTGTTACTTAGATTGATATAGATATATCTTTTCATGGTTTGATAGCTTTTTATGCATTTGATCTCCATGAGACGCAAACCCAAATTTTCTTTCGTCAGGACACCGTGAAGACCTGATACCAAATTTAGCCTGTTTAGTCGAAAAAATTGAGATCTGTAAACTCCTTAAATTGATCTCTTCCTCTCATTCATTCGTTGTATACGACGTCAACTAGACAGAGATTCCGAACTCCACTAAATTTGTTATCTTCCATATAGTACTCTTCTCAACATCAACGTATTGCAAACGTTGAATGAACAGAAGGAGGGTGAATAAATATTTTATACATGATATCTATCTTTTGGTCAAGGTGTTTATGTGTTATGTACACACCCTCAGGCCATTCTGACTCTCCTTCCTATCTTCGCTCACTCTCTATACAATATCAACACCGAGAGAAATCATCCCTTCTCAGGGGGGCTGTGAACTGGTAGAGCCAAGAGAAACTTCCGCATGAATATTCTCTGACATACAGGTTTATCGATGTTACTTTGTATACGAAGGTCCTGTCTAAGCTTCTGAGGCTCTTAACGGAGATAATAGTGCCGCATAACTCTCTCTCTCGATCCCTCTTTATCGCCTTCTTTCTCTTTTTCTCTCTGCATCATCTGTACTCACTCATTCGTCTCCGTATCTATAGGGAGTCAAGTGAAGCTATAAAATATCCATTACTCTGTAGATTGGGTATGCCAAAACCTTGGTATCCGGCCCACTTGAAACCGAATATAGGTAGTACCGACCAAGCACGTTTGTGATCCACAACAAGCAATCTACACGAACGAAAGTTACGAAAACACATCTCGCCGAACAGACGATGACGTTACCAATATTAGAGGGTAATCAGATATTTCACAATTATCCTGGCCATCGGCCTCGTCATATTCCCTTGTCAAAGTTCCACGTTGTTTCCGAAACGGGTGCTGCATTACGTAATGGTGACCGACACATACCCACATATAGCTACGTGAAACACGGAATCCAACGGCTGTTAGTGTACAATGGTAACAATTGTTTGTTCGAGAATGGTACACAATCATGAATTAATCATTCCAGTCGAGTTGTTAACTTTGCCATTGCAGCAGTGGGCGCGTCTTGGTGGCGCTGTTGAGCTGCTCTTCCATTCTTGATGCCCGCCACTTGGCTGAACGTTCTCTCGCAGATCCAGTCGACGAAGGCTTCTGCTACTTCAGCGCATCCCTTTCCACTGTATTTCTAAATTTGTCCCTAGTCAACGGATCCGCAAGATAGAATGCGGCCAACCCTGAGGGTACTCGACCACTTAAATGCAAGTCTCTCGCCCGGTTTTGGTGGCATTTGCATCAGTTCGCCAGAAGTACAAGTTGAAATTATCGTACAAGCAGTTTCGTCGACTGATCCCCCAAGGGGGAAGCCCGTGACGATATGTTACGTAGAAGTAACTTCAGTAGAAGAACCTTACCGCTCTAAGGAAATGCCAAGAGACAAATCGCATCAAAAATTAAACGCGGAATTTTGTCGATTACCGACAGAGGTTTCTTTGATGTTGATTATTAAGTGGACGAAAAAGGGTCCTCGACAACGTTGCTTCGCGGTTCCAGTTGTACTTGTAGATGTAAGACGGTCTCTTGTATTAATGAGGAGAACTCAGTTCAACAGTAGCACGATAGGCTTAGATAAGAACCTTGAGTGGTGCTGCGACCCGCGAACAGTTTCGTGTATCCTCAAATATTAATGATACGCGCATGCGTTGTAGGAGGCACATGCGAAGCACGTCGGCAGAACTGCGGGGTTTTCACCGTGTATTTTTTATGGTACTGTTACATCCTAACGAATGTGTCTTCTCTTGTCTAGGTGTCTTCTGTCGGTTATTCCCAGTATCCTCATTTGCCGTCATACGTTATATGTATAAATCTAAGATTAAGACGCGTAACGGCATAAAAAGAAACGTGCGTATGTTTCACGAGGATATTCAAACCACAGAGATATATGCACGATAGCAGCACCGCCGCAGTCATCGACTTTTCCTATCGCATTGGCTTTCAACAAGAACAAGATCTCATTGTCAAGTGAATATTCCACAAAAGCCGCAGCTCAAAAAATCAAATAGGAACTCACTCCAAAAACTTTACGCTGGCCATCCGCAGGAGACAAAGAGAAGCGTGCATGATTCGACCCGGTAACCAGAGCAGAGTACGAAAACATTTGGGACGTCTGAATCAAATGGTCGCCGTGCTATCGCGTACGACTTAGCGCGAATCTCGGCTACACACCCCATGCGCGTTCCGTTAACAAAGCGAAATTGCCCCTTCCATCAGCGCCATTATTTCTAAGAAGAGAAACCAAAGATTGCCTCCCACTTACTTAAAAAATTCACATGCGAACCAAGAAAAGGGTCAGCGTGCAAAAGGTCGAAGCAGGCTCCCGTCAGCTACCATCACATCAAGTTCTTCTATCGAGTCTCAATCCCAGTCTCCCTATAATCTTCATCAAGTTCAGAGCTCAGTCTTCCGTCAACCAACATCGAATCAACTTCTTCTATTGAGTCTTAATTCGGAAGCCTAACGAATATCTCCAATTAACCTTCATACGAACCGTTTTCATTTTTTGTGTCACAAAAGTTTCATTCTACACTTCTATAATTGCTATCATCGGTCCGTAAAGATTAGTCTCAATCCATCGACCTCGCGCTCAGTTCGTATTTCTATCCACGCGTAGTGCCGTTCTAGTAAACACATCGAGTATACACTCGACCAACGTAAAACCCAGCGAGCGCCTTACCAACGATTGTATGAGCGAGCGGTCCGACCCAAGACCGAACGCCCTTACAACGCGAGCGACAACAAAAATCCACGCGACCGAGCGACCGAGCGAACGTCAAAAACACAACCAACGTAAGCTGACTATATATTTTCTTTTGTATCATTCATCGTTACCCTGATGGCTTTAACCCGCCTAGTATTTTATAATAAATAACACAGTGTCAATTGTACACAAGTCTGTCGAATTATTCCTTAGTACCGAAACCTCGCGCCAATTCCTTAATTTCTATTATTTCCCACGCACTGCCCCTTTTCACCATCATTCCGTGCTGTGGCGCTAGGCGTAGGCAGCAAATAGGGAAACGAAAATATTATGCTCGCATCCCTTCCGGATGTGACAGTGCCAGCTACGTGATAAGAATGAAAACTTTGAAAACTTTGTAGCATCTTTGAGGCAGCAAACGAAGATCTCACTTTAAGACTTTATTGCTAGGTAAGGGCCAGATGGGTAAGGGTTGAAGGTGCAGCCCAAGGTGCACGCTCGATGTTTTATGGCATTATTTCACTGGACGCATCCCGTTGACTACGGCTTCGCCATCCGCATTCGCGCATATGGGTTTAGATTTTTTACAGCACACGACTAAGGTCACCTCCACCATGTACAGGGAGATTTACCCTTAAATATCTTAGCGAGAGGATGCCAAATTCATCAACGGAGAATGCAGTACACGTCAAGTCTCAATACAAGAAGGTCGACAAGACAAGGCAAAATAAGACAAAAAGGCCGTCGAGCATAACATTGCTGGCATCAGGCATCTTCGATCCTTACCAATCCAGAGACAATTTGTATTCGGAATCGCCAACCACCTGGATTTTTTCAGTGATCATTTATATATATCTTAAGTAGATAAACGAAAAAATCGTCTAAAGTTATTTACGCGATTATCCAATTCCCTATCCGAAACAACCAGCTGAAAACACGGTAGCTTGAACTTTCTATACGATTACGAGCCCTCCAGCCGCGAGCCGGGAAAGAACAGGTGTAATATAACAGTTGAGGAAATAATTTGCCATTCTCGGCGAAGAGCCCCATTAAAAATGTTTCGGCGACTTTTTCCGTATTTCCTCAAGCTGTGTTTCGCGACTGTAACCCGAAAAACTTTGCTTTACAAAATTATGAGGTTCTTACAAATGTATGCAACGATCACAGTACGCAAGGAAGTAATTTTGCGCGAATATAGCGAAAAGGAACAAAAAAAAATCTAGGATGCCATTCGAAACTGTAACGAGTGACTGCGCGTATGTGCAAATAGGATACAACGGTTCTTGGTGCTCTATCAAAAACGTGCAGTCCAGCTGAGAAGTATAGACATGCGTTTCGCGAGAAGGAAAGGACGAAATGAAGAAAGAACGGATTGATATCTTTCATTTGGTAATCCTCCAAATGAACGGCAAACCGACAATATAGCACATGATCTCGCCCACCTTCGATGCAGTGGCCAGTGGTACTATCCTATACGCACACAGTCATATATATATACATATATATATATATATATATATATATATATATATATATATATATATATATATAAAAGTGTACAGGGTGTCCAATATTCATCTTCCCACGTAGATATTTCCCTTACTATGCGTTGTATACAAAGCTGTTTTCTTAGTTTTTAAAATGGAATGATACTGTTTTCGTCAGCTTAGTGGTTGGTGCACTCAGATACGAGTACATTGACCTATATGTTGTCCTTTAAAAGAATGAACTCGTATAGAAATCTGATTATAACCTAAGCCAAAAAAAGAAACACTCCTTTCAAAACGAACGCATCGTGTGGAAAACTATTGCGTGTAACGATTAAAACAGGACACCCTCTACATACAATACGAGACTGGAATCATACATAGAAATGTCTGGTGAAAGTTTTATCGAAGCAGGAAGCTTGAGAGAGGGAGGAATACAATAAAATAGTGCTGGCTTATTGCACTTTTGGACACGCGTACGTTCGCTCACACAAACACTTACGACGCGATTGCACGAGTGTGGTCTCCCAATTTTCGCCGGACCTTTCCTCGGAGTTTCACGAATACGGCCGTTAAATGTTTAATAAAACTCCACCACCATTCATCCTCTTTTTTCCCCTCAGCCGTGTCGATACAGTTTTTCATTAATTCCCACATGATAAATCGTTCGATGAAAAACCTGCGTGTAAAGAGGAGAACCTTGTTTTTGTCCACCTCAACGTTGATGATCCTCTCACCGGTGCATCGTCGGGAACACATGGGACATATGTTCCCAAGGAAACACAACACTCGTTCTTAATTTTGGAAAATTAAATGCGAAAGGCCGAGCGGTATCGAACTTACGCGAATGTAAGGAAAAATTTAATGACGAGGCAAATGGGCAAAAAATGCACAACTCGGACAACAACACAAAACGTGACGAAACAATGAGATGACATGGAAAAAAGAGCGGTTCGCACAAAAAGAAGATATTGCGGAGGAAGAATGAATGGTATAGGGAGGAGAGAGAGAGCATTGTCTTCGAAAAGTCGTGCAATTCAGGTCTGCGCTGGTAGACGCGTTGCTCAACTGAAAAATATCAAGGATATACGAAGGAAAGAACAAAAATGACGGTATAGGGGAGAAAAGTGCCAAGGGGTTGAAAGAATAACGGAGGACAGAAAGATTGAGCGGATAAAGGATAGAACGAGGCCAAGAATAGCGCAGGGACTCGATGGAATTTACTTGAGCGTCGAAAATATTCAAAGATGGTTGATTCCACATGGCTGGATAGCTGGAAGTGGAAATGCAGGTGGCCTCGTGGTTTATTTCAATACATACTCGAGCTTTTACTGCGGCAGTATCTTACGCGTATGTGTATATATATTTGATGTGCGTGTGTGTGTGTGCGCGCGCGCGTATATATGTATGCCTGTATATTGCATTCCATGTTACATTGGCATGCTGAAGAGCATCCTCCGTCCTATTTGATCCATAATCATTAATACTCGTACAATAAATGCAAGCTTGTATGATAAGGAATTCATGCATACGTTTCGTACCATATGCTACTAGCAAGGAACATTATTTAAGTGTCCGCCTTCGATTTTGTTAGAACTCATATATCTGGCATTGAAAAATATTACAAACTTTTTTTTATCGGCGGAAAAATGGTTTTAATCGGGGAAACCACACTTCAAAGAAAAGCGTGTCACGCCTTATCTCATTTTTTTGTTAAACTTCTATAATGAATTTTTCGTTACTTTACAGTGGTAGAAGAATTTTGGTTTCTGTTTTATCCAAATCGGTAGGGCACTTGTGGGCGAAACTTCAAAACCACCCCTCGACACGCCTTTCTTCGAGGGGTGGTTTCCCCCCTTGGAACCATTTTTCCACCTGTCGAACAAAAAATACGTCTAATAGTTTTCAATGCTTCATCACATATATGAGTTTCAACGAAATGGGAATAGGACACTTAAGTGATGTTTCTTGTAAGTAATTATTCTTTAAAAAAATTAACTACACACGAACGCAAAGATTATCAAAATTACTAAAAAATAATTTTTAAAGTCTCAGTAGACAGGCGCTGCGTTCTATCTCTCATCGAATCGTGAAAGGGAAGAACTCCCGAAAAAATCGGGGCAAAAGAAAGTTAAACTAATTTCCGGTCGACGTTGACGTGTGGAAAAAAATTATCGATGTATACGGCAAGAGTGGCAAGAATTATTATACTTACGGTTTGCATCTTAAATCTCGCAAGGAATCGCGGGAGGGTAAGGAAATTGTGTCAGGTAGGGGTGGGGGTTGAAGCAGAAAAAAGATAGAAACGATGTTAAGCGAGAGTTGCGAGTCTCTGTACGTGAAATCGACATTTCACCATAAAAAACCGCCCTCTGGGCCAAATGGAATTGCGTACACACACGTCATCCGCCGTCGTTTCATCGACAAAGATAACGTTCGATGTTTCCGTCCACCATTCACAGTATCATCCGTGTATCTGCTATTCGGAAAAAGTATATGCGTTTCGCCATACAACAAGAATCTCTTCCAGAAACGATATGTCTATCGATAAACGATGATGCGACGGAATTTTAGTTAGTCGGTCGATCAATAGCGAGTGGAAACGAAAAACAAAAAGAAATAGTGCAAATTTCAATATCGGACATAAATGCAGGCATAGTCTCGCGTGAGTGATTCTCGAAGGCGGTAAAGCTTTTCCCTGAGTATGCGTGAGCTTATGATGATGCATGATATTGGAGGAACAAAACATCGATCAAACCGTCATATAGATATATTTTCTTCATTTTTCTTTAAAAAAAATGCGATACTCCGAACTCCGACTGGCAAAGATGACAAACGCTCGCGTTTTATCGCTGCTCAAATTTATAGATATTCGTTGGGTAACGCTGAGTATTGGATTGGACGAATATTCGCAAATTTTCTCTACAAAAGACTACTGATATGCGATACGCTACTGATACGAATGTATATACGAAAAGTATTCTGGTTTCTCCTTCGCTGCATTTTATCTTTTTTTCACGTTCGAGGGGCAAACCATAATTTTGATTGTCAAATTAATTGCAATTGTGGAGTCTTCTCGTCGAAAGAGCTTAGCATATACGCACGTGTCTGCATTTATGTCACAGAAGCATTGTTCCCGAACAACCACGTAATGAGAGACCCATCGGTCAATCATTCCCCGAGGATATTCCATTCAACTATGTTTCACGCGTGCAAAGCTCAAAGGATGAAATTTGTCGACCAACCCTTCCTACTGAATCCCCACCCTGCTATACCCATGACAAAACGTACGAAGTCGAGAGCATTGTAGTTAGAGAGCAATGTGTCGGATTAGTTGGCTCGGTTGGTGCGAGAAGCCGAAAGGGGAAGGAAGATCTCATAGGTCGAGCAAGTGTGGGCTTGCGAGGTTGAAGGGCAAAAGGGGATGGTGGAGAAGTCGTCGACGGGCGGGAATACGAGGAGGGGACGGGAGAGGGTAAAACTACAGAGCAGTGATCCTGACAAATGACTGCGCGGTTCGCTAGTGACAGCTTCGAGCCATCCGCCATGACATTGGATCGGCTCTACGACGAGGAGGAGGAAAGATGGCAGGGGAAAAGGGACGGAGTGAGAGGACGATGGGCTCGGACCCCTGAGAATACGCCATCGGCAACAGTGACACTGTGTACTTTGACACTTATCCTATAATGGCTTTAATGTTGATAATTATCACGGTAAAGCATTGGCAATAATGAGTTGAAGCAGATTTTGAACAGGGATCAACACAGTGACTTGTGTCTTAAAATCATCGTTCGTAAGCGTTTGTACCAAATAATTTTCCTTTTTCTATTCACTGTAACTCATCACTCAGCGTATTGATCTCAGGTGCTGAATAATTGAGTTTTCGTAGTGAAAAATTGGAAAAAAGAATGTGAAAACTAAAATAATTGAACGTAATAATGATCTTGTTGCTTTTTGGATACTTCGGTTCCACTTATTATTTTTTTAAAGATAATGTCTCCATCCGCAGACATGACTTTCGTTGCGGAAGGAAAAAAATGGCCACAATGCTCCGTATAATTCAAAACAGCATTCACAATACCGGTTCATAATTGAAAGGTTGAAACTGCTCTCTGCTCGAAGTACAAACCGTGCATATAAACCTTAAAACTGACCCTTTTTGCTGTACAGAGAGTAGGGAGTCCGCAAGTATGTAGTGCCGGTTTGCCTATTCTTCGGACTTGATGTCGCTGCGAGTCATAAAATATTATATTTCTTAGGGGACGAATCGGCGAGCAATATGAAGAACGATTTATACTTGTCATTGTTACGAAGATGGATCGATAGGGGCACGTACATTGCTTATTTTCTAAATTACCGCGTGCCGATCAAATTCTGGTGGCCACCAATTCGAGCATAACTACATGTATATATTTTATACCGGGGTTGGAAACACGAGGTATATACTCGAGCTCACAGCCCCATGGGGTGCAAGACTCGTTTAAAGGTGAACTACGCATATACGCTGTATGCTATGGTGTCAAAATACTCCATCTCTCTTTCCCTTCTGCTTCGCTTCCTGTTCGTGCTCGTTCTTAGTCGCGTTCGCCTTCAAATCTTGACGAACTTTAACTTTTCCTTTATCGAACACGTTACGAAGTTAAATTGTTTTTCACGGCTATCCTACGATCATTTTTGCGCAGTAACTTTTTGATACCATTTCGGATAAAAATTACTTTCCTTTAATTAAAAAAGTAATCGATTATTCAGAAAAAACAGAACCTCTTATAACCTCTTATAACCATTGCGAAATATTTTTACGAAAACTGTACCAACCACGAGAACTTCACAACGACGTTCTTCCTCGTAATAAAAAAACCGACTACGAATGGCTTGAAATAACTTCTACTCACTATCCACGCTATGCTCTATACATTTACAAACTCGAGCGATCTGCTTAAGACGACGATTACTGAGCCACCTACCTTATGACCACAGAA
The DNA here is from genome assembly GCA_951751655.1 of Ophion costatus. Taxonomy (NCBI): domain Eukaryota; kingdom Metazoa; phylum Arthropoda; class Insecta; order Hymenoptera; family Ichneumonidae; genus Ophion; species Ophion costatus. Next base: position 31,078,890 of record OX632359.1, on the reverse strand, counting down.
ATCCGTCGATCGAAACGAATAATAATTCTATGTCCACAACACTAAGAATGATGTGCTCGTCGTCAGAGAATAATAATCGAGAATGATTTAATGTTGAAATCATTATTTAACCATTTCTACTTCCTTTTCACGTAACTCCGATATCCAAGGGATGTTATAACATAGCAACCGTTAAGAGGCCCTAAACTTAAAGTTCGTGAGTGATGCCTTTCTCGTCTTTTCGTAGCTGTTATATTGGATTCCATATAACTTAGACACGATACATATAAGCACACGAGAAAAGCGTCACGTGTGTTAAAAGACATGGGTTCTTCATTGGGATATCGATCAACCACATTCTCGACCTTTCTGTTCTTTCTCGACCTACCCTTGCCCTCGCTCATTTTTCGTTCAGCGTCACCCCTCTGTATTACAGGGCAGTTTCGGTCCACAGGGTTTACACTAACCCCCCCCCCCCCCACACGCGCGCGCGCGCGCGCGCGCGCACACACACACACACACACACACACACCAAATGTCCAAATTCTCTTGCTGTTTTCCGTTCTCACCCTCTTTTTCGTTCTCTTCCGCTTACGCTCTCTGCTCGCTCTTCTCCGTTGTACCTCACTCTTCTTCTGGAAAAAGCTTTCGCATTGCACGCAACGGAGTCCGTTACTAGTGACGTTTCAGTGCCTTGTACTCTCAACCGAGATGGGAGACCACCTTCGTTACAACCGTACCCTCTCACTGACGCAGTCCAGAGGTCGTCCTAATCCGGGATTTAAGGCTTTGACACATGTCCTCGAATCCTTGATGGCAAACCGAGAGACGGAGAGGGGTGGGGGTGAGTGCGGTTGCGAATTCAACTTGGAAACGTGGACGACACACGTTTCCTTATGGCCCTCCTTTCAACCCGCCAACGCCCTCCTGCGGGTCGCCGCAGACCTCCCGAAATTCGACGAAGCCTGCACGGATATCGATTGCTATCGTCGTTGTACGAGAATTGGTCGAGTTCGTGACTCGAATTTTAGCAAAATGCGAGAAGCTCATCGATTCTTAGCATTGCGCAAAATTGTTTTCCTTCACCTATGAAAACTTGTTCTCATTTGCACAGTGTTCAACAAAAGGTGGAAAAAACGTGAGAATATTGTAATTTTTGGAAATGCCTATTGAAAAATCTTAAGAATTTGTATTTTCATGCGAGAAGCTCATTGATTCTTAGCATTTTTGCAAATTTGTTTTCCTTGGCTTATGAAAACTTGTACTAATTTGCGGAGTGTGGAACGGAAGGTAGGAAAAAGCGTGGGAATGTTGGAATTTTTGGAAATATTTATTGAAAAATCTCAAGAATTTGTATTTTCATCCCTCACAGTCTCGACCATCCTCCGCATTTTCTCTTGTTCGGATCCGGTATATCCACACGCCCACGTAGCCTGTCTTTTTGTTTTTTCAAGATTCTCCTTTTCTCGAGGGTTCTCGCCCACATTGTCTTTGGGGAAAAGCTTGAGAAGCGACGAAAAAAAAAACGTGTCCCATTCGAACTGCGAAGAAGTCGAGAGCTAAGAAAAACTTGGTCCTCCAAAGGTCCTTCTCCGTTTCACCCTACGATCTCGAAGAGCTCCCCGCGACGTCCGGGAACTTAATTCCATCGAATTGAATTAGCCCCGCTGGTCGACAGCAAAACCATTCCCTGTTAACCGGAGTTCGTCCTTTTTTCCCGTCCCTCAACTTTTTACATAATCAATGAAAACTCTCAGAGATTGATCTGGCTCTTTTAATCGAATTCCCTCGGGGGGTGGAGGGTGGGGGTAGCTGATATATTTGTTGCCATTGATTTCTCCAATTCTTAACTTGTTTTCATGCATTTTCCCTCTCGTGCATTTCGCTCGTGCCAACGAGATTGAAATAGTTTTTCCCACTCTTCCCGATTTCTTCGAACAAAAATGCCCCCTCCCGCGCCACGCCCCCGTCCCTCCGGCATCGAACTCAAAGTATCGAATTTTAAAGTTTTCACCCGCTGTATACGGGTACACGCGAAAGTATACACAGCCATGTATATGCACGTGTGCACGGCTATCTGTATACAAACGAGTAGAAATTCAATGTATAAAAACGATTTCGCCTGTAGCTGTGCGAAGGCACACTCAAAACGCTAGAGAAGGCCACGGAACGTTGGAAGGGCGCGATATATACGGGGATGAAGAAATTGTACATTGCTTGCGCGGCGGGTGTGTTCGAGGCTTCAAAAGTGCCGACTCGATTCGCAACGCTGCTCCCTCGCAATTTACGCTTTTAATGGCAATTCTTCGTAATGCCGGCCGCGCGAGGCGTGCGTTCGATGTATAAGCTAGCGCGCGCGAGGAGGAGACCCGCTTCGACGCGAACGGAGGAGTCCAGCGAACGTGAAGAAACTTTCAAGCCGAACTGGTAACGCGAGACCTCCTTCTTTCGAAGCCCGGGAGGCATCGACCTCTTTCCTCTCGCCCTTTCCCGCTGTGGATTTCGACGATGACTTCCCGACGAGTGGGGATTGCGGCTTTTTCGCTTTCGGAGAACCCTATGCCAACGAGCTATGCCACTTTCGGTCTAAAAGTCACCAAATCCTACCCCTTAAGGACTTCTATTGTTATTTGGAACACCTCTGATTCAAAACGAGAACTATCAGTATTGTTAGTCTGTTTATTTTTCTCGTATAACATCAACTGGCAATTAAGGGGGGATTGTCTTTTTTTTCGCAAACTTTACCGCTTTTTGGGAATTTTTTTGTGAAGAAAGTATACAACGGAAAACTTGTGAAACTTGGCATATAGTTTTATTGATCTGTTTCGGCTGCTCGTTGAGTCCCGTATAAATGTAGGGAACTTCAAATAAAATTAAGGCGGGAAACCAGTTTAGGAGTGTTTTCAAGTAACTTACGTGCTTTTTTTACACAGAATGAATGAATAGAATTTCTTTAAACTTTGGGAATATTATACTTACTTTTAAACAAATATTTTAATTTTTTCGAAGCTCTTCCTCCAAAAATAAGGAACGTATATACTGCCCATCGAAGATCGCCATAATACTTCGCTGTTTGTGTACACTCTGGAGGCCGCCACGGGTTACATCGGAAATCAATACGGTTTGAAGATCACTTCAAGAACATGTTTTCCTTCTATATGAATCTAACTTCGACCAAACAAATTGAAATTTTATTTTTAGAGGTGTGTAAGTAAAAGGTTATAATATTTGCCATTACTTTATAACCTTTTTCGCCATAAAAAAAATACTTTGAACAATGATATTAATCCAAACTGAGGTTCACATAGAGTAAATTATATAAAGAAACTAACTACTACTTTATAAAATGATAGGTTAGAAACTTTTTGAGCTAGAGTGGATACAAATTGAAAAAAAAAATCAATTTCGAGAAAAACGCGTTTGAAAAAAACTGCCCAAAACAAAAAATTCAAGGCAATAATGAATTATTTACTACTTTTGGAACATATTCTTGAATAGTTTTACTGCCAATTTATGGAATAAAAATAATTCGATTTTTTAAATCATCCAACTGGTTTTCCGCCTTAAATCTACTTGAAATAAATTTACGATTGTTCTTCGGGTTATGCCCAGTTCTAACAGCCGAAAACAGCTCATATTTGGTTTCTTTTTATTTAAAAAATCGTGATGATAAATTTCTTCAAAAGTGAAGTATTTGGAAAAGTATCATCTGAAGAATACTGTAACTTTTTGGTGTTAAAATTATAATCGATTTACAGCCGATGTCCAGAAAGCACCCATTGAAAACGTTTTTTGCGGTGAGCTACGCCCTTCTGAAGGGGGTTACCTAATATAAAAAAATCAAACAGATTTCGTTGCTACGTTAGTTCATCCTATGATTGATCGACGGAGCTTCTGAAATGGCAAATTTGCAAAAATAGCGCGTGTTCAAAGTGAGTGTCGTGATTTTTGCGAAAAAAAATGAGTATTTTTTGTTTATCAAATCAGAAGTATACATCGGAAAAATCGATGCAGTAGTTTTTGAGGGATTTTGCTCACCGACTTTGAAAACGTACTTTTGAGAAAATAGCGTTTAAAATTTCGATCGACACTCCGAGCGTTCCAACGGGTGTCAACATAACCGCCTATAAATCTGTCAATTTGTATCTGATCACCTTGCAATGTTTAGGGAATCTGTAAGATGATATATTGTTTAAATATATTCCTTGTGAAAAAACAGTTTCTTGGACTTTAACAACTAGGCATAACCTCTTAAACTTTACCACAACCCTGAGAGTATAACCCTCGCCGAGCAGTTCATCTCTGGAACTGTTAAGGGGGGATTGTCTTTTTTTTGCAAAATTTACCGCTTTTTGGGAATTTTTTTGTGAAGAAAGTATACAACGGAAAACTTGTGAAACTTGGCATATAGTTTTATTGATCTGTTTACTACATACAAAAAAAATTTTAAACAATTTCATCAAAAAGTCCGCCTCCCACCCCCCTCGACGCGCGATGGTCCTTTTCTGATGGTGTGCACGATTACAGCCTTCACGTTCATCTTGCAACAAAAACCCAAAAAGCATTTTACTTTAGACACATATAGCTATCGTTTGATAAAGGGAAAAAAAATTGACGATTTGGTCACGTTTTGAACTTGAAGGATCGATTTTTCGAAAAAAATTGATCGATTTTTTGTTATAAATAAAAAACTATTAAACGTATTGCTTTTTTGCTTCATCAAACGATAAAAGGATGTCAGCTGAGCATTCTGTCCAAATTTGAAGGCAATCGGTTGAATAGTTTTTGAGAAATCGTGCACACCATCAAAAAAGGACCATCGCACGTCGAGGGGGGTGGGAGGCGGATTTTTTGATGAAATTGTTTAAAAATTTTTTTGTATGTAGTAAACAGATCAATAAAACTATATGCCAAGTTTCACAAGTTTTCCGTTGTATACTTTCTTCACAAAGAAATTCCCAAAAAACGGTAAATTTTACGAAAAAAAAAGACAATCCCCCCTTAAGCTACTTCATTTTGATCTTCCGTTGCCCATCAATTCACTTATGACTTTAGACAACGTTAATGTCCAAAATTAGTTCTCAATGTAGAATCACAATTCAATTATTCTTGAATTATAGCGGTACTATTAAGGGCAACCCGACCAATGCGAACCAAACGCAACATCTCAACGCAAAGTATCAAGACACCAAACAAAAACGCGTTTAGTGTGGTCATCATAATTTATGCCACCATTTAAAAAACAGAACTACTTCTGTGTCTATGCGGCTTAAGAAGACCGGTGTAACACCGAATCCAACAGAGCCTTCGTATTGTGACCACAATATGATAAAAAAAGTGATAGAAATGTATGTTTTCAATACCTTAAAAAGTAGCAGTAGCAATCATTGCTTGTCCAACATTGCTGCGTGTTGCATCACTCAAGGTATATTCAATCAAGCGTTCAATATTTTATATTAAACATTACGTTAAGATATTAGTTTTCTGAACGATGCATGAGTTATCAGGTCGGCGGATCTCTGTCTGATTTGGCGTCCATAAAAAAAGGGTCTCTTGTCCAGCGCGACGCATTCCCGCGACGGGAAGATCCCGGACAAGGAGCATTACACAGTTGGCAACCAAATGTTGCGATAATTTTTTCATCGACGTAAAAGATTTTCAGTTAATTGCTTCTACGTGATATTTTTTAATATATAACGATTTACCAGAAAATATCTTTCAAATATTGCTGCCTGGTAGTTTCCTAAGAATTTCGGAGGGTTTTCGGCATTTCCGCACCACCTCAGTATTGTAAGGTTCTTTTTGCGATTGGTCACAAAGGGACGCTCACACACAACTTAAAAACGTTTTCACCCAATGAAAATGAAAGATATCAAATTACGCCAAACAAGGAATTCCTAGCTGTGGACGCAACGCTTCGATCAGCCACGAGGAGAGTCAGTTGTCGCCAAACATTCAACCGAACACATCGTCATATTATAAAGACCAAAACTTGAACACTTCATTCCGAACATTGTTTTCTTCGTTTGTTTGTGTAAAATTTGTTGAGCCATAAGATTGTATTCCGTTCTGTTTTGAAATATTTAAAAATTTATATTTTGTTCCACATTCAGTGTCTATTCACTTTATTTATACGAAAACGGTTGCACTTTATTCATTTCAATTGTAACGTACCCGGCAAGCATCGTCGTCATCACGCCTATCGGAATTTACAACTCCGAGAGAATTCTCAAATAAATTCGCGGTTCTCGCGGCACAAACATGGCTTCCTAACACGTGGTGTGTGAAATACGATCATGAGACGATTTAGGCAAGTTAATACTAGATGAGACGCCTGAATGCAGCTGCGGATATGTAGGTCCCAAAATGAAAATGCCATCAGATCTTTCATCATTATGCGTATCCCTATACATCAAGGACCAAGTTATCCGCTAAAAGAGAGATATAGGTACGATACTTTTCTGAAAAGTGTCGTGATTCTTGATACAGTGCAGTTACCCAGCCACGACTGCTCATTTCTTCAGCCACACACGTAGAAGGAAGGAAAGAAAGAGGAAAAAGTTGAATGGAGCCAGACCCTGGGAACCGTCCGGGACGCTTTGTAGTGTAACAATTTTAGGAGCAAATATTTCTTACTTCATTTTCTTTTTTCTCACTACATCGCTCCCTTCAACCTTCCCTCTGTACCCTCACCCTCTACCTTTCTCCCCATCTCAGTTTTATTCTTTTTCTCGACTTTTCGTTGAGGATGGAAGAAACGTTCCGGTAGCTTCGTATTCGTTAAGATAGGAGCAGCTCGGGGACGAAGGACGAGGGGCGGGGACAGAGCGGCACTACTCGCTGACTACTCTTAACTCAAACAAACTGCGAGGTATGCTCTTTACTCGCCATCCTCGTCGTTGTCGTCGTCGTCTTCCGCGTTGTCTTCACGAGATTACTGTTAGGAAATGGCCTCCTAAGAAGAATAAAAGGATAAAGAGCTTGAAAAATTCCCGTAAGAAAGTCCGACCCTATATGTATGCCGTGCTATGGTACAAGCGGACGATAAATAATTTTCTGGAGCAATGGCTTCCGGCGTACCTCATTTTTCTACCAACTACGGTAAATAATTCAAGTTTGCTGGACCAACGTACTCGCATTTGTTGGACTCTTTTCACCTTCTTTTTTCAGCAAAGATTTATGCACTAGGAACAATTGAATAATACGATAAACATGCCAATTCATTCTCGCTCGAGCAACTCAACTTGAGAACATCGCCGGAAAGTATAATCAACTTTACGTAGATCTCATTGACGTTTTCCTTACGACCATGCACTCCGGTGCATCTGCAACGATTGCCATGGACGCCAAAGCGACGTTCCTTCTCAGTGTCAAATTGTGTTTGCCGAAAAACAAAGAAGTATCCAAGGCTCCTAGAGAATAGAATGTTTATGCATAAGTCTGACCGTTTCGGACACTCTTGGATGAAATGTTGAAAATGATCTGTTTCCCAATTGCAAAAGCGAAGGTATTACGTTTCGTAAGAGGGTGGATTAAGAACTCATCAATGGGTTGAGCACCTGACCAAGAAGGCGCAGTATTTCATTGAAACATCAGTTCTTTACCAATAGATGACACTGACGGGAATACGACGAAATGAATCGGATGTCGTTCGCGCAATTAGTTTGTTTTCGGAAGTGTTCGCGAGCGACGCTTTGTTACCAATGAATGAATAGGACTACCGCGCCATGGTTAAAAGTCCCCAATTCGAAGGGGAAATCTCCGGCCGAAATCAAAGTTGAATTAGATTCCATGAACGGTGATGATGCTCCTCCCATTACAATCATGAGAAGCTGGACTGCTGAGTCCAAACGTGAGGGACCAGCATTTTCAACGAGGAACGCTGTGGACGACCAAGAACCGCAACCACGTAGGAGGTGCCCGACTACCTTCACGGAATCGTGATGAACGACCGGTGATTAACTATGATAGAGATAGCAGAGACTGCTGACATCTCATATGAACAGGCTCACAGCATTTTATATTAGGAACTGGGTATGAGTCAGCTGAGCGCTCGTTGGCTACCGCATTTGCCTACTGCACAGCCATACAAATTGGCAGTTACGGTGGTAAAATTGCACGAACTAGAGTACAAATTTATTCCGCATTCACCTTCCTGTCCAGATTTCGTTCCAATTATGTGACTTCTTTCTCTCCCTAAAAAGTCCAAGGATGACTATCTGCCAAAAAAGATTTATTGAACGCTGGAGTGATAACTGCTGTTAATGACTATTTTTTTCGTCTTTACTTGAACCATTATTCTCAAAGATTAAAAGTTCTAGAGAAACGCTGATCCAAGTCTGCCGAATCAAAGACGGATGACATTGTAAAATAAATTTCGTGTGATTAATAAAAACGGCTTCTTCCTTAACCTACTAACACGGTGTGTTAACTACGTTGACACACTGGGTCATTTCGACCCGGACGGACTCCAAACAAACCCAAACAAACCCAACATTGGAAGTTTTAAATCATTTTTTGCAACAATTCAATTTTGCAGATATATTGAGAAATGTTTAGAGTGTATACCTGATTATTTTCAATAAAAACTGACCCAAGGGTTGTTAATGGCAGATGGATCAAGTACTACCCGAGTCAAATTGATCCACCGTGTCAAATCGTGACCAAATATAAGTGTGTCAACGAAGGGTTAACTAGGTCGAAAATATTTAACCCCACCCTCTCACTATGTGGAACTACAAGTGACACGTGTTTGTAAAATGTTACAAAACATTCATGACAGCGTTGACCTGCGGGTGACGTGAGAGTTACTACTCCATAGCATGATGTATATAACGCCTCCCTCACTCTTTACCCACACACATACTCACACACAGAAGTGTGTCTGTGTGCGTGTGTGTGTGTGTGCGTGCGTGTGTACCATATATGAGGTATCCCACGTGAATCCGGTGGGCTTTTTCCCTGGACCCCGCCAATTAGATTTTTTTTCTCAGTCCATTGACTCTAAAAGACACCCTCATTTTTTTACATTTTTCGAAACAACCCTTGGTCAAAAATTTTTTTCCGCAAAAGACGCCCCTCTTAAAAATCTGAAAAAAATTCCGAAAAATGGGTGATTATATGTAAAAATGGTCAAGCCATCACCCGCAGTGGAAGTATGATTTTTTCTGTGCTGAATACGACCTCAATTGAAATTAATACCAGAACTTTGTGACTACTAACGAAAAAATCACACTTCCACTGCGGGTGATAGCTTGAAAATGTTTACATATGATCGCGCATTTTTGCGAATTCTTTCAGATTTTCGAATCGGGGCGTTTTTTCGGGATTTTTTCTTTCGACTAAGGGTTGTTTCGAAAAATGTAAAAAAGAATCAGGGTGTCTTTTAGACTCAATGGAACCAGATTTAAAAAATCAAATTTGTCAGGGAAAAAGTCCACCGGATTCACGTGGAATACCTCAAATATGGTATATTTGGCAGTATACGAGGACCAGTTATTTTGCTTTGCAAATATGGAGGGTGGCGCGACGTGATGACGTGACACGTAGCAAAGGGTGGCGCTATTCGCCGATTTACGTTTCCGAAAATCCCGCGTGAATTGTGGGCGGGGGCGCCTTTTAGTCAGGAGCAAAAGCTTCGAGGCCGAGACGCCACACCTTCTCATGCATATTCGCTGGAGACTACATGGAGTGACTGTGAAAGGGAGTGAGAGGGAGAAAGAGAGAGAGAGTTGAGGTTTATGAAACGCAGAGTTTACAGTGTATCCTCTCCGCGAGCTAGTCGCCCACCGCTCAAGTTACATATGCCAGATATTAATTCCAGGCCACGGGGTTCACGGATATATTATACTTTGGGTACATGTATTCATGTGTGTATGCACGCTCATTCACCCACGCACATACACACATGTGGAAATTATAAACTCCATTTTCGTTTCAGTATTATACTTACTTACCACGATATTATACTTAATATCGTGGTTAAACTTTTAATTAAATTTAGGTGAAAATAATATAGAACTTCAGTTGGTTGAACCACGCCCTTTAGCCTGTTAAGTAGAACCAGAGACTTTGGTCAGACGCGCGATCGATTAACCATTGTCAGACCAAGTCCGCCGTTTCATGAGGGAATCGGGCACCGTAATCGCATATCAATCGCTGCATTTGGCTCTTCCAACATCCATTAAATATTCATCGGAACCGGAAGTTGGAACTAACAGCAATCGAGTATAATCGAGGCCAATTCACATTTCTCTCGGGATATGTCGGGAAAAAATGATCCTTCAATTGTCAACCGGGCAGCTCGTAATTTTTTCAGTATTTTCCGGTGGAAAATCGCATCAACGTATTTGCATCGACATTGCTCATTCATTCTGGAATTTTCTCTTTTGGCTTCATTTTATGCCATGGATTCTTTTTTTTGCATACAGAACCAACACACGTGCTTTACGGTACACGCATTGCCCGAGCTCGTACCCAGATCCAATTAGGCCAACTCAGTTAGCCCTTTCGACTCTCGAACTCGCAAAGCCGGATTTTTCCATCATTTTTTCTCCCAAATTGGTTCAATGTTGTTTTGCAGCGAGGTAAATGAAATTCAAAACACGATTTCAGCCTGTTGACGAGGTGCAAGCTATGTGCGCGGGAAGAAAAATAAATACAATGCAAGTTCGCAATGTTTTACATACGAAACGAGACGCACTCGATGATAAAGTGATAAAATTGTGAAAGTTTTGTGCCGTGTGACGATCACTGCGATGCTCTGTGGAGCACGATTTTCGATCATATGAAGAAGTATAAGAAAAGCGAACTACCCCGAGCTATCGTGAGAATGCTATCGCGCGAATGGGTCCGTGGGGAGAAACAAGTTCTGCTCGATTGCACGTCTGGTAGTGTACTTTCCATTTCTAGTTTGCAATGGCGGGTGAAACAGGTCGTTTTCTCGTATGTATCCAATTTCAATCGGCTTGAGTCAATTCGCCGTGAGAAAATCGAGCAAAGGTGACAACCAAGAATTTCGTTTACAACACGAACCAGGAACTCTCTCAATGTCTCACTCTCTCCTTCTCTGTTATTTATCCCGTATCTTCTCTCTCTTCCTCTTTCACTCTTCCTTTTTTCTGTCTCTGTTTCTCTCTCTCTCTCTCTCTCTCTCTCTCTCTCTCTCTCTCTCTCTCTCTCTCTCTCTCTCTCTCTCTCTCTCTCTCTCTCTCTCTCTCTCTCTCTCTCTCTCTCTCTCTCTCTCTCTCTCTCTCTCTCTCTCTCTCTCTCTCTCTCTCTCTCTCTTTCCGACACAACGAACGATCGACTAATCAAGTGGAAAATTACGTTTCCAACCATTTCCTCGCCCGAATCGACAGTTGTATCAACTTCGCCGTCGTAGAAGCTCGACCAGGTATAAGAAAAGAAACGAAAGAGGCAACCACGGGTTTTTCCACAAGTGAGCGGTCCCACGACGTGCCCCATGTCCATCGGAAATGAGAAAACGATTCGCAGCAACGATCAGGCATAGATACACCCAGTCACGGAGAAAAATTCCAGAAAACATATTCGCGACTAATATCTTCATGTATTCTCTTCTATTTTGACTTGTACGAACGTCATCTAAAAAATATCCATACAAAATAAAATTTGTTGAATTTTTTTCACACTATATCGAAATGAAATTTATTTGGCTCGGTTTTCCTATCATTCGTATTCACCGTGGTGTCTGAAATGCACAGAACAATCGATTCAGCTTACTATTCCAAATAGTTGTCAAGACCAACGCGTCTATTTGTCTGCCCGAAAATGTAGTCATGACAATATAAGAATCTTAGGCGGAGATACCGTCCAAAAAAGCTCTCATTCCGCAAAGTACATACCACAAAATCAGACTACGTAACATCCCAATCCTCCCATTGTCGATGATCCAACCTTGGAATTACTTCTTATCGATAAATCCATTGACTCGGAAGTATTCAATTTTTTTCTCCATTCCAAAAAATACGTTAAACCGAATAGCTCATAACCAAGAACTGCAATAAAACAGAGCTTACGAACTAACTCGCTCAACGGTACAAAAAAGATTGCTTATCACGAGGATGAAGTATCTTAAAGTTGATCGCGCGAGAATAAGGGTGTGCGACAAGAAAAGAGAAGTGATAAACGTCTAGTCCGTTTAGGAAAGAAAGCTCATTCGCCCAGTTACGTCATCTTTCTCCTCTGTCCCAGTTTCCCGTTACATTTTCGGCACTCCCATGAGTCTGTCTTTCGCCCAAACGTTATCGCAAAAATGTCAACGAAACTTTTGCTTATCTGTCCCAAGAGGGGTTGAGGCCGCGTGGTTCCTTACTCGTCTACCAAAACTCCGTTGAGCAGTGAGGATGGGCAAAGTAGGGATCGTTAGGCCGTTCTCTCCACTCTCTCCCTCCTCCCTGTCTTTCTCTTCCCTTACGTGCGCCCCATGGTGTCAGGAAGGGAAAGGGAGATTCACATCCGTTATAACAGCTAGGCATTGCATCGACATAACCTCCGTATCCTTCTACCTCAAACCTCCGGCTTCATCCGCTTCTTCGTCCTGCCAGCACCTCCACTTTCTCGACTGAAACTTGCCAAGTCGGATAATGGCGAAGTTATGACTCAAACTCGAGACGCGCCACTCCACGGTTCTTCCTGCCACCTTTCCTTCTCTCTCTCTCGTTCTATCTTTCTCTTTCCCTTGCTTACAGCATTGCCTATACCTTTCGCGGTTCCGTGCCCCTTTATACATGCCAACTCCTAACAACCCTTTAAGCCAAAGACAAGAGTTCCACGGGCCTGTCAAGTGTTTCTCGGCACATCTGAGAAACCAGCGAGACCTTACCTTGCACTTCCCCCAGTTCCGCCCCCACGCATTTATCCTAGCCCGATCGAACGAGCAGTGGAAACAGTCCTTTTTACGTCAAAATCAACGACCTACAGTTCAAACATTCTTGTTAAAATACTGGAGTGGAAAACAGAAAATTATCGCTTTGGGATCCAAAAATTGTATTGTTTTCGATCGGCAGTCTCTTTAAAGAACCGCGAGCTCATCGATTGCCATTGCCATTGTGCCGGAGAGTGTCATGTACCGGCAAATCCAGATTGGCAGCTGGCGCTGCACGTCATCGTTCATATTATTGAAATGTTGGGCAAAATCATTGCCCCATTGCGATACACAAAGTGGCAAGCGATTAGAAGGTTTGACTGGATGTGCCCTATGTCGGGGACAGAATTGAAAATACCATGTGCATTCCCCAAACGGAATGTTTTTCGGAACGTGCAGGCATATGCCTAACTCATGGATTGGGAACAGCGCGGAAGAGTTGATCATTTCGTAATTCGGTAGTGCATGCGCGAGGAGATGGTATACAAGTGGCACACAGTTGTGTGTCAGTTGTACTCGTCGTCAGTAATAAGCAAAACTTCGCTGCACTACCGCGTATTCTCTAACTTCGTACTCAAGGCGAATATATGCAGATTGCAAAATCTCCATCTTGTTCTCGCAAGAATACACTTCTTGCACTTAGTATACACACACTAATATATATACACATTGATAAGATGCTCGCGCGTTTGCAGAGTTTCTGCAATTTCAACTGATTTACACTTATACTATGGCCAGAAGGTCAATTAAAGTAAGAGGCAAGGTAATTATAAGTGCAAATTGATTCAGCAAACAATCGGATGGCAATTTGGTTGATCATCATATCTTCTCTTTATCTTCTCTTCTCTTCTCTCTTCCTGTCTCTTCCTCTCTCTCTCCCGTTCCCCTTGATTACTCGTTACACGTTAAGTTGCTACCAATGTGTTAGGATGGCGGTATGTAATTATTCGAAAGCTATTGAATTACAGGTTTAACGTCAAAGCATATGAAAATAAAAACGAGCAATGTTCAGTTTCCTTGCCATTGGCGAACTGTAAATTTGCCAGCAACGATATATCTCCGTGTAGATGAATTGAACCGTAGTTATGCGTACGAAATGGGTGAAGTCGTTGATGGAATATTGGGGAAGTGAGAAAACTGAGAGTGAAGGTAGACCGAGAAGGGATAGCAGCAGAGTACGAGAAAGAAGAAAGACAGAACGACCCACCGAACGTTCACTTCAGTTGGATCTCAATTCCAATTTCTCAGTCAGGAAAGCAGTTAGGATACCAGAGCTGATATGATAGAAATTGCATCGCGAGGAGCATCAGTTGAGAGACAAATCGAACAACCAACTTATCACGGCCCTATCTTGAACTGATTTTTACAAATGTTTTCCACTGGATGCAGGGGTCCATCTACAACCAAAGTACCAGCTTTTTGGATGCCGGGCTTTCCGGTTGTGAAGTGTGGTTTTCTGACGATTCTGTCGACGCAACGGGCGACTTTTCTTTTTAGTAAAATGCGTATGTCGAGGCTGAAAGTTGGAAGTTGGGTGCAATATCCATCGAGCTCCAGCCGTCCACTCGATTGCGCATACACGAGGGAGAAAGAACGAAAGAGCGTGAGGGGTGCCGAAGAGGGGCGAAAAGCTTGAGGGCACTTCAGAGAGCCAATTCATAGCGACGAACGAGAGAAGCTCGTATTACGGAGGAAAGCACAGCGCGAATATCGTGTATGCACATCATACCGGTGCGACTTTCTCATTCAGACGAGAAATTTCCGAATTTTTATCGTCAAGAGGAACCTGCGAGCATCGAAATCCCAATCTGATCCCACTCCAAAATTCATTCTGCCCTCTGTCTGTCTACTCTTTTTATTTTTTTTTTCGTTTGTGTTACTACGTGAAAAATATAGAATTTGTAAAAAGAGATTCACCAAACTAAGTTAAGGGGTTAGGCTACCGTGACGACCCAAAAACAGGGTTATGTGAAACAATTTGTATTGAGGGTTTAAGGAAGATGATTGAATAATCATTTGGACATTTATTTGTATGTTTATTAATAGAGTTTTTAAATTTCATATCAAAATATTAATAATCAAAGAAGTGAGGAGCTCAACGGTGTACTTGATTTTGGCCACCTGGTTGACTCGGATAAATAAAAACGAGTTTTTTTTCCTCAAAATACATAATATTAGTTAAAACTTGACCAATTGTTTTCTGTCATCGTGTTCTAATTTTTTAATTCTTAATTCTTTCTTCCATTTTGAGAAAAATGACATTACTGTTAATAACTAATGAAATTTTTTTAAAAGAAAAACTTTGTTCCATTCTAAACTACTATTACACTGAATAAATGTACCAAATTTCAAGTCAATGCTTTCAAAATGAGTTGCCTAAGCGAAGAACCATTTTTTGACGTTTTCACAGTAGCCTAACCTCTAAAGTAAGCTCTCGTGTGCATTCGCGGCAAATACTTTGACCCGGTGTTGAACAAATTATTTCGCCTGCTGTAGATACCGAGGGATACTTTCATCCGAGACATAATCTTCGATGCACTACGTTCCTCCATGAGACGAAATGAATTCGTTTCGTAAAAGAGTTGAGTTTATTTCCCACCATTTATTGGTCGTTAATTATCGACAGCGCCCGTCCCGATCGTTGACGCTGGAGCTTTAGAATGAAGTTTTTCGATCAAAATATTTCCAACCATGCAACTCGCTCCTTTCACTATTCTCCGTACCTTCAATTCTGTCAATTGGATTCGTTTGGGGGGAAGTTTTTAACGCATTTTCCAAAGGGAACGATAGTTCTGGATAAGTGTCCACTTTTCTCCATTTACTTTCAAATTTTCAGACGTTTTTTCCCTCATTGGATATCTATGCAAGTTTTTGCTCTGTCCTCATCGAACATTTAGAAAATCAAAGAGCATATTTCGCCCATGGAACATCCCAATTTCTACGTTGGCCAAATGTAAGAACTCGAAGCCTCGGGGCTACAATATTCTGCTAGCAAACGGAATTTCTATGTATATATTCGAAATAATTCGCAGTGATAACGGAGAATTCTGTTCGCGTTATCAAAACGATGGTAAACTATGCAATTTCTGAGTGCACAAACTTAATGTTTATCTCTCTCTCTCTCTCCCTCTCTCACGCTTTCCCGTTTCTTTCTCCATTCCCCTCGCTCTGTCTTCCCTCGTGTAGGGCTTTTGTGCGACATAACGATGGTATGTATAGTATGTATAGTAACGAAGATTCGTATAGCAACATAGTTCGCTGGTTTGGCACGCCTGGGGCCAAATGTATGTACATCTCCCTTCCGTAGAACACGCTCTTCTCTTTTCGACCGACCCTCCTTTCTCTTCCCTAACGCTCCGCTACCAAGTAATCGCGGGCCCACGATACAGGATCCCGTGCGCAAGACATCAAGTACCTACCTTACGCATCGTGCGCGTGAACGGACGAGTGTAACATATGCGAGAGAGTGTATAACAAAGAAAATTTAAATTTCGAAACAAGTCGTCGCCTTCGCTGCTGCACCTATCACTGCTGCTGCGGGATGCCCTCTTGCGAGAAATCCAATTAAATTACCGTGCGCGTGCTTGGTGAATTTAAAAAAGTTACTTTTCGCGATTTTATTTTCAGCAATTGTTCGTCAGTGTACGAACGCGGTGCAGCTAGATTTACAGATTCCTCTTAATGAAATTCTCAACAAATTGGACGAAGGTTATACAGATAAGAAAAAAATGCCTGGTCTATCAGGTGTCCATCGATATGGAAAGCAGCCTGAACCCATGCCTTGGCTATGACCATTGATGGCGATGACATAAGTGTTATAAAAATGTTGATGTTCCAATGTCCAAATGGAAAGAAATCATTCCCCGCTGTTTCTTCGTACGATCCAATCACTTTCATTTTTTGATTCCACACTTGTCATCCTACTTTTTCCAGTCTTTCGAAGCTCCCTCACCCCTCACGTGTTCCCCACAGTGACTCCCCAATGCATCTCTACAAGGGCACTCAGGAAAACTGCGGGGAACCTGTACTGATACAAGCATAATTTATTTTCTGAGTTTCGTTTATGTCACCAACGGACATTCGGTGAAACTGCCTCCACGCTCAGTGGTCAGTGCGCAAGCCATCGCACGGCTAATCGGTCACGCATCCAAGCGTCGACCGACTGCTTGACGTGGAGGAACGCCAATGCCGCCAGCGACCGCGTGTCCACTATCCTTGATGACAAAGCAACACTTGCATATACATTCAGCATTGCAACATATATTCGTATCCATAACTGCACTTTCCTGCATCTGAAATTTCCAATAGAAACTACAACCAATAAGTTGCATTGTAACAAACTTCGTTTTTTCATTCACCGGTAAATACCATATTTTCTCTTGATGCTTAAATTTCTGTTTTTTCTGCGCATCCAACAGCTCGTACAATTATGTCGAAGATAAAGGGGTGTAATAGCGAGGCAACACGCCAAAATATGACCCTTCAAAATTTGCGCGCTTGGTGTATACGGTTGCAGGGTGTCGGAGTTTACTAATGATGACATAAATTACACGGGCTACATTATAAATGTATATATACGTGGGTGTCATACTAAAACACGCGGCCTGACGCATCCACCAAGTTTAACGAACGTCGGTGAATGAGATTTTTATCTCTACCTTGGTCCGCGCATATTTGCGTTAGTCCTCCCGTAAAACGGAATAACCTCAATATTACAATGGGGCTGGAACTCCTACGTGTTCGCAATGATATTGCACTCTTCCTATAATAAACGTTGGTGGTCCATGCACGCAAAGACCCCTAAGCACATGCATATGTACGCGTGTGTGTGCCTGTATTTATATATCCCATTTATATATACACACACCTACACAGACACATACTCACACCCACACATAAACATCTTTCTCGCCTTTCCCAAGAGATTTATTCGACTTGGTGATGTTTCTAGCAGCGCATAGTACCGAAGAAACGACTTTAAAATGTAAAAGTATCCCTCTATCTCTGCTTCTCTCTCTCTCTCTGTCTCTTACTTTTTCCTTTTCTGTCTCATTTCCTCTCCCTCTGTCGTATAAAATCGAGTATTCGACCTCGTTGGAACTTTGAACCGTGCCCAAGCGTCGGTATAAAGATCCGCTGAGTCCCTGAGACATTGAAAAACTTTGTCCGGCGTATGAAGCATAAAAAAGGAAGATTCTATGAATATTTGATAGGGAGCTGTGCTGAAAGATTATACCATAATAATACTGTACCATTTTCCACGTTTTCTTTCCCTTTTTTTCTTTTGTCTTCTCGGTCCATCGGGGACAATCGTTATTCTTCGCAAAACCTAAAAAATTCATTACCCATGCTCCTCCCAGCATGGAAACTTCGACAAATAGTTGTTAGAAGTTTGACAGTAACGATTCCTTTTGAGCACAGTCATTTGTACGAACGATAGGAAGATAATTTTGTTCTACTTGTTTTTCCCCCGTTTGGTGGCTTTTGAAGACTTTAGGGCTTTCTTGTAGAGAAAATAAAAATGAACGCTTCTTTACTAATCTACCGTGACTCTGATTAAACGAAAAGCGTATTTTTTTTTCGTCCGTTGTTATCATGCAACACACACTCGTCGATTAACGTCGGGACTATGTTTCCTAATGGTTTAATAAACGTCGGCTCGTTTGTTTTTCTGTTCCAGGTAATTTAGCAACGGGTGCTCGGAGGTGCACACGTTTCTCTTGTGTTTCGGTCATTTTGCACGAGCACTGCCGTTTATCTCGGCTTTGCATACAACCCAAGGTGCGCGTGAGTGATGTCAAATATAAATTAAACTAGTGGTCCATCCTTCGGATGACGGTGAAGGTCATTAAAAGGACGTTAGAGGACATCGTTGGGATCGTACGGTTCGAACACATTTCCCGTACAAAATCGTACCAGGGTTGCAACTGAGCATTTTGAATCCAACTTTCGAAAACGTTTTTTTCTTCGCATTCGGTTTCGTATTTTTTTCAATTCCATAAAAAAAATCGTGTGGACGAAATTCATTCATTATTCAATGCAAATCAAGAGACGCGGCAGCGTCTTGACGCCAAGTAATAAGGAAGAAAATTTCGACGCCATGGTCAAACACGCAGCGTACTCGGTGTACACTAAGATGGCCTCTTGCTGGCTGTTTTTTAACTTTGAATCGATATCACGGAAAAACGCATCGACGAATTAAAAATCTAATGACATTTTACCAATGTAATGTGATTTTTCTCTATCGTTTTGTTTAGGTTTTTTCTCGATCCGTCTACTTAATTCCTAGATCCCTTGATCATCGGTCGAATTCCCGAGCGATTTTCTGACCCTAGGCATTATTCCACACTCGTGGTTTAGTTGAATAGAATAAAGGCATTCGGCCATGATGTAAACAAAGTACATACGCTCTTTTGCGGGTTGATTAACACGTTGGTTAACAGTGCGAATATATATATATATATATATACATATAAGGTAAGGTCGTGTATATATATACACGACCTTACTTTTATAAATTATCGATCTACAATGAAACTGCGTTTATACGTTTTGCACTTACACGTTTTTATCATCGATACGTCAAATTTCTCTAGCCCCGGCAGATTCCGCTCATAAAGATGGCAATAAAGATTCTTTTCTACGTTTTTCACTTATACGTTTTCCGCGTTTATACGTTATTTATTTTATCCCCAGCGTCGGTTTCGAGGTTCATTTTTTTTTTCATTTATACGCTAATCACACGTGATATTCTGTTGCTGGAGAAAATTTCATATGACTGCGTTTTGATGCTTTGATGTTTCGATGTTTTGCTGTTTCTGACCTCGACTACGTATGCATGCACTGTGAATACGTATCTCTTATCAATTCGAACCTGTCTGTTACTTACTAGTCTAAAACGCCGAAGCTTAGTGTTACCACCTTGCATTAAATAAAAGTTCAAAAGAGAAATTCGAAAAATAGCGTTGACTCATTACCCAATTATTACAATTCAAATTTTCAATTATAAAAGCAAACCTAATAGAAGTACTGCTATTAAAAAACATCGGGAATAATGCGCCGATCGCCATTTTCAAATGTTAGAGTGTTTCAGATACATATAGTATTTCACTTCTACGTTATTCTCACTTATACGTCATATTCGACGTACCCCTTGAAAAACGTATAACTGAAGTTTCACTGTACAATGATATTTACAGTTTTTGCTGCGTTCCTATTTATAGTATTTACTTTACGTACGTGTATATGAATATCAAACTTCCTCACGCGTGTAAATAAAACGTTCCCTTTGCAATTCCCAGCTACAAACACTTCAATTTGCCACTCCATGAAAAAAGTGTGACCGAAATCAGTTTATCGTTTATAACGCGTGCATGTATAGAATTTCTGCCACGACGCATCGGTCTACGAAAATAATGACATTATTCGTAGTAAAAATGATTCGTTGACGTAAGCAAATTTTAAACAGCTCAATATCAAACAGTCTGTCTTCCAGCTACATAAAGTTTTATTTACCCTGGATTTGAAGTGGACGCAATGGTTGATTGATCAGAAATCATTTTTAATCCGCCTTCATACGACCCAAAAGCAAGTTTTCGTGCTTTTAAAACGGTTTGTCCCAATGCACGTGTAACTATGAACCGACAAATGTTCGTGCTCTGCATGAAAGCCTCTTTCGTGCTCGCCACTACGGAAGTATTTGCCTTTGATCCCTACGAAAATTTCGTTCGATAATCGTGCACGTATGCGCACTGTCGGCCCGTATATGCAAGGGTTTACACAAGGTTACCTCAGAGCGAAAAGGGCTTATCGAATGAGTATAACCGTATAGATTTATGGACCCTTTGCTCTGCAATTTGTTTATAATGGCCCCGATGGCACGGGCTTGCATTTTGGAAAGCCAGCAGAGCAGTTTCAGTTTCACAAAGGTCGTGAAGCGTATTAGCCTCTCGATAAAAGTTCAAAGTCCGGAAACCGATGCTGCACCCCGGCTGCACTTCGAGCATAGCACGGATAAAAAGCTCACGCGACGTCAAAGCTCTTTTCTCTATAGAAAATGGGCTTACCGCCCACAATTGCGGTTGGCCGTATCTTGCTCCCTCTACGTCTCTGCCTGCCTCTATCACTCAATCAACTTGCTGACCGAACGCTACGGGAAAGGACACGCATGCGGTGAATAACCTATAGCGGATTACTCTGCACAAAGAGCCCAATAAAATTCAGAAAAAACCCATGCCGTGGCACTTTTTAATTCGCAATATTTCTTACACGTTGTATTGGGTCAATTTTTGCTGCGAAGGCAAACAGGCTGCGACTAAGTAAAATCTTTGTCCCTTGACAGCTTGCGACGTCTTTTTACGTATGCTGCTGGGGTTTGCATGGTTGCGCCGCAGCGAAATTCAATTTTCTCGTTTTTATCGTTATCCAAAATATTTATTGCAGCTTTAGATTGTAGATCTGTTATAAGGATCCTTACCGTAGTACTAGCGAATTGACAACAGAAAATCTATAAATGATCGGATCTGAAAAGGGTAAAATATAATACATTTGGGTATAATAATAAACATGATAAGGAAAATAATTATTTGAGAAGTGTATGTGATAAGAGTGTATCATATTACGAAAATAAAATATTAAAATAGCAATCAGATTTGACTTGAGTTGTCACATGCCGCCATTTCATAATTCTGGTAATATCCGTGGCAACGATGTACTCAGGTGCTTTCGATAAATGTCAAGTATGTGTTTATTTGCCGTATGTGTAAGCGTGTACTCGTAGGGTGTGTGAAATGTACATATTGTAAAGGGAGAGATGGCAGATGCGGCTGGCTGGCGCAAAAATTAGTCGATTCAATCGATAATATCTGCTCGAAAGTCCCGTAACCTATATTTTCCATGGAACATACGTGACCGCGACAGTTTTCTTGTTAGTTATCGCTTTTCGCATATCTCCGATATAATCGCGAACTATTATTATTTCCGTTCCAAGGTTGATCCGCCCGGATTCTCTATGAGGTGCAGGTTGACTGCATTGTTTTCGTGAATTAATTACTATTGCATTTAGCTGGTAAGGCATGCAGAGTTTTCGCGGACGTCATTCTGCATGTCTATACTACAGCATAAAATAAATCAATTTTCTTTCTAATGAGGAGGTTTGTACACATACTACCTTAAAGATACTCGAGTCATTGTCGTTGCCCAGTCGTGGTGAAAAAGAAATGGAGGCAGACCGAAAAATATTATTTTCATTTCGTTCCGACGATGCAAAATTTACCATCATTTAAACATATTGAGTTGTTTCCTGGGATTATTATTACTGCATTCATTTTACCCCTAAATTCGTTCATTTGCGAGAAGCCGTCCACAAAGCACCGTAGCATAAGCTAGGCAGCTTGTAATGAATACAGCGGACATTGTAGCGAAACAAAAGGGTGTATAGAGAAAAACCATCGAAAGGTGGTGTGGATAGTGTGCAGAAAACCACGTGCCGGTACACGCGAGAGCACCACGTCCAATGCCTTTAACCCACAAGCTTTTCATTTATTTCGCCCAGAATTTTTCTTTCCTTGTCTACTCATTTTTTTCTGTCCTGCTCCTTTCTTTTCCGTTCATCCTTTCCACTGCAATTATCCATTTCCCCTTTTTCCTCTTTTGCGTAATGTCGTGGCATGTCGCGAGTTTCCGCCGGTGTTATTGTTCTCCATTCGTTCTTTTCCTGCGTTTGTTAGGTGCACAGGAAATGCTTTTCACATATTTCAATAATTTTTCGTAACTTAATCATTTTTCCTGCGTCTTACATTTTTTATTTCAGATTTATTCATATGATTCTAACGGAGTGAAACGATGACCAGCGGATGAATAATTTCATTTTGTATAGTAAAAAAATATTTGTACGCTGGAGCATTGCGTTTAAATTGAAAGTAGGCGTTATTTTGAACGGTTCTTCAAAAAGGTGACTGAACGAAAATTCCTCGGTAGTTTTTCGACTTACACGAAAAGAAGTTGAAATAAATTTCTAGGCACTAGTTTTTACTCAAATATCTCCTTTTGAAAAAGGTCAGTAGCTTGGAATACTTGCACTTCGACACGAGTACTTCGTAGACAGAACCTTGCCTTCGATTTACGTTGCTCAATTTGATTTAATGATTGTTTTTCGTTCGCCAAGAGCACGCATTTTTCCTCGTAGAAATCTCGCGATAGTTGCTACTTTATTTCCGGCAATAATTTCTTACAGAAGAAAAAAAATGAAACAAACTCCACCCCTTTACTTCGATTTGTCGAAGAAAGAGAAGTTTTTCGCTCGCAAAGGGGTGATATTTTTCTCGCAAATGTCGCATTAAGAATGGTCATTGAATATGTATGTGGAAAGTACTCGTTCGTGCCACAGTCCCGAAGGAATAATGCAAATACTTTAGAGAGAGAGAGAGAGAGAGAGAGAGAGAGAGAGAGAGAGAGAGAGAGAGAGAGAGAGAGAGAGAGAGAGAGAGAGAGAGAGAGAGAGAGAGAGAGAGTAGTAAAATGGGAAGCCCGTGCAAAGGACAAGAGAAAAACAGCCCCGGAGAGCAATACACATGAAGGGAGGCGTATGATAATTCGAGTTCTCGAATATACACAGCATCACCGACACACTCGAATTGTTTCGAACGTCTCAAAGACTAACTCTTCTCTCACCACATTTGAAGAGTGCCTTCAGCCTCCGTTTCGGGTTGCCAAGAAGACCCTGTCGGAAATACCAAACGGACGATTTTGGATAATGCTCCTACGATCAAGGTGACAAATATTCAGGCACTCATGTGACAATATCTCGTACTTTTTTTTGCGATATCAACTGAGTGTTCGAAACATATCATCGCTAGCAGATTTTTTATGCACCGTTCTATATATTTTTCCACGCGACCGCAGAGAATTTCCCAACGAACTGTCTCGTCGAGATCAATGAACAACAAAGAAATCATAGAGTTCTATTGATAGAACCAACCGTTCCTCCCTTCATTTTTATCCATTTGAAATATCTACAATCAATCGAAATACCCGAACGTTATGCCGAGACGTCAAAAGTTTTAGCACCTGTTTTTCCGTTCTAAAAGTGGCTGTAAAACTGCACAACCTCGCGTCAATCAACTGCCATGAATCATGTCATCACTTCAGCGAAAATCACAAGAATTTTCCTATTTTCTCTTGGTATTGCCTCCTTTCTCGTAACGGAGAGATCCTCGTTCACATTAGCTCTCCTTCCTTCAATCCCTGTTCTCGTCGTAGAATCGTACACGATCTTAAAGCAGTCGTATAATCCAGCTCCATTCGAAGCTAAGCGGGGTACATAGGGGGGATGTGGTAGTAACTTTATATACCGTACATTATATACCGTTCTCCTTTGGTGTCTATTTATTCCAGGATTGTTATTCCCGGCGACGAGGGGTACGTTGTTTCCCCGACACTAAAATCACGATATTGCACCTTGTAAAGCGCCCTCCCTCGAATACATATACATGACAACCGTTTCCCGTCATGGCACAACCCTCTCAACCTCCCTTTCGACGTTCGCGTCGAGGAGAGATTATCTGGGGGCCTCAAAGGGTGTACCTCCGGTAAGGCGCTGTTCGCGCCAGCTAATGATCCAACGTTGTGCATTATTATGTCGTTCGTGAACTCCTTAAAATCGCATACACCATCATAAGACGAGCGCAAACATGACTCGTTCAGGTGGTAATTAAAGCGTGTGTTTAGTACCCTGCGCTGATCGTAGGATAAGATAAGTATCATCATTCATCGTGAATCGACGATAAAGGCGAGAACTTGTGGAGCCATTTATTTCTGCATAATGTTTGGCCCGTTGGCCCATCAAGAAACTGCAATATCGCACGCTAGTCCAACTAGAGCCGAATTTAAACGATCAGCTTTACAATACTTCTGTGCGTACCGACAAGCCATATAAGTGTTTGAAATTAATTGCACAAGTACACTCGAAACAATTGTACGCGTATTAAGTCGTGGATAGCTCATTTTAGTGGTTTGAATGGAGTTTCGCTTCACCTCAGCAGTCTCGTGTAACTTTCAACGGTAATTGCTTCATCCATTTCCGAACATCACCACATAAAACGATGTCATCGTGAATTACAAGCGTTCAAAATCGTACGGACGCAGATACCGCGTACAAGGAAGTCTTTGAGGAAAACTGTATCGAATGGTGTCTAGCTTTCGAGAATTTTAGTTCCATCCGATTTCTGTACGACGACATACACCGGACGCAGTCGGAACGGTCTCAACTTCCCGGCGTCTATGGGAATGTATATAGTCGTAGGATACGGATGGAACGTGAAAAGCTCACAGCAGAATGTTTCCGGACTCGAGGCATGGTCTGGGTAAGTTCCTTTTACTTTTCATCCCTTCCAGAGCTGGTCGCGAAACGAGACTAGCACATGCTCATCCGTTTAGCTCGTATCGGAGATATGTTAACCTAACGTAACCGCGGAGAGGAGCAAAGAAAAATAGACAAGTTTACATGTGCTAGTTCCTAAACGATATACCAAAAAGCTTTTTGCACACTTCAAAGTTGAAAAGGACGGACTTTCTCTCACTTTCTCGTGAGCTCCCAGTTCATTGTCCTTTAACGGACGAACAACCGAAATTGGTGTAAGAATAAAACGTCCTAAGAGTTGTAGGATAGGAGGCACCCTACGCTATGGCCCAATGAGATTGAAAAGCAGGAAATGCACTTGCACACCACGATGCCACAGAGGAACCAACCGATCCACATGGCATAGGGAGCTGTCACCCACCGTTATCTTATTACCGATACTACACTTCGCGATTGCCCGTTACAAATTCCACTCTCCAGACGAGTCCACTTCCTGAGGGTGCTTTATTCTTTGACACCACCTCGATGCATCGATACCGAGTTTGCCGAGTCCGCCGAAGGGACTTACGTGGCGGTCTCGAGTTTGTGCCACGTTTGCAGAGGTGGAATGGGTCCGAGGAAAGAGGAGGAACCTCTTCGCTACTGAAGGGAGGAAACGGACAGCGAGAAGCAGAAGGTGAAAGAGAGAGGGGGGAAGGAATAGAGAGGAACGGGGAAAGGGTAAAAGCGTCAGGGAATGAGTGAAAGCAAGGCATTGTCGGGCCGCGAGCCGAAACGTGCTTGGCAACTCGTGCCGCACGTCCAAGTGGATGCCTGACGGTGGGATATGTACCTTCTGAGCTTTAGCGCTCACACCCGTTGCTTCTGGTGCACGTGTACCTAAGTAGGATAGTACGTATAGTTTATTAGACGGCTGAAAGCAGCCAGCTACCCGTACTTCTCTCTTCCACCATCTCCCTCTTCACTTTCGTGCCTCTATTCGCCTTCTCCTTGTCTCCACTCTTGCCAACTCTCGAATCTACACTCCCTGACTTCTGCAGTTGCAACACCCTGTCCTTCTCTTTGCCCCACTACCGTTGTCAGTTTCTCTTACCCTCTCTCTCTTTCTTTCTCTGTATCCTAAGCACCTCCGTAACATTTCTACAACTATAGGCTACGGCTACTACGAGCATCGTCTACTCTGCGTTGTGCAGTCGCCACTCTCGCGGTAATTCGGCGTAACGCCGCCACCGCGTTTCTCAAAGTCCAACAGTGTTCTCCTCTCCTCGTTACTCTACTTGTCTCTCGTTTAATCTTTCCCTTCGCCCTCTTGCTACCCCCACGAATGTCTCCCTCTTGTTCTTCCGCGCGCTCCTTTGTTGAAGGTGTTTCCATGGCTCGTTATGCGGAACAAGGAAGTTTGAGGTTGAGGCCAGTATACGACAATGAATACTTCTACGTGAAGCTCGCCCATACATACACACTATAACCAACGCCTCATGATATTCCAGGTTTACTTTACTCGAAGCGAAAGAGGCTCGCATGGGAGAGCCCCACGAAACGTATGTATATACCGATGCTCGCACCGAGCTGCTCTTGCTGTTAGTGCTGTTGCTTTTGCTGCTGATGGTGCTTCGGGTAGTCCTTATGAACACGAGAGCTTTCACGCGTTTATTATCCTCCCTCGGGACGACTGCGAACTACGCTTGTACTCCAAAAACACTGCATTCCATTCTTATCGTTAGCTATCTCATATGAGGGCGCTGCTATAATCTTGATCCCCTCAAGCCTTTACTTGCGCCCTGCGCACTCGAGGACAGCGTCTTTTCACGATAGAAGGCGCTACCATCGTCACCCAGTGATAAATCAACTCAATAGCGATGCCGTTTCAATTGGATGTACCAAATCTTGGAACTCTATCGAACAGAGCCAATTCGAAGTTTTTTTTTTAAGTGAAGATGTACTGTGCTGCCTCCAAAAATGGGAACTGAAAAATGATGGGTTTGTAGAGTTGGACGAAAGACGATTTTCATCGACAATTTCCTCCAGATCATAAATTCCCTTCATTGACAGAGCCGAAAAATCATGTATCACGTAGAAATACCCATTATTCGATTGATCTTCGTAAACCCGATTTGTCAGGTTTATCGTTCAGAACACTAATTTGGCGCTCCCTTGTATGGCGAGCGAACGAAAGAGCGAGACTTGACGGAGAAAGTAAGAGGCGGAGCAGCCTGAAAAATAGCTGCCACAAGTGGCAGAACGCCTACTCCGCTTTTTCCCGGCTATTGAGGCAATTCCGCCAAATTACGATCAAGGATTGAGCGACGGAAAAGAACGAAGGAGAGATAAAGAAAGCCATCGCGGAACGATGGGGCAATAACGCGCGCTCGTGACGTACGAGCCGCGTCGAACTTTTTTTTCTTCTTTCGCAATTTTCCGCACCTGCAGTGAAAACTTGCTTTCACTACGTCAACGTTGAGGCGAACATATCCTGGAACGAAATACGTGTACGCTAATCATACTTTGATAGTTCGATGCTTATGAATCTTTTAATAAAAACTTCCCAGTTCTGTTCGGCATCAAGAATGTGAGAAATCAGGCTATTGTACGCATGAACGAAAAGTTGAAATAATTCATGGGCAATCATGATAACATATCGGTGGATTGAACGATCTGTTATCGTCGCCAAGCCAGTTAAACATTCAATTGTTGAATCGTTCATTTGTTGTACTTGTACCTTTAAAATTGAGGGAAGAGAGCCGAAAATATTTTTGCCTAATTGCGGGGACCACCAAATTCACTCACCGGGTTCATGGTTGGGTAAGTTTCTTAGTTTGTCTGTTTTTACATTAAGAGGTGACGACCCGAATATCCGGGTTGGCGAAAAAAATCAATTGTCAAATTGTTGAACTTGTAATTCTAAAAATGAGGGAAGAGAGCCGAAAATATTTCTGCCTAATTGCAGAGACTACCAAATTCACTCACTGGGTTCATTGGTCCGGTAAGATTCTTGGCTTGTCTATTTTGACATTAAGAGCAGACGACCCGACAATCAGGGTTATTTTTAAAAAATTGAGGAAATAAGTAAGATGAGCGCAAAATCGTTTGGACATTTATTTTTATGTTCATTAACAAGGTTGTGTACTAAATTTCGTTACTGAATATCTGTAAATAAAGAAGTTATAAACAACCTCGTGAAAGACCGTTTAACGTGAGGGGCCGAACAGTGTACTTGATTTTGGTCACCTGGTTGAACTGAAACAAAAAAAACGAGTCTGCTTAAAATAGATAGTATCGTCAAAAATATCGTCAAGAATAATCGTCAAAAAAAATTTTTTTGTTCAATTTTCGAGGAAAATGACATCATTATTGTTACTAACTAATGAAGAAAAATATTAACAATAAAAACGTTGGTCAAGACTAAACTACCATTACACTGAATGAATGTACCAAATTTCAAGTCAATCCTATGGTTAGATGTCGAGAAATCGTGTGGTTCGTGTAGCAGTTCTATCGATCTATAAGTTTACCTTTAATCTGCGAGTCCTGCATGACGTATTGGACCTTCCTCTCCATCTTGAGTTGCCTCAAGCCACGGTCGATTTTTTTTAATTTTCACAGTAGCCTAATGCCTCAAGCATCTTCAGTTTGTACCGTATTATTTAGCCACGCCCAAAATCGACATGACATTACTATGCATCAGGGGGAATAACGATGTAGAGCCATCACCAAGCCCGCAACTCGGTTTTTCAGTCGCAAGTTTCTTCGCTCGGAAAAAGGGAAAAATTTTATTACACACTCGGTCCAGGCCCGGGCTTCGAATTTACTAAATTTAATTGCAGCAGAAAATGATTAACAGTAGCTGTTCAGAATGCCAATATAGAAACGCCTCCATCTCATCAACGGAAACATCCATTTTTATCATCCCTGCATTTACAGAAAGTACCCCTTGGCATCTTTCAAACAGTATGACACCTGGCTAGTTACCGCCGGAGAAGAGAGTTTCTAGTTTCAACGTTGCAACGATTTATTTTCACCAATTCCAACCGGCGGATTTATCGAACCCACAGTATGCAAAGCTCGACTGTCAAAAATCCATAAGCCAATGTTTGCACTCATCTATGATGCCCGGCCTGTGTGTCAATAGAAGCGTTAGGCAAAAAAGTTTGCCAACGTGTACAAGGAACGTGTACAAGGACAGGAACGAATTCGAAATGGACGGTGCTACGTCGATTTGTGCAGCGACAGCCACCATGCCAGAAATAAGAGGCCCTCCGGCCCAATATAGCGGAAGCCAACAGTACACAGTAAAATAGCTATCGGGGCATGAGTGACAGAAAGGGAGGGGGATGGGGATGGAGCTAGAGTCCATACACATACGACAGCTCATCGTTTCCTCATTGTATTTGTGTAACGTCCTGTCGAGAGGGATTAATATTTTTCGAATGGCCAGGCATCGAGAAGAGACATAGGCAGATTGACAGAGATAGAGAGAGATTGTGTGTACATTTGTGACCAGCAGATTCATGCGCTATGTGTACACACCCAGCCAGTACAGCGAAAGTAAGCTCCGCTTGTGTACACACGACTTTAGGAAAACAGATCGCGAAATCCATAGTAGGCACGATCAGTCAAATATGCATACGCAAAAAGATTATTTCTTCCCTATTTTCAGCAGTTGGGTTCCCACGAAACACATTGAAATTCCCTTCAATGTTTTCACCGATTCAACGACATTTTTTTCTTTTCGCACTTGGGAAGATCCTTCTTGGACAACTTCCAATGCAGTCTTCCCACACTTAGAAAAAATGACAGACCCGCGACTTTATAGTACATTGAATAGTTAAGTTAGCATTCTTATGAAATTCCGCTTTCATTCGCCCTGAGTACGATTCTACAGAACCGTACATCAGCAGAATGAAGGTGAATGGTCACTCCCGAAATTGAAGTCGCCACATCGTAGGTCTTCGAAGACAGGCAGGGGCCATGTCCAATATCTCGGATTACTCTGTTTCCAAGTCCGAAAGCCGTGAAGGAAAGGCTTTTTGTGAAACTGCGGGGTGCACCTTGAGACTCAACAATTTTTCAGGATTGACCGACGGTTGTCGAACTTCAATGGTGAAATAAGATCAATAGACAGGAAGATTCTGGTAGTTCAAAAGGCCAACGTGAAATTTGTACCAAAAAGCCATGTTCCTACCCCTAAAGTGTATTACAGTTTGATATAGATTTAAAACCGTAGCCATGCTGAATGTCCAATAAACGATCGATATCCATCTTCTTCTGTTTTCCTTTTTCTGCCTCTCCGCACCTCTGACCTCCCTTCCAGTATATCTTTATTTTCCACTCAATACATCCAGCTCTCAGTTTTTGTCGCCGCCTATAGTACCAAGCACCCGGGGTTATCCGAAACAAAATCCCCTTCTTCTTGGTGATATAGTGGAGGCAACCCTCAAGAGCTCGAGCATTATCCGCAAAATACATATCGAACAATTCAATCATTTTGGACTTTGGACAGTCTTTTATCGCAACATTCTCTCTTTCTCTCGCTTTCCCTCTCCTCGTGTCCTGCTTTTTCAGTTGAATAGAATTGAGTGAATTGCGATCACCCTACTGAAACATTGGTCTAGCCTTTCTGACATTTGGATCCTCATGGCGGATGTGTATAACGGACCAAATCTGGAGACGACTTTTTCATGGATAATCGAGATTACACATACGAGTGTCCAATTGTCCCGAAATGAAAAACACATTTCTCGAGGGACAAATGTTTTGCGCCGACCAATTGCATCTTAACTTTTTACACAAACGCAAGAGGTAACTAGGCCTGTAGATTTTTTTAAATTCTACCTCGAACGATTCCAATATTGATGTCGCGACATGGATGTCTCTCTGATCAGTTGGTTGATTTTAGGCTCGAATCTTTAGAATCTCTCCCACGAGTTGGTTGATTTTAGGTCCAAATGTTTAGAATCTCTCTCACGAGTTGGTTGGTTTTAGGCCCAAATGTTTAGAATCTCTTTGATGATTTGGTTGATTTTAGGTCTAGAAATAAGGTTCAAGAGAACGCCCGTTTGTTTCTCTGTGCACCATTTTACTCTACCTTTCCGTACGTACAAAATGAATAATCCTTTCAGCGTTTTTGGCATTTCTAAGCGTGTGAGAAAAAATACTGCTGGCTAGTATTAGTATCCGCCGTCCTCGGAACTGTCAATCGGAAATTGGGACTTTGCGCAACCATTGGGTAACGCGAATCTCGCTCGGATTAAAAAGCACTCCGGAGTCCATGGCTGAATGGCTCGGCGAATCTCGTCGCGAGAGGACGGCTCTTGGGGCGTCCGATATTCCGACTACTCCTGCTTTTCCTCTCGATAGACTGACTTTTTTACTCTTGGTTCTTTCTCCATCATCTCTCTCTCTCTCTCTCTCTCTCTTGCTTTTCCTGCCTTCTCGTTTGCTTTCATCTTGCAGTTCTACCTTTCGCTCCCTCCGCGTCCCTTATTCGCTGCCAAGCTTTCTTTATTATGGTAATTCGATTCGGTCGAGACGTTGATATCCGCAATCCGCTTTCAATTCGCATTGAAATAAGCTCCGATCTTGTTCACGTGGCCAAGATCGAAAGTCAGAATTTTAAAGGTTTTCCATGTACATATATTTATATAGCTCCAAGGATTGTAGAGCCGAGAGAGATGCCGAGTGTCACGGCGATCCCTCTATAGTTCCTTCTATCCGTCTCGTCCTTTCGTTCTTTTCACGGTGATCTCGTGGCGTTCGACAAGCGTGTCCGATAGCTCGAAGGGATTCTTCATTCAAAAAACCCGTATGGTCGGTATCCTCGTCTTTCGGTATCCATTCCCAAAACTCGTTCCCGTACCGCGCTGAGTGAAATATCGTAAGAAAAATTCCGACAATATGTTACGACGTATATGCGCGATGAAGGAAAAGTGTTCTCGTCGGCCAGTATGCACTTGAACATGTCGATTTTTATTTTTTTTATATTTAGCGAAAAATCTGTCTTCATCTTCATCGTCTAACACTGTTAAGTCCGAATGCCCGCGGTAATTAATGGGACGAAATATTATCTTATAGGGTAAACCGACCATTGAATGGACGAAGAGCAGTGAATGGACGAAAGCTGATTTATATTTTAAATAAACAAAGAATATGAATTGTCGATAAAACCTCGAATGTCTATAATTTAACATAAATATCACAGCTGTCGTTAAAACCGATTTTTCAATTCAATGTCGAATTTTGACGCCACACGGAGTTTGTCTAGTTTATTGTACTTACACAGCGCACAACTTAGGATACAGCTGGGCACGGTAGGTGTCCTAGAGACGAGAACAAAAGATTTTCTATGTGTTTTCCGGGTAAGTATCACTTTTGTCACTTAAGATAAAATCATGCTTTGATTTATCGCAAAATTTAAAAATAAATTCGTAATAATAAGATTTAAGGACTAGACATTTTTATTCACTGGTGCTGTATTCTAACCTCTTTTCAGTGAATGGACATACGGGCTCTGTTCGGGAAATCTCTCAAAGCAGAGTGAAAAATTTAGCTAGCTACTGACAATTACAAAATGAATTACAGTTAAGAACTGACAATGTATATCTCACTAAGTGTTGTCATAAAACCATTGCATTAATCTTTTGAAATGTTGAGAAAATTACATTTTTCATTTCTCCGTTGAAACAAATTTTGTATTTTTTCTTTCAGAATATCACGATAAACTGCAATTTTTTTCTGTATTCTCTACGAAATCGTAATGACAAGTTTAATGCTCAAATGTATAAGAATATTATAATTTTTTTGCAACACAGTGACCTCCAAATCTAGCATGGAATAAAAATCAATAACAAATCGTTATGCTTTACGGCGTTCATTTGCACTACACGTCCATTTACTGGCGGTCGAGTGTCCATTTACTTCATTTCATCCATTCACTTGCGATTTGGTCATTTCGCTACCATTTATCAATTCCTTCAATATTATTTGTTGCAATTACTTCGAATACTTTTTTCCACTATCAGAGTAATATTTTTCGTTAGCTATAGCGATTGAAACATTTGTTTCGATTATATTTTCATTTTACAATCCATCTGAATCGCACAGTGTAAATCCTACATTCGTCCATTGACTGGTTGGTTTACCCTATGAGGGCAAAGCTCGGAAGAAGTATGATCTCTGAGAAATATGAAACGTTGCCGTCCCAGGGGCACATTTCACAATTGTCGCAACGACATTTGTGGCAAAGATATTGAATTTCCTGGGCTAAGAATGGTACATTAAAGAGTTGTACAGCATAGTTAGGCAAAAGTAACCAGTTTTTTGCATCGCCTTTTAATAATTACGTATCCCGTGCTAGGGCCGTGGATTCGCATCGAGCTGAATGCCAAAGCTTTTCCTCTCTCGACTTCTCCACTTCTCCACCTCTCTCCGTGGTAAATGCCATCTTCATTCCTATTATTGATGCTTAATGGTGAGTTAAGAAAGAGATTCCAGAGTCGATTTTGTACGAGGCTATCATTGCCTCTTATACTGCATTAACCAACTATGTATAGCAGACTACATCAGAGGGCGCTTGCGGCCACGATATATTTTGGAAAAACCACAAGGAGCCAAGGGAGGAGAGCGAGTGAGAGACATCTTTTGCTTTTTCCCTCACTGATTTTCTTCTCTATTTTCGTATCCGGCTCGAACGAATAAGTTTAGTTGAGCGGCGAGAGATGTAGCGTAGTCCTCCCTCGGCGTGGCCAAAAGAAGCCAGGAGGAAACGAGCGATGGAGAAGCGCGGGAAGATCCGGAGAAAACCGAGAGCTCTCAATTTTTTTTTCCCCTCGGAGAAGAGAGCTCTTTGGCTCGAAGCGACCTCTTCACCGAGGATTTATGCGCATACATATATGTATACGTAGGCCTATATCTATCTGTGCATATAAATATAATGATGATTCCGAGATCCGAATGGAGATAATAGTCTCCGCTAAGGAGATAGAGGGAGGAACAGTAGCAGAGGAAGAAGCGTGAAGAAGGGGGGAGGATCAAAATTATGCTTCAGCGGGAAAGAGATTGCTCAAAATCAGGAGTATAAGTATCGACATCACTGTTCTAAATGATCAAAATCTCCAAACAGTTTCACACCCTCCATAACTCAACGACGTAAAAATTTGAAAATAGGTGAAATTATGATAGGTTTTATTAAACAAAAAAATACGTATTAAGTTTTTGGAAAATCTAATCAGGGAGCTAGTTATAAATCAATAAAAGGAGTGTGACAGACATGATGCATTGTGTCATAACATTCCTTTATGATGTATGGAATGCTTTGAAGCAGTTGCTTTGCTTGTCGTAGCACGTAGCCACGCCATATTTTCACACACCGTTTATCATTTGGATATTTTTTCCATTTTCCCAAACTTTACGCACACTCGAATCTTGCAATCTCGCGATAATCGAACTTCGAACAAATTTTGATCGAACTAACGCCATCCAGTTTGTACGAATTGGAATAAAAACCATAGAACGGTTTGTAGCTGTGGTGTGACATTGATTTAAAAAAGGATTAAATGTAAATTTGAGATTTTATGAGGATTTGTATGGTTCGTTACAGAACTGTGACACGATGATATAAAGGGTTGTTGACACAGTTATATGTGGCCACACTTATACTTGGCCCTTCGTTGACACACTTATATTTTACCACACTTATACTTGACCCTTCGTGGACACAACTATATTTGGCTACACTTATACTTGGCTCTCCGTTGACACACTTATATTTTACCACACTTATACTTCACCCTTCGTGGACACAGTTATATTTGGCTACACTTATACTTGGCCCTCCGTTGACACACTTATATTTCGCCATACTTATACTTGACCCTACGTGGACACAGTTATATTTAGCCACACGTATACTCGTTTCTTCGTTGACACCCTTATATTTGGCCACACTTATACTTGGCCCTTCGTTGACACACTTATATTTTACCACACTTATACTTGACCCTTCGTGGACACAGTTATATTTGGCTACACTTATACTTGGCCCTCCGTTGACACACTTATATTTCGCCATACTTATACTTGACCCTACGTGGACACAGTTATATTTAGCCACACGTATACTCGTTCCTTCGTTGACACCCTTATATTTGGCCACACTTATACTTGGCCTTTCGTTGACACACTTATATTTAGCCACACTTATTCTTGGCCCTTCGTTGACACACTTATATTTGACCACGATTTAGTACACTGAGTCAACTTGATCTGGATAGTACTTCATCCACTTGCCATTAGCAACCCTTTGGTCCCTTTTTATTGAAACAAATCGGGTATACACTTTAAATACTTCCCAATAGGTCTGCATAATTGAAATTCGGAAAGTATAGGATTGAATCGTTAAAAATTTTCGAAAACTTTCATTTTTGAAAAAGTGTACATTTTGTTTCAAATTCGTCCGGGTCAAAATCTCCCAGTGTACTAACGTAGAGTTAATATCTTTTAGCACCTCGACACGAAATAACCCTTCCTTTTCCAAGCGCGGGCTGGAAGCTTGTAGGCTTTTTCAGATAGCAGATTTTAGAGCAAGAATTTTCCACAAAGACACTCACGTGGAAGTAGATAGGGCCTCGTTTTTCGTGAGAGGCGTGAGAGCACGAGAGATGGAGGCGCGAGGTCGAGTTTCCCTTTTTTGTAATTATGTAACGCCACCAGCAGGGAGCGCCACTCGAGCGGGCGTCTCATTCTATTCTTCTTCACTCTCGCTCTTGACTGCACTCGCGTTGACGTGTAACCGCAAAGAAGACTATACATCTGCCGTTAGGTTGATAACATTGAGACCATGCGCAAAAGTCAGCCCTTTCTTTCCCTCCATTTTCCTCGCTATCTCTCACCTTCTCACTGCAGGCTGGCGCTCTGCGGACTTTTTCTCATTCAAAGTTTAAAAAGGAAGAAGAAGAAGACAAAAAAACGGCCTCGTGCTTTTCGTATGCGAGCGCAGTCGTTGTATAGGGGCCAAAGGGGCCGAGGGGCGGGGGGGGGGGGGGGGGGAGGAGAGAGCCGCCGAGAGGGCAGAGGGCGCTGCGAAAACTCCCACAGAGACGAAAGAAAAAGCCACCCTCATTAGGAGATTCCAGACTACGCTGTCTGATGCTACCTCTACATCATATATGTTACATTTGCGCGAGCCTCCTGATGCCTCCGCGCTCAAATGAGATCCTCCCCCTCTCACTCTGTTTCTCTAGTCATTCTATCTTTTTACAGTCAGCTCTTGTAATGGTCTATAGTATATATACATTATATGTAACGCATATAGAATGGAAAAAGGGCGAGTTGAGATTTTTGTTTTTTTTTTTCAAAGCTGAGCTACCCCGTCTACCATTTCACTATAATTTTTCTTTTCCCCCTGCTCCTCCCTCTCCACCTCCCTTGTCTAGCTCTACGTCCGTCTCTCCTCATTGCGATCTCTCTCTCTCTCTCTCTCTCTCTCTTCCTCTCTCTCTCCCTTTCTCTCTCTCTCTCTCTCTCTCTCTCTCTCTCTCTCTCTCTCTCTCACTCTCCCTCTCTCTCTCTCTCTCTCTGTCCCTCCCTTTCGTCCTTCCGTAAGAGAGGTTTTTGATGAGCAGTCCTTGCGAAAGCCTCTCATTCCTTGCGGTAAAATCGTTTTACCAGTGAATACGAAATGTGTTACAAAACCACTCGACCCTTGATAATCATCGTATATGTCATTGAAACAGATATATGAGAAGGGTGAAAAAAAATGTCGAAGACTCGCTCATCCTCATCGGATCGTCAAAAGACAACGTCAAGATCACTGTCGATCAATCAACTTCGATCAAATTGATTTTTTTGTCGATTCTTTTGATTAAGAAAAACAAAGATATGCGACAAAGATTTTTCCTTATATGCATTATGTGTACTCAATGTGTTTCGATTTTTTTCTCAATATTACCCACCGGTGAACGACCTAGGGCAAACCGACCAATGGATGGATGACTAACGAAAGTGTAGGATTCAGAGGGATCGTAGAACACATATATTATTTTTTAAATAATTATCAATCCCTATAAGTACCGAAATATATTATTCTGATTGTAGAAAAAAATATTCGAATTGCAACAAATAATATTGCAGGAATTGATAAATAAGTAGACGTCTCGTGTAAATGAACCCTGCAAAGCATAACGAATTATTAATTTTTACGAAATGCTACTTTTCAAAATCACTGTGTTGTACAAAAATTACAATAATATGCACGAGTACTTTTTTTTGTTATTACGATTTCGTAGAAAGCACACGCAACTTTTTTGCATCTTAACGTGATATTCTCGAAAAAAAAACTACCAAAGTTTTTTTCGACAGCGAAATAGAAAGTTAAATTTTGTCAAAATTTAAAAGGCGAACGAAATGATTTTATAAGAACACAATGAAATGTACATTGTTATCTCTTAACAATAATTAATTTTGCTAATTGTCAGCAGATAATTTTTTTACTCTGCTTGGAAGATTATCGAAGCAGAGCCCACATGTCCATTCCCTGCAAAGAAGTTAGAATACAGCACCAGTCAATAAACATGTGTAATTTTGACCTACTATTACGAATTTATTTTTAAAATTTGCATGAAAATAAAGATTTATTCTATTTTAAATAACGAAAGTAATACTTACCCTAAAAACGCATAAAAACTATTATTTTCGCCCTTCAGCACACCTACAATGCCCAGCCGTGTCGCAACTAAGTTACGAGGTGTACAAATACCACAAAGTAAAAAACGTGAGGCGTCGAAACTCGATATTAAATTGAGAAATCGGTGTTAACGACATCCGTGATTTTTTTTTCATAAATTGTAACAATTCGAGTTTTTATCGACTCGTCGTTTATCGACTCGAATTCGTCCATTCACTGATCTCCGTTTATTCACTGGTCGGTTTACCCCATCCCTCGCGCCCATAAGAACCGACTAAAAATGCAATAAATGTTTTACGTCGAGTCGAATAACGAGTGTAGGCAACGTCGGCCTAGCAAGGGACGGATGTCCAATTTCGATGGTAAACTATGCGTGACAGCATCATCGAAGCGGGACGTTTTAATGTGCGAAAAAGGAAGATGGACGCTCGTATATAAAATAAAGAAGCTTGAGACCGAAGTGCTTTCGAGGCTCGTGCAACCATCCAAGTTTTCCTAATATAAGCATTACTCGAACGAGATGAGAAAGAAGGGAAGTGAGGGGAGAGAGAGAGAGAGAAAGAGAGAGAGAGAGAGAGAGAGAGAGAGAGAGAGAGAGAGAGAGAGAGAGAGAGCTAGAAAGAAAATAAGAGAGAAAGTTACGAGGCTTGGTGAGAGTGCCCAAAGTTTCGTAAGTCCACCTATTTGTTCGGCACGCTGTGTACGATGGTTATAAATCTTCGCTCGATTTGACGGGGTAACCCCGCGCGGATGCAGGGCGCGCCAATGTCCGTGCAAAACAAAGTTTGAAAATTCATTATCCCCTCCTAGCAGGGTGGAGTGAAAGCCACAGCGCCATAGACGGAAAGATTGCACGTATAAAATGGTCGGTGGAGCAACTAATGCATAACGATCGTAAAACAGAAGTCCGTCGTCAACCTTTTTGACAGTAAATTGGCCAACAATTGCCCTAACCTTGTCTCGCATTTGCATTTAACAAATTACACCATCCCCACCAGCGTTCGTTGAAGAAGCTCCCCAAACCCTGATCCCGAACTGCGATCAAACTAAACAAATCGTCAGCATAAAAAAATATCATTAACAATATTATTTTGAGGGGTGCAGACGCTATAGGGCTGGCACGATATTTGCCCCTTATCGCTCGTCTATTAAAGTGGCGCCCTCGTCTTCGTTATCGACAATTCAATCTTGCCCTCAGGCAAGACTCTCTTGTACCCCGAGCCATGATCCACTGATTATCATAACGAAAGATGCAGTCTCCCTTCTGCAGAAAAAAAAATAGAAGAGAAGAATTTCAAATTCTTGCTTCCCGGAAAAAAATGCAGCAACAACCTGCGGTAGCGAATGGATAAGAAAAAGAAGTTGAAGAGAAGCAGAGATGATACTAACGCTGCTGCACTCTCTCCTTTTTTATGTTAATTTAATCAAAGGGCTCACGGGTGAATCCACTATCTCTCGCACAATCGTCCTCGTGTAAGGATTCGTACACGCAGGTGTACTACACATGACCTCTTGGTACGAAAATACAAGCAGGATAGACAAAGTAATGAAGAGAGGAAGAGACCATGGTACAGAGGGGGTCAAAGAGAGAGAGAGAGAGAGAGAGAGAGAGAGAGAGAGAGAGAGAGAGAGGGAGAGAGAGAGAGTACCAGAGGGCTCAACGGAAAGTTCATAATTGCCTTTTCCCTGCGTTCATTTCCAAAGAATCCGAGAGCTATACAGATTCAAATGCTAATTTAATTAACGTTCCTCTCACGGATCGCGTTACCAAGATCTTTGTTATATACATGGTGTCTTGTACTATCTGTTCTTCTGGTACTTCATCTCTGTCTCTCACCCTTTCCCTTTCTCTCTCTCTCTCTCTCTATCTTTCTCTCTCTCTCTTTCTCTTTCTCTCTTTATATCTATCTCATTTCCTTCTCTAACAAGCACAGTATCTAAAATACTGAAGCACAATCATCCCCGGTCTGATAAAACCGCAACTTTTTACTTTAACCTCATCCACTGGGTGATTAGAACTCAAGAAAATGTCATCCATTGGTTGTACCAAGAACAGTGATTTTTTAATTCGCTCTTTTTAGGATCTGCCATTCTTTTCCGTAGAACTTGAAAGGAGAAAAATAGCTGATCAAGATTCAAAACTCCTTGGTAGATTTTATTCACGCAATTTTGAGAGACATCCTGAACGCGTTTGCACTGATCCCCTTTCATTCTATCTGCTTTACGTGAGTGCGCCAAAGTATAAGCAACGATTGAAAAAACGGTCAGTTAAACAGAGTAGGTACTGATAAAAGATGACCTAGTTTTTATGGTTAGTACCTTTGAAAGATCGTTATCTTTGAAATTTTAAGACAGCATGATTTCCCATACGTCCAGCACTTTACAGACACATCATTTGTAAATGAGAAAATGTTGGCATTTGATTATTCGGATGATGAAAAAAATTGCATTTTATGCGTTTTGAACATTAATTCTATTTATAAAAAATTGTTTCGTTTACACTTGCTGGCGCCTCTTCGTCAATCAGCGAAAATGATTTAGCCATTGGAACATCTGAGCCATTGAAACACTCTGAATTTGCGTATTTGAAAGAGGTATAATGAATGTGCACACACTTTCGTTGCAGACCTTTTGCAAAAATCATCGGCAAAGGGTATTTGTCGATAACTAGTCCTTCATTTATGCAGTATATACAATCAAATATTTACCCACATAGCTGCTCCCTGCGGTTTTCAGTGAATTTCCATCGAGATATATTATTTATATTACAACCAACATACGGAATTTATTTTTGGAACGAGGTTTTTATATTGAATAACCAGTATTTATTTCAGAATTGCTTATGCTCGGATCTCATTTCTACCACAAATATTATTCATTCATATACCTCTAGTAATCAAATACAGCTTGAAACGAACATTTTATTTCATATCGTTCGCCAGAATAAAACTCGATTAACTCGACTGCGAAATGCATAAAGCCGGTCTGTGAAAAGTGAAGAGAACATAATAATACGGGGATCTACAGCGATATTCCTCTCTACAATAAATTACGATGTAATGAAACTAAAACCAAAATAAATTTCACTTCGAGCGGATTTTCTTCCGCGTTTCACGACGGACTTAATTAGCCTGGCATCGTACCAGGCAAGCTTTTTCTCGACTTAAAATGAAACTACTATGGCAAAATATTGTTATCAAATACGATTAAATGTAACCAAGTCTAAAGTTTGCATCGTTGAAATACACCGAAATTTCATTACTATTTCAT
Source organism: Ophion costatus (assembly GCA_951751655.1). Lineage (NCBI taxonomy): Eukaryota > Metazoa > Arthropoda > Insecta > Hymenoptera > Ichneumonidae > Ophion > Ophion costatus. Next base: position 31,037,718 of record OX632359.1, on the reverse strand, counting down.
TTCTTCATTTTCATTATCGTCCAAAATCTCATATTGAACATTTGCACGGTAGATCTATAAGGATCCTGAAAACCATTCAAGCTGTTTTCGTAACACAAATTTGTCGAAAAAAAAAGAAATCAGGCACCGAAACTTTCGTTGCGTTCCAACAATGCAAACTTCGGTAACATGACATAAAAATGTAGTAACCAGTGATGAATATATGCGTGTATGTATACCGAGGGCAAGTTCCATGGTTTTTACAACAAACGCCAGTGATAAAAGATCATATGGCAAAACTAACCCCACTTTATTGGCAGTCCACTATATGGCTGATATTCTATATGCATTGCCGGGTCAATAAACGATATTTCATTTCGCTGTACTATCTTTTGGCAGGTGCGTTTATTTGGTTGAATTAAGAACAAATGCCCACGATATTAACCGGTGGGTTTGCCTTTTAATCAGTGCACGTATTGGCAGAAATCATCCGATATAATTTCATTCAGTTTAATTATTTATATAAAACTGCAGTATTGGTTATTAAAAATGGAAGGAGTGAACTGGTTATAGAGAGGTGGCTACAAAAATCATATGACAAAGATCCAGGCCATCGTAGATCCCTCGTTGTCACACATTTCTAAAGTTCTGTACTCGTACCCCCGGATCAAATCGGCCTATCAAGAAGCCTATCGGAATAAATCTGAAAAAAATATACCTATTTTCTATATCTAGAAAAATCTTTCTATATCTAGAATAAAATTAATCTGCTCTTAATCTGCTCTATCGATCATTGTAAAATGTGTACGAAAAGTTATTGCTTGACTAATCACATGCCACACGTAACCAGAAGTCGTTCAGAAGACTTTTCAGAAGCAAGCACCATTCTACGGTGGGTCAGCCCGATCCTGCGTGACAGCAGACGACTAGCAACGATGTCCCAGGTGGTAACCAAAGCTATGAACGTCCGAAAAAAATATGATTATCCTATTGAACATAACACCGCAAATTATACAATAATACACTACAAAACGTAAAGATAATACTAAACAATACAAACGGTGATGATAATAGTATACAACAAAAACGGCAAAGAAATAAGTTAGAGACAATACAACAAGATTCACAAACCGACACTGATGAATGGGCGAACGAGGATTCCGCTCCTGCGGCACTTCGAGTTAAAGGGTCTTCTCACTTTGGACGCTAAAAAAGGCTATTTACATGCATTTTTTATATGTTTATATTATAGATATTGATAGAAAAGTTGTTACACTTATTAAATACACTTTAGAAGCACATAAAACATTTGTTTATGTATTTATCTAAACCAAACAAACTTTAGACGCGTTTTTCTCGAAACAACGTTTTTTGACGGCTTATTGATAAAATCTTCAAAACTACTGACACGATCCTTAAGAAATTTTAACCACATATTCTTTACAACTATAACTATAGCGCATTTGAAGGGTCTTTTTATATTTTGACATTTACGATTTTTTTGCCAAAAACGGTGAAAAAGCATTTTGTTATTTTAGCATATATCAAAAAACGTATGATATGCGCCATAGCCATTAACATGCTGAATTTAAAACCGTTCGATTTTGTTGTTCCGGATGATCCATCTCCGAGGTTTCATCTATAGCGCAGACCTACAAATTTTTTAGGACATTTTTTAACTACCATTTTCGTTTATAAACAGTGACTTAAGTAAATAAATTTTTTTTAAATGTATTTCGAAGGTGTATTTATTAAGTGTAATAACTTTTCTATCAATATCTATAATATAAACCTATGAAAAGAATTCATGAAAATATCCTGTTTTAGCGTCTAAAGTGAGAAGACCCCTTAGGCAGCATTTTGATTAGCCGATATTCAGAGCGATGACCGCTTAGCCATGAACCGGCTGGCGCATCAAACAGTAAGTGGAAGGCCAATACTTCCGAGACCTCCGTATAAATACTTGCGAAAAACGTCTGTGCGCCAGGGAATTAGAGGAATATGAGGCAGTCTATGCAAATAGGCGGTTTTTCCCAGTTTCCCCATTACCTCGGCAAATGCTATTTATATATAGTGACATATATAGTGCCTTAGCACTATATTTAGTGTAGCTTAAAACGACTGCTCACACAACGAAAGTTAGGTTACCATTAGCGAAGTGCCAGTACCGAGTGATAGGAAAGGCTTCAATTGGGAAAGGTAATACGTGAAAACCCGCAGGAGTATGCGTTGAAGCCCAGGAATATAAAATAATAAGATTGAGAATATAACTATCCATATATGATCACACCATAACCGCATTACAATGACGGACGCATCAACAAATTATAATTTATGAACTCCCGTCCACGCTGTTATCAAAAACGCCTCGAACACTTCGATTCCATTTTTATCTCTGGCAATTGGAGTTCGGATCTCGTAGATTAAATTTGTCTCTTTTCACTACGGATTATACGATAAGACTGTCGTGGGTCAAAGGCCAACGTGTATCGGAGCTCAGGGTGTTGACAATGTATCCCAGGTAATCATGCGAAACGGCGCGTCGTTTCGTCGCGAAGGAGTTACTCGGGGGGTTGATTTACGCATGCCCCCATTGCGATTGGGGGTGAACTTGCATTCAGAGGAGCTCTCGACCTATATCGAAGTTTTATGACCGGAAGGGCGCAACCGCCAAGATCAAGAGGAGGAAAAGGTGGGAGGGCGGAGTCCTTCTGATGTTCACCACTCGTCATGTTGGGAGAGTAGCTGTTAGCATGCTCTGGGCTTCGTGTATAATGCTTCCTCTCGCGGCCCTCCGGTACTGTGTGTCATAGCCGTTGGAACATCATCTGCGGTATCATCAGAGCCAACGTTGTTCCACCGCGCTTATATAGCTTGTATATATCCACGTCGAGTGAACGAGATTGAAAGACGTATGCAACGGTGTTACAACAGCTCAGGGCTCTCGCAATAAAGCTCGGCCTTGCCGGCAAGCTGTTGCGGCAAAGTCTTCGTTCCACATTTTCGCTTATATCCGAAAGAACAAACACGTTTCCCAACACCAACGGTGCGGAGTGTATTTCTGCACTCATATTAATGGGAAGCAGTGCTGAGCAAAAATTGCCACCGCGGAAAATCCTGCTGCTTCGCTTTTTCCGACACGTTATTTACATTTGAATAATTATTTACAATGCGATGCTTGGTATTGATACGACAACGAAGAACACACAAATAACCTCGCTTAGACTGCTTTTCGAGTGCAAGCTTTCCTGACCAATCGTACCGATTGCCGGAAGTGCAGAAAATGTAATAGAGGTCCAATTGAATACCCACCATACTTGTTCATACTTCCTGATGGGGATCCCATGAACTCCTGTACTTGTCCCTACTTCCTGATAGGGATCCTATTGAACTCCCATATTTGTCCTTACTTCCTGATGGGGATCCAATCGACTCCTGTACTTGTTCCTACTTCCTGATAGGGATCCAATGGGTCATCGCAACGGATCCCTGTACCTAAACGTCACCCTCGTACATTGGATTCTTACCGAGATTCCCCATTGGAATCCAATGGACGAATCCAATACGAATCCTAAAGGTTTGCCACATCATCGAACAGTATCTTCAACGATAAATTTTCAACGCAAAGTTTCTCCGAATACTATATACTCTTCCAGAAAAACGTTGACATGTTTCCCCATTGTCCATGTTCAATCTCCAGAGCGTATGATCAAGCCTTTGAGGAAAACAACATTCGATGACAAAAGATTTGTTTGGCGTGCGAGGGATGGATAAATCCATCTGAATTTTCGGGTGAAAATGACCAAATGGATGCTCGAAATTGCCATGATTGATGATTACCTGAATACATCATTGAAAAATAGTAATCGTACTAGAGGAAATTGACGTTTCATGTTGGGGATGATTACAACGTGGAGCGAACCGAACATCGAGTGCACAATAAGCTTTTTCGATATTTCAACCAACGACCCGATTTTCAAAGCGATAATAATTATTTAACAGTGAAGCTCCTGATAATTATAGTATTAAAGCGTTGTTCGAAGGATGGGCGAGCACGATAGGCCAGCTTTTGACTTGTCCAGCTGATCATTTACAACGTACACCGAACCGTTCATCCCTCCTGTTCACGATTTATCTGGCTAAAGCCGCGAATCGATCTCTAACCGGCGAAGGGGCTTAACTCGAACGGTCTGGGGCACAAAGTAATCACACTCGTGCCCTTCTGCTTGATCAGGCTCGTTAAATACTTTATCAGCTTATAACGTATCCACATAATCAAAGCCTGTTCCTCTTCTGTTCGTGCGAAAACAGCGAGAAATACCAATCACCGATATATGGCCCGAAAACGATTTATATCAGTGGGTGTGTCCATATTAGTGTGAGTCCAAAATCGGCGCCCGCATCTATGCGAGAGACTATGCGAGAGAGAACTCCAAGCTGAACCGCCTATTTGCCAGGATCCTGTTACTCGAATTAAACGGGCTGTCCACTAAAAAAAGAAATAGTATTGACGTTTCTATCGTCGGAATGCAACGAAATTTTTTTTTTTAGCACTGCGTTCGTATGCTTTTGTTATGCTTTTTTCCTATGTTTTTTTAATAGCCTACAAAAGTTGTTGAAATATTTTTAAGGATTCTTATTAAGGGGTCTTCTCACTGAAGACGCGAAAGGCTTTTTTAAGGAATTTTTTGATAGGCTTATATTATAGATGTTAATATAAAAGTTGTTACACGTAATAAATACACTTTCGGAATACATAAAAAAATAATTTATGTATTTATATAACCCAAACAAACTTTAAACGCGTTTTTTTCGAAACAACGTTTTTCGACGGCTTGTTGATAAATTCTTCGAAACTTCTAAACAGATTCTTATGAAATGTTAAATAGCTATAGCGCATATCAAGGATTTTTTTATATTTTGATATTTACGATCTTTTTTCCAAAAACGGTGAAAAAGGACACGTTTTTTTTCTTTTCTTTTCGAAAAATGTCTGCCATTTTGTTATTTTTGCATATGTCAAAAATCGTATGATATGCGCTGTAGCCATTAACATACTTAAACTAAAACCGTTTGATTTTTTTTTTCGAATGAACCATCTCCGAGATTTCGTCAACAGCGCAGACCTACAATTTTTTTAGGGAATTTTTTAACTACCATTTCCGTCCATAGCAACTTTAATAAATACATTTTTTTAAAATGTATTTCGAAAGTTTATTTATTAATTGTAACAACTGTTATGTCAATATCTATAATAAACATCTATCAAAAAAATTCATGAAAGTAGCCTTTTTTAGTGTCCAAAGTTAGAAGACCCCTTAAGAATCTACAATCAAAAGTTGCAAAAACAGATTTTAGATAGTAATAGAAATAAATAAATGAAGAAAATCAAGAGGAGCTTTCGTTGCATCCCAACTACGTAAACTCCAACACCATCCGAAAAAAGTGTTCTAAACAAGTTCACGAAGAAAGAAATCCCCGAATTTACAAACGAAACAATAACCGAATCAAATTTAATGCATAAAAAGTATTGGAGAAATATATTGAAATTATGAAAGTTTTATCAACAATCAATCTAATGTTTAAAAAGTCCGAATTGAAGATTCGCGATTTCGATCTAACTCGTGACATATTATCGAGAAAAACATCTCATTTTTTCAGCTGTATGAACGCACTCCGTATTCAATGTTCCCACTTTATTCGAAAAAACGGCGATTTTCAACACAAAACGTATTGTAAATTTGTACAGTTTAGTGGACATTGAAATTCTACTCGACGCCAGGCTCGCCGAGTGTCGTATTATCCTCGACGTTTCGTGGGATCGCAATGTTATAATTCACCGATTCGGATTGACGCTTTCGGTATACAATTTAGACGTGAAAGAGCAAATGAAAATTATCTCTAGCCCGGTTGTCTCCATTATCGAAACATCGATTGCCACTTCGAGCCCCCGAAAGGATAATCTGGAATAAATTATGGTGCGCGTAAATCGCTAAAAAGCAAATAATTCGTTTCGTCTCAATTAGCTCAATTTGAATCGATAAGCGAACTCTGAATTGTTCAAATAAAGGGTCCCTCAAAATGACCGGACATTTTAATTTATTGATAAAACGTATTATTCATTTGAAAAGTACGAATATTTTTATTTCAATATAAGGTCCACACGTGGAGGTTATGTGTGGAACACAATATCTGACAAATATGGCCGCCTCAGACCTGTTTGAAAACGTTCACTCTTTTGACGAAATTTTCAATAACATTTTTACATAATTTGACTTTTAGAGCCGCCTTTGCAAAATTTTCACCATTTTTGTAATGAAAGTTCACAATTCACATGCGTTGCTTCATGACTAAACATCGATACTTCTTGATGACAGTTGTCAAAGATTAGTACTCTATGTTCGTCGCAAAAAAAAATGGCGCGCAGTTTAAAATGTCAGGTCATTTTGAGACACCCTTCACATATTAATCTCGCAAGCACTTGCGTCTCATTCGTTTCTATATTTACATTTACAACGTACACATTCATCCTAACCTCAATAATGACTTTTTCACGGTCGACACGTAAATCTGCATGATGGTAATCTTCGATATCCGAAGATTCGAGTGCGCAGGCGCGAGTAAAATCGAGTGCGCAGGCGCGAGTAAAATCGAGGTTGAAATCTTATTTAGAGACTCCAAGCTACACGCGCAACGACACACGTACAGAGTTGAGGCTGGGAGATGGCTTCGTGGCCAACACGAGAGATAGTTATTTCATATAGAAAATTCAGTTTACGTAACTCGATTTCAACGTCATCATTGCCAAGGGAAACCGTTTACGGTGGCGAAGACGAAGAGAGATAGGATTCTGGAGAGATTGGCACGAAGACGGCGAGATAGCACTTAACGTGTCACGACGGCGTGTGTCATGTTACTCGAGGTTTGATAATAGAGATGTGTTGCGCATAGGGAGATTGTGAAAAAGTGGGAGAATGTGTGTGGAAAATAGCATGCCCACGTGAGGGGTGAAAACCGAAATAAAATAAGCTTCGAAAATCAACGTGACAGGAAAGTATTTAAGATCGTTGAGAACTTTTTTAAAAAATAAACCGCGTGAATTTAGTATTATAATTGTTTTTAATATTAAGAAGTATTTCGTGGAATGAAAGTAGGGCAAGAGGGTAGTTATTCAAATGTACAAAAATTGAATGAATATTCAATCAATTGGTTAATTATATAAAATATTGAATTAATATTCAAATGTACAGTAATTATTTCTCCGAATTGATAATTATTAATTCAAATTATTACATCGCAAAAGCATGTCAATAAAAGTTGGCGAATCGAAAAATAATAACGGTAGACATAAACAGTCTTGATTGTGTTTTATACGACGCAGCAACTTTATTTTATAGCAATTAGAAATTCTGATAATTGATTTTATGACGAGAATATCCGAGTCGTCCGTATATGAGGGATTCTCCATCAATTCAGCCACTTTTTTTCGACCATCTCAGATCTGCCTCATAATTGGTTATATCAAAATACTACTAAAAGGCATTCTATGTGAATTTTTTTCAGTTCTTTTAATTCAACATTTTAGAAAATGCTGTTTTTTCCAAATGAATATATCTCGGAAACTAGAAGTAACTGAAAAAAAATGTCTGTACATGAAAGTCGTAGTTTTGTGTTAGCTTTCGAGCAGACGACTCGAAATAATTTTTACGTTTCGGTAACGTTGATTTTTTTACCAAAAAACGGGGAAATTGTTTTTGTATTCAAAAACGGCCCTTTTTTTGGCTGAGAAAATTACAGACTCTTCCAGTATGTCTGACGATATCGCAAAAAAATCGCCAGAGTGGCACGTGGCGAGGTTCCGGTATAAAAAAATTAATTTGTGTAGTTTCATTTTTTTACCCTAGAACCTCGATCCGTGCCACTCTAGCGATTTTTTTGCGATATCGTCAGATATACTGGAAGACTTTGTAATTTTTCCAGCCAGAAAAATGGCCGTTTTTTTATTTAAAAAAAATAATTTTCCCCTTTTTTGGTAAAAGATCGGCGTTACCGGAACGTAAAAATGATTTCAACTCGTCCACTTGGAAGCTAACACAAAAGAACAACTTTTATGTACAGACATTTTTCTTCAGTTACTTCTAGTTTCCGAGATATGTCGATTTGAAAAAAAAAACGGCATTTTCTAAAATGTTGAATTAAAAAATCTGAAAAAACTCACATAGAATGCCTTTTGGTAGTACTTTGATATAACCAATTATGGGGCAGATCTGGGATGGTCGAAAAAAAGTGACTGAATTGACGGAGAATCCCTCAGATGTCGATTATTAGATTTCCGCCTGAGGGAACACGGATTTTCTCGTACAGAAGTTCACATGGTTTTGGATGTCATGAATTGAGGGGTTAGTCTACTGTGACGACCCGAAAATCAAGGTTATTTAACAATACTAATTTTCAAGGAATAGGTCAGACAATAGAAAAATGGCTTAGACAGTTATTTCTTTGTACATTAACAAGGTTATATACCAAATTTAATTTACAAACATCAAAAATCCAAGAAGTTATAAACAATCTTGTGAAGGACCTTGGAACATGAGGTGCTCAAGGGTGTACTCTATTCTGGCCATCCGGTTGATCTAAAACAAAAAAAAGACTTTTTATTCTTAAAAGCGATAATATTGGCTGAGACTTGACCGAGCTTTTTGTTTTCGTGTTTCAATCATGAAAAGAAAACCTTGAGGTTTTTTTGGACTTTGCGGGGAAAACAAAATTAATAACTGATAAAAAAAAAATTAAAAAGAAAAACGTCGGTCAAGACTGAACTACTATTACGATGAATCCGTTCATTAGATGTGGAGAAATCGTGTACACCGGTTTAAAAAATATAGTTTCGCGAAAAACGCGATAAAAGTCTTAGTGGCAGCTCTATCGTTGTAATGATAAGTTTAGCTTCAATCTACTGGATTCCTGCACCATATGTTGGACCTTCCTCTTCAATTTCAGTTGCCTCAAGCGACGAACGAGAATTTTAACGATTGCACAGTAGCCTAGCCCCTTAACTCCTCAATGAATCCTGTTGCATACGCTGTAAAAAAAGATATGAAATTTACAATACATTTAAGATACAAAAGAATTGAATTTTACGAACTCAGTAGATGAAATTAAATTTGAAACACTTGTATCGTAAATTTAAAATAGGAACATGAAATTCTAACGTGGATATAGAATTTAATAGATGAAACATGGAATTTCAAAGACAAGTTTGTAAATTTGTGGAAAATGTATTGCATTAACCCGTGTCTTCAATTGAAAATTACCACAGATGTATGATAAATCAACTATAAAAAACAGGGCATTGAAAATACAAAACAAGTTTGAAATTTATTTACAGCTGCCTGAAAAATATAATATATGTGAAACTGAATTTTACGATACGTACAATGCATGATCACAACAGATTTATTTAAAAGTGCGAAACTGGAATTGAAAAAAGAACTCATAAACGCTGATGAAAATCACATGAAACAAAGTGAAAATTATATTAAATTTACACTACATTTAAGGAACAAAAGAATTGAATTTTACGAACTCAGTAAATGAAATTGAATTTAAGACACTTGTACCGTAAATTTAAAACAGGAACATGAAATTCTAACGTGGATATAGAATTTAATATATGCAACATGGAATTTTCAAGAAAAGTTTGCAAATTTATGGAAAATGTATTGCATCAACCCGTACCTTAAATTAAAGATTACAAAAGTTGTATATTAATTCAAATATAAAAAACAGAGTATTACAAATACAAAACGCGCTCCACCCACCTCGGCCACTCGCGACGACCGATGGTCGCGCGTAGTTCGCGTAGCGCCCGAGGGACGGCGCCCTGTTCCGCACTTTCCCATAGCCACTCGCAGCTTCGGTCGGGCATATAACCCGACCACCGGCTACGATCGTCCTGGGAAAAACAGACGCGTTTGCAACTCGTGCACGCGTCGGAGAGTGTCACAAATTCGTTACCTCTCCATATCCACGCCAGAGTCGCAGTTCTGAACTCGCCGTTCCGGAAGGAAATTGTTTTTCGCTTTTTACGCCGCCAGGTGTTGAAGGAAGAAATTTCACAAAAACCACCTTTTTTTATCTCTAGCTCCCGTCGAGGAGGACAAATACGAGTCACATTTTCAGTGGGCTTAATTATCAATTTCTGAAATAAACTTAATACTTAGGATCAGTCATTTTAATACACACCCGTATGTTGATATTAGCAAATGGTTCTTGAATTTAATATACATGGATGTGAACATTTTTCTACACGTGCATTATTTTTCAAACGCACTAGTATATTAATATTACGGAGCTACACTTTTATTTTTAAAATAACCTGCTTTGGATTTTCAAAATATTATCTGAAATTTCATAAACGCCGTCCGTATAAAAACATCATACACTTGTGTATTAATTTGTATACAGAAGCTTTTTACAGTGTACATTAAAGGTAATACTTTGGTTCTGTGAAATTAATACACACCCGTATGCTGATATTAGCAAATGGTTATTGAATTTAATATACACTCGTATATTGATATCAGCAAATGGTTCTTGATTTCAATATACTTGGATGTGATTATTTCTTTACATGTGCATTATTTTTCAAACGCACAAGTATATTAATATTACGGAGCTACACTTTCATTTTTCAAATAACCTGTTTTGGATTTTCAAAGTCGTGTCTGAAATTTCATAAGCGGTATCCGCATAAAAACTTCCTATACTGGTGTATTCATTTTTATACAGAAATTTTTTACAATGTAGCCATAAATTTGTGGTGCTACAAACAGATATGGATAAAAGAAAGGAAGATAGAGAGATAAAGGGAAGAAGAAAGGCCGTAAGAGGAGGACAAGGTGAAGGGGATGGAAAAACACATACACACTAGCATAACTAAAAATTTGAATTTCATTTAAATTCCATCGAAACGTACCAGTCGTAAATATCATTCTCGCATCATTCTCAGGGGCGGCCCGGCGCATAGATACCGTTCGTTACTGTCCACAAATCATGGCATATGCTGCCGCGGTTTTGTGCCCGATACGTGTATTTCACACCCTCTCCCCGCTCGCTGGAATCGTCCCGCGTGTCCGCGTGTATACGCGAACAGGAAAATTATCCGTCGATATCAAGCGTCATGCCAGCGTGTAACGAATTGCCGTTTGGAAAATCAAAGCGATTAATTTATGAGGATAAAATTGGACGATGCCCGAGGCAGGTATATGGATGGACGGTGTGCTTCGGAAATCGCGCAGCTGCAAACACCAAAAGTCAATTAATCGTCGGTCGACGTTGACACTCTTCTCGGCAAACGTATTAACGTGGAACTTATTGGTAAATGCCTAAAAAGCAACCGCCCTTTTCATTGTCAAGGAAAACTAACGAATCATTTTCTGGCGGAAAAAAGGTACTGCCATTAAAATTGTGAACATTTTAAATCGGATTTGAGACAGTGGTTTGAAAGTAACCAGAACATTGCGGCAAAATAAATTTCTTAAAATATTGTCCTTCGTTGACGAAACCCAATCTATGATGTTAAAGTTCGCATCGTTGGAATGCAACAAAAGTTCATTTTTTCTGTTCCTTACATTTTTGTGCTGATTCCCGTGCAGATATTGACGTAGGGATTCAATTGAATTCCCGTACTTGTCTTTACTTCCTGATCGGGATCCAATAAGTCATCGCATTGGATCCGTATATTAAGGATGTTGAGTGCCAAATCGCAAATGATAATAAAATTCTGAAAATTTGGTACGTTTTTGTATGAAATATTTCAGAGATCGTGTAAAAATTTCACGACAATCAAGAAGCTCGTTATTGAACAATTAACATTCAAAAATTAAATGTTGTCTTATGGAAACTGATGTAACTTTGCAATAAGTTTTTTTTTTGACCTCTCAATTTTGTAATATCTACAATATACTGAAAGGAACGGAAACAAAACGAAGTTTATTGATACATTTTTTTTAATTTCTTTTAAAAATTGTTCTTAACAAAATGTTAATTTTTTAATAACGAACTTCCTAATCGTCGTGACATTTTAACACGACCTCTTAAATACTTCATACAAAAACATACCAAATTTTCAGAATTTTCTCATCATTTTTTATTTCAACCCCTAAGGAGGTTGAAGTAATGATGATAGAATTCTGAAAATTTTGTATGTTTTTGCATGAAGTATTCAGGAGGTCGTGTAAAAATTTCATGACGATTAAGAAGCTATTTATTGAACAATTAACATTAACATGTTTCATAGGGACTCAACATCCCTAAAACGTCACGCTCGTACATTGGATTCTAATCGGGATTCCCCATTGTCCAATGAACGAATCCAACTCGCATTCTCAAGCATTGCCACATTATCGAACAGAATCCGATACAATTTTTGATTGGTCACATCTAACAAATTTCTGTTGAGAATTTCAAATAAAAAGTTCTCAAACTACGTCAACCGAAAATGGCGCGTAATTAACTTGGACTCCAATGTGAAGTCCTTACGCGCGGCATCCCTATCAAATCCCCATAGGGATGTGGCAGGACCTGGGGACGTTACCAACAAATTTCCGCATGCATTCAGAGTACAAAAATCACCCAAACCGTATTCTTATCCCCATCAAAGACGCACGACCTTAATCTGTTGAAAAAAATGATAAATTTTAATTAAAATAAAGAAATGAAAATAATAGAAAATAACTTTCGTCGAATTCCAACGATGCAAACTTCAACGCCATCCCAATTTTCACTTTTTCTCACCCTTCAATCCTTTTTCCCCCTCGATAGCGAATGATTTTTACGGAATTAATAAAAATGAATGCCTCATCGCCCGCTTATTCGCGTAGTCGCGTTTTTTTCGCGCTAAATTACCTCATCTCTGGTGTGGGCGGTGTAACCAGTGATAGGGAGTTGTATGATGGTTCATCAACGCGCGGCTTACGGACCATTGGATCAACAGTGGAGAAAAAAGTAGATTAAGCGTGGTTCCATCATTTGTGACGAGTGAGAGACAGTTAGCGGGGCTTTTTCTCTCCGTTTATATTCCCGTGCGCTTCGATGAACCGAACCGCGGAGCAGGTTCAATTTAATTTTCCTGATTGCCCGAATGCTTTTTATCCACGAGATACACGTCGAAACGTTTTGATTATACAACCGGCCGAACGGAGGAATCCGAAGCAACTGACGCATGCAGTTTATCTATCGCACAGCCCTGATTTTACATAACACGTCTATATATACGTACATATGCAGAGGTATAGTTCTCGCCTGTACATTCCTATCAATTTCCTTCTCACCCTTTTCTAGCCCCCCCCCCTCTCTTTCTCTCTTTCTATTGCGCATTTTAATAGAATTGTTCGAGGATCCGCAACAATTTGTAACTTTGAACAGTGGTAGTTATACGTATGAAGGTGTACGTATATGCAGTTTATTCCGATAAATTCGATCAATTGATGATCGTGCCATTTTTAAGACTGGCAAAAGATGAAAAAAATGTAAAATTAATCGGTATATATTTTTTCGCAAATTTCGGTTTTACCTCAGCCACCATTAACGAGGTCAGTTGCTCCGAAAAATAGCCGCGATTTAATGTCGCCCAATTTTACTCAGAATACTCTGTGCATTTACGTGTTCACTAAAAATATAAAATAAATTTATTAGCGGCCGATACCTTGTAAATTCATGAGCAAAACACTTTCAACCCTTTCCTCCTGGCCACTCTATTCCATAACCGCTATAAAGTATGCAAATTTTTTGTCGCCCAGCGCATTGTAACTCTCTCTCTCTCGTGCTCGTTTCGCTCCTCTCTCCCATATCTGGCCTAAAATGAATAACCGTCGGCAAATTCCAAACTATCGGTGCCCCGAACAAAGCCCCGTCTCCTGGCAAAAATTATTTTGTGAATTATTCGCACCCGCAATTTTTCGTTTCAATTTGCGCGCTTCGTTTCATGAAAAATTTGTCATTGCAAATTAATAATCGCAGGATTATTAATCTGCATTTTATGTTTTGTACACGTTAGGTATCTTAGTATTTTATGGGACTACTCCTTTTTTTGTTTGTGGAAATATTTTGAAAAGGCGGAAAGTGGATAACCAAATTTTGAACATATATATATATATTTTTTTGATGAATAAAAAATCTTGCTAAGGCAGTATTCTAGTCTGGAGGCCTAAATTTCGGGTGTGTTTTTGAGGTTGAGAAAAAAATATTTTCATTATGTATTTTTTTAGTCTTTTTATTGACGGTTCAAGAACTTGAAAACGAAATTCTGGAGGAAAATGAAAATAGAAAAAGTTATGGGCTTTTTAATTATGTGGAAAAAGGCGGTTGACATGATTCCAAATCACACATTCATCTGAAACAGAAATAAAGTCATTTTTTTCATTAATAAGAATGTCATTATGGCTTGTACCAAAGAGAATTTGTTTTTAATAAGAAATGTCTGAAAAACGCTAATTTTTTTTACGTTAAAATTCTTATGATCGTAATAAAAATAATTTCGGAATACTCGAGGTCGGGACGATAGAGGGATATATCCTGAAAGTCCATGCCAAATTGGATATCAATTTAAAAAAATGTCTAGACAATGTTATACGTTCTACATAATTTACAGTCAACTGTGTAGACTTTCGCTGGCATGATCTTTACGGAACTTGTAATTTCGAAACATTCAAATTAGGAATTTTAAACCGTCGGAGCGTTCAAAGTTCGAAATTTCAACCCGGCCCCCACAGTTTATCGAACGGACAATTTTTCGTATACAATTTCCCGAATTTGTTTGTTTTTTATTTGGGTTGTTCATTCGGGAAATTGTTCATTCGACAAATTGTTCATTCGGAAAATTGTCCATTCGGAAAATTGTCTTTGAGAAATTGTTCATTTTGGAAATTGTCCATTCGGGAAATTGCTTATTCGAGAAATTGTTCATTCGGGAAATCGTTTATTCGGGAAATTGTCTATTCGGGAAATCGTCCATTCGGAAAATTGTCCATTCAAGAAATTGTTCATTAGAAAAATTATCCATTCGGGAAATTGTATTCGAGAAATTCATTTCGGAAATTGTTTATTCGGTAAATTGTTTTCGGGGAATTGTTCTTTCCGGAAAATGTGAGAATATGTTTATTCGGGCAATTGCTTTCGCGAAATTGTATTTGGGAAATTGTCATGTGGCCAATTTTTTTTCGAGAAACTTTCCGCAAAGCACTTACGCCATATCAGTCCGCCATTCCTGCCTCGTAAAATGTGCCTTCCTCGACTTCGAAATAACGATTTTCTGAATCTTGTTCTTCAAAAAATCGATTATTTCAAATTTCTAGTCTAGAATACTGCCTTGACAATCAAATTTTTATACACAATGACATATTCTCACGGAAAAGAGCAGTAAACTAACAATTGTAAACATAATTTCCACACGGAGAGAATTTTTAAGTAATTTTTACTGTGAAATCACAGTAACTCGGTGACAAATGTGCAATTCTTCAGGTTTTTAGGAAATAAATTATAAATTTTCATGGAAATGAATCAAAATGTACTTTTGCGTAACAGAAATTTAAAATATTTTTCAGAATTTTTACTGAAATTAATAGTAAAATTTCATGAAACGTAAAGATTACGACAATAAGTTAAAAAAGTGCTAATATAAATGACATTTTTCAGTGGAACATTGAGAAATTTGCGTGTTTTCCATAAAAATTTAAAAAAGGAAGCCGAAATTTTCCGTGCGTCCACCGGAATTTTACGTTCTTTATAGTAAAATCAGTTAGGGCTAGGTCGCCTGACCGTACGCGTGAGCTCTGCGTGCGAGCGTGCGTATACGTGAACGCAAGCTGTGAGAGTGTGCTTGTGAATGACGCAGTATGACGAGCCCGACCAGTGCAGCCAGATCGCGCGCGAAAGTTACCCTCTCTCTAGTCCCTCGCGCGCCCATCACACAATCATAGTAGCGCGTGTCCGCGAGCGAGCGACGCTCGGACATCTTCGGAAAGAGCCGAGTGCCGTCGAACTGTCCCGACCTCGCCTTCGGCAGCTACACCAACACATAGACACGCTGAGCACGTTCTCATGTGCGGCCAAGCCGAACGAAGGCTTCGAGGAAAAAAGCAATCTGAGCACGGCCCGCGCGTGACGTCACGCGACGGCACGCGTGAGGCTTTTAGATGATTTCAATGCTTATTTAGCTCTTGATTCTCTGCGTTATTAATGTATACAAAAGAATTGTATCGCGCACTCTGAACGCTTATTTTTTTAGTTCATACGTTAATTTAAATATAATAATAAATCTAAATTACAACTTATTTATCTTCTAAAAAATTGTTTACGCTTTACTCACACCCGTCCTTATGCCAGATAAATTATAATTCAGAAAAGTAAGTGAAAATATATTTATATTCGTATTATTATATTAATTCTCATACTTTCATCAAGCGATAAAGTATTATCTCCAATAACAAATCAATCATCCATCCGGCCGCCAATCGTAAGTGCCAGAAAATGCATCTTTAACACAAGCGATAGGTTGGTCCCGTTGGTAGCGTTCCTGGCTTCGGTCCGTAGGGCGCAGGATCGTTCCTCACGCTCAGCGCTTTTTTTTTTTTAAATCATGGTTACTATTAAGGATGTTGAGTCCCTATAGAACATGTTAATGTTAATTGTTCAATAAATAGCTTCTTAATCGTCATGAAATTTTTACACGACCTCCTGAATACTTCATGTAAAAACATACCAAATTTTCAGAATTCTATCATCATTACTTCAACCTCCTTAAGGGTTGAAATAAAAAATGATAAGAAAATTCTGAAAATTTGGTATGTTTTTGTATGAAGTATTTAAGAGGTCGTGTTAAAATTTCACGACGATTAGGAAGCTCGTTATTGAAAAATTAACATTTTGTTAAGAACAATTTTTAAAAGAAATAAAAAAAATGTATCAATAAACTTCGTTTTGTTTCCGTTGCTTTCAGTATATTGTAGATAATACAAAATTGAGAGGTCAAAAGAAAAACTTATTGCAAAGTTACATCAGTTTCCATAAGACAGCATTTAATTTGTGAATGTTAATTGTTCAATAACGAGCTTCCTAATTGTCGTGAAATTTTTACACGACCTCTGAAATACTTCATACAAAAACATACCAAATTTTCAGAATTTTATCATCATTTGCGATTTGGGACCCAACAACCTTAATTCTTATTTGATTAGTTACTTTTATTAGTTATCATATTTATTTTAATTAGTTATCTTTTAGTACCGAAAAATTTATCGCGCACTCTGACCGCTTATTTTATTAGTTTTTACGTTAATTTAAATATAATAAATCTAAAATACAACTTATTTATCTTCTAGCAAAATGTTTGCGCTTTACTCACACCCGACCCTATGCCAAATAAATTGTAATTCATAAAAGTAAGCGGAAATATATTTATCTTCGTATTATTATATTCATTCTCATATACTTTCATCAAGCGATAAAGTATTATCCCCATAAACAATCATCTATCCGACCGCGAATCGTCAGTACCAGAAAGTGAACATACATTGACACAAAAAATTAAAGGAGCAAGAAAAGTTGAACTTTGTCAAAAGTGGTCGTACAAAAAAAAAGGATTTTAAAGCTTCAAGTTTCTAGTTTTAGATCCGACAATGATTTTTTTTTTGAGAATCACTGATTGCGCGGTCGGAAGAAATATCACGGCAAAAAAAATTTTGCAAATTTTTACGTTTTTCAAAGTTCTGCACGTGTTTTGGAGATTTTTTTCTGACTTGACCAATATCAAGGTCATTGAGCCCATTCAATTCACTTCAATTTGCTTTTTTTTCTCCGTACGACCATTTTTCGCTGAGATATCTCAGGAACTAATGGTCGTACGGGAATTCGATCGGTAGTTTTGGAAACGTGAATACTCTACAAGCTCCGATTATTATTGTGGTGAAACTTTTATTTTTTATTTTTGCCATTAGTTTTAGAAAAGTACAAAAAAACGATGTCTTCTTGGTTTCTATGAAATCCGCCGCTACTTTGCAAATATTGCGATAAAGACTAATGTTTATGGACGGTCATTCAGCTCAATATGTCCCCAAGAGCCATGCAAAAATCCAAGTTGATCCGATTATCGGTCTTTCTTGCCCGATTAACCAAAATTTGAAAAAAAATTAAAGGAGCAAGTTTCCTCCTTTTCAGACATCATTTCATGATTACTAAGAGGAAAAAAAACTTTTCATTACTTTTCGTACAATTGGGTATTGAGTACGCATTGAATGTTGGAAAAAAACCGTGAAAATCATATTGACTAAAAATTTTCGAAAAAAAAAATTTTTCATAAAAAAAATATTGAAATTTTTTTTTTTTTATAAAAAAATCAGTTTCCAATTTTTTTTTTTAATGTTGAAATTTTTTCTTAAATCAACATTGTACCACCAGCATCAGAATTACCCAAAGCATACCACGGGGAGGTACGCTTTGGGCAATTCTACGTACACTTTGGGTAATTCTAATGCTGGCGGTACAATGTTGAATCGAAAACAAATGTCAACATTAAAAATATTAAAAAAATCGAAATAGATTTTTTTATAAACAAAAAAATTTCAACTTTTTTGTTATCAAAAAAAAAAAAATCGAAAATTTTTAGTCAATATGATTTTCAGGGTTCTTTTCCAACATTTAATGCGTACTCAATACCCAATTGTACGAAAAGTAGTGAAAAGTTGTTTTTCCTCTTAATAATCATGAAATGATTTCTGAAAAGGAGGAAACTTTTCCTTTAATTTTTTTTCATATTTTGGTCAATCGGGCAAGAAAGACCGATGAACGGATCAATTTGGAATTTTGCATATCTCTTGGGGACATATTGAGCCGAATGACCGTCCATAAACAATAGTGTTTATCGCAATATTTGCAAAGTAGCGGTGGATTTTATAAAAAAACAAGAAAACATCGATTTTTTGTACTTTTTTAAAACTGATGGCAAAAATAATTTTTTTTAAACCTACAATAATAATCAGAGCTTGTAGAGTATGCATTCACGTTTCCAAAATTGCCGGTCGAATTCCCGTACGACCATTAGTTCCCGAGATATCGATGACTGAAGACAAAAGGACGTTTTTTCATTCAGCGGCCGACGAGGAGGCCGATATCAGCGAAAAATGGTCGTAAGGAGATAAAAAAAGAAGCAAATTGAACTGAATTGAATGGGCTCAATGACCTTGATATTGGTCAAGTCCGAAAAAAATCTCCAAAACACGTGCAGAACTTTGAAAAACGTAAAAATTTGCAACATTTTTTTTGCCGTGATATTTCTTCCTTCCGCGCAATCAGTGATTCTAAAAAAAAAATCATTGTCGGAACTAAAACTAGAAACTTGAAGCTTTAACATCCTTTTTTTTTGTACGAACACTTTTGACGAAGTTCAACTTTTCTTGCTCCTTTAATTTTTTGTGTCAATGTATGTTCACTTTCTGGTACTTACGATTCGCGGTCGGATGGATGGTTGTTTTTGGGGATAATGCTTTTTTGCTTAATGAAAGTATATGAGAATGAATATAATAATACGAAGATAAATATATTTCCGCTTACTTTTATGAATTACAATTTATTTGGCATAGGGTCGGGTGTGAGTAAAGCGCAAACATTTTGCTAGAAGATAAATAAGTTGTATTTTAGATTTATTATATTTAAATTAACGTAAAAACTAATAAATTAAGCGGTCAGAGTGCGCGATAAATTTTTCGGTACTAAAAGATAACTAATTAAAATAAATATGATAACTAATAAAAATAACTAATCAAATAAAAATTAATAGTAACCATGATTTAAAAAAAAAGCGCTGAGCGTGAGGAACGATCCTGCGCCCCTACGGACCGATGCCAGGAACGCTACCAACGGGACCATCTTATCACTTGTGTTAAAGATGCACTTTCTGGTAGTTACGATTGGCGGCCCGATTGATGATTGACTTGTTTTTGGAGTTAATACTTTATCGCTTGATGAAAATATGAGAATTAATATAATAATACGAATATAAATATATTTTCACTTACTTTTCTGAATTATAATTTATTTGGCATAAGGACGGGTGTGAGTAAAGCGTAAACAATTTTTTAGAAGATAAATAAGTTGTAATTTAGATTTATTATTATATTTAAATTAACGTATAAACTAAAAAAAATAAGCGTTCAGAGTGCGCGATACATTTTTTTGTATACATTAATAACGCAGAGAATCAAGAGCTAAATAAGCATTGAAATCATCTAAAAGTCTCGCGCGTGCCGTCGCGTGACGTCACGCGCGCGCCGTGCTCAGATTGCTTTTTCCCTCGAAGCCTTCGTTCGGCTTGGCCGCACATGAACGTGCTCAGCGTGTCTATGTGTTGGTGTAGCTGCCGAAGGCGCGGTCGGGACAGTTCGACGGCACTCGGCTCTTTCCGAAGATGTCCGAGCGTCGCTCGCTCACGGACACGCGCTACTATGATTGTGTGATGGGCGCGCGAGGGACTAGAGAGAGGGTAACTTTCGCGCGCGATCTGGCTGCACTGGCCCGAACGACGCCGACCCGCGTTGCTTAGCAACAGCGGTACCGCGCATGCGCATTATAGTACAAAACATGGGCCAAGAAAGCCTCGTGGTCTCGCGCAGTCTAACGTCTTTTACGCAGTTCTATGCAAGAAAACAAAGAAACGTGAAAAGAAACTTCGATATAGGACGTCTACAATGGTACGGAAAGATGATATGCTGAAATAAGTAGCAATCAAGAACACAAATGTTCAGAAATACAGTATATAGAGTATCTATTTAATCATAGGGAATTAATTTTTCGCTAGGGATTTTAGAAATTTCAAGTTTGTCCAGGTTATTTTTACTGTAGAAACTTGGAATTTTTGAGGCAGCCCATTGTTAAAATTCTACATGATAATGTGTCAGAATTTTTACTGAAAGAAATGTAAAAAATTATCCTACTTGCTTAAATTTTTACATGAATGAAAGCAAAATATTAAAAGCTAATGTCAACTTTTGACTATGTGCACATTTGTCACCGGTGTCAAATTTTTAATGTAATTTTTACGGAGATTTCACCGTAAAAAATACTTAAAAATTCTCTCCATGCAGTATAACAAACGAAAAATGGCAGAAGTTTTGGGAAAATACATTCAGCATTGAAATATGAATAAAGAGTTGAGTCAACAAGTATGGTTTCTTATGTTTTTCAGCATCGGTATCGGTTCCGGCAGTGGAAATATTCCCGAGTGGTACGGCGCCCGTGAGATTGGGCGACAGTTTGACGATAGTATGCAGGCTGGGCTCGACGGTTCGGATTTGCCGTGTCGAGATACCTGGCGAGCAGAGTATGTATCTATCGCCCGGACAAGTAGCGGAGGACGGTATCGAGTATTACGGTACTGGCTTGGAATCGGGACAGTGCGGTGCTAAAATCGCGAGAGTCAAGGAATCCCATCACGGCTCGTTTAAATGTTCGATGAGAGCGGACGGCAGCAGAACCGAAGTTACTGCGAACGTGTCCATCGTCGTTGCGAGTGAGTAATGAATTATTGCGAAACTTCATTTTGTGACAGTCATCCCGCGTGAAGGCTCTTTTTCCGTTTGGGAATTTTTTTTGGCGAACTAAATGAACAACAAAACTGCGAACTTTTCGCCACATAATAATCATATTATTCATATTTTGAGCACACTTTACCATCTTTTTTAGCCCGAAGTCGTCGCTCATTGCCGAAGTGCACGGCAACTTACAAGATACATCCCTCAGGTGACACCCTTCGATTTGTTTAAATTTGGATATGTTATAAAGCACCGAAAAGTAAGCGATACGTATTTTTTTTATCGGCGGAAAGACGGTTTTAAGGGGTGAAACCACCCCTCGAAAAAGGCACTTCTAGGGGTAATATAGCAGTTTCACACACAAGGAGTCCACCGATTTTAATGAAACAAAAACGAAAATTCTTCCAATCCGAAGCAATGAAAAATCCACTATTACTATTACATTGCCATTACATTGCCAATTACATGCCATTACATTGCCAAAAATCCACTATTACTATTACATTGCAATAAAAAAATTAAGGGGCGAACCACCATAGAGATTTCGAGGGGTGGTATCACCCCTGAAAACCATTTTTCCGCCGATAAAAAAAATACGCATGGCTTACTTTTCGGTGCTTTGTAACATATCCAAATTTCAACAAAATCGAAGGCTGTCACCTAAGGGATGTTCCTTATTAGTCACTTATCTTCAAAAAAGTTCTTTCGGTGATCACGATTCCGGGCATTCTGGTTATCTGAAAAAAAATCGGCATTTTAATCTGTGAAGTGCGAACCAGTTTTTGAACTAGGATTATTAAAAAAATATTGAAAGGTACATTTTCGGCATCTTGTTGAACGTTTTTTCGTGAATTTTGGTATTTTTTCACGACTTCTAGGACATGAAAAAAAAACGGCTTGATAAATCAGAATTATCCTAGATTTAAAAGTGTATACGTGAGTACTGAATAACTCATTCAAATTTCAAAGAAATTCGTTCGATAGATTTCGAGATATCGTGGTCACCGGTTTGAAAAATACAGTTCTGAGAAAAATGCGTTTAAGGGGTCTTCTGACTTTAGACGCTAAGAAAGACTATTTTCCTGCTTTTTTTTTGATAGGTTTATATTATAAAAATTGATATGGAGGTTGTTACACTTTTTAAATACACTTTCGAAATACATTAAAAAAATATTTTTATTTTCGTCTATAAATAGTGACTTAAATAAATAAAGAATTTTTGAAATGTATTTCGAAAGTGTATTTATTAAGTGCAACAACTTTTATATCAATTTCTATAATGTAAACCTATCTAGAAAATGCATGAAAATAGCCTTTTTAGCGTCTAAAGTGGAAAGACCCCTTAAAGGTTCAAATACGATTATCACCAATAGAATTTTGACTCACCCTTAATCTGCTATGCCTGGCCCGTCGGAAAATCACTACCCACATATTCTGCACTATATCTGCATGCAATTTATGCAAAAAAAAAAAACATTTTTTCAACGTCACGCGGAACGTCTGCCTTGATACCATTTTCCTTCATATTTGGAGCGATTTTTCTTTTCACTCATTTCTACGAAAGATTTTTCTACGAAAATATTGTCAAAAATTTTGTTGCGATATTTTCATTATGATATTCTTTTTTCACTCTCCGAAAGAATGGGGCGTTCATAATGGAAAAAATGAATGAATAATTTGTCTTCTTTTTTTCCAGAACCTCCGAATAATCCAGAAATTTATTTGAGCCCGGGATCGCGCGGTGATCGCAAGTACATCAGCGGTGATAGGTTGGAAATTAGTTGCATCGCCCGCTCGGGACGTCCCGCTGCCAATCTATCCCTCTATCTTGGTACGTTGCATTTTTATTATCAATAGATGTTTTAAACGACTGCATAGAAATCTACTAACATTCTAAATACATTTTCGCTGGAATATAAACCCGACGACATTCCACGAGAGTCAAATAACTCTGCTTAGACGAATAATGTTTGTATTAAGGAGTAAAGTGCAGTCAAAGGCGTGAAAAAACGAGCATTTTCAATCATTTCTTTTTTATAGTAATTAAGTTTGTTTCACAAAAGTGGTTACACAGACTTTTTATGTTATATTTCAACTTGACTTGTACAAATTTTCAAAGAAAAATATTGATTATTTATAAAAATATCGCCATCTCTGTCGGACCCCCTTCGGCATGGAGTGCTTTGCGGTGGCCATCATAAAATTTTACTGGATCGTCAGAAAACAAAAACCCAACAAAAAATCGTTAGTTCAATAATAAATCTAGTCCTTGATCGAAGGTTTTTCAAAAATTAACAAAATGGCAGCTTCCGACGGATAACTTTCGATTTTCGACAAAAAAATCGCTCGTTTATCGTAAAAAAAATAGAAATTTACAACACGAATGGAAATCCTCCCATTAAGGACTATTTTTTAATGCTGTCAATAAGCACACAAAATTTCATCAAAATCCATCGAGTGGTTTTTGAATTATAGTGGTCACCGACTTGAAAAACATAGTTGCGAGAAAAACGCGTTTAAAGTTTTTCGATGTGGATACGGTATTATATGTTCGTAAAATTTTGAGCTCGATGGATGAAGCTAAACTTGTTTGTATGTATTTTGATCCGCTGAATCCGAATATCACATTTTTTTGCCGAAAAGTCGAGCATTCAATTGTTTATAGCCAAATGTTGAAACAATTTTTCAATGAATTAACGTTTTTCGGGATGAATTATTTTTTAAAAATATTTTGGGCAATTTTAAAACGAAAGTATTCTTTATAAAATTTTGCCAAAGTTCATAGTTTTTGAGTAATAAATTTTTGAAAATGTCTGAAAGAGTTTTCCAATGTTACACTTGATTTATGTATAGAAATACTAATTGAAAAATTACTTGCATCGAATCATCAATTCCTGGCCCATACAATAGGGCTTTTGCCAATGTGGAAACTTCCAAAATATCAATTTGTTGTTGTCTTCGAAGCATTCTGCCTTCCCGGGTATTATCGTTAATAATGGGGGGGGGGGGGGGGGTCGAAACCGGTTGCTTGCAGTTGCCGTCCGCTACCTGCCATGGGGACCCGACACCCCTTCACCAATTGTGGGATATCCCGGAAACGGAATATCGGAGTGACTTGAAATTTTCAGGAAATATTTTCGAAACATCATACTTCAAGAAAATGTAAAAAAATCGATTTTTCGAAAATTCTGACTGCATCTCACCCGTTAACCCAAATCTACGTCTAATTAGATTACTCTATCATCCACTCATCGATATACAACGAAATGAACATTCCGATATGCCAAAAAATATTCAACGAGCTATATCGTACATTTTTGGTAAATCGAAACTCTATCGATTCTTTTCAATTTTCACGTTAAATATCGTGTGCGGCGTGCTTATTATCATTTACGAAATATTCCAGACGACGAACCGATCGGATACGATGGCAGACCGATTTATGACACCGCCGGAAGCAACAATTCTATCGCCGTACAAAATGTTTCGCGTAGCGTTGACTGGAAAGACAATGGAAAAATGGTCCGTTGCATGGCTCATCACATTGCTCTGGATCGACCCAAAGAGGTCAAGCAAGAGCTCCAAGTTTTGTGTTAGTATATCGCAATTGTTTTAATTCATTATTAAATGTCACGAAAGAACGAAGGGAAAAGTAACGACGACGCTGGACGATTCGAATTATGTGAATGAATTTCGTCAGTCAATATGTAAAAGCTGAAAAAAAAGCGTGATTTAAACATTTTAATGAGATTTTCATGTAATGGCCATTGGCCAGGAGGGGGAAGAGTCGAAAGAGTCGAAAGAGAACAAAAAATCGATCTATAACATTTGAATACAAATAATCGATTCATTTTATTTAAGTTTCACCCAAGCAAGCATCAAAAAGTAATTTGATAACACTTCAACTTCGTTCTTGGTCGTAATTTCGTAATTTGTACAAAAAAATTGTTATTCCACTATGTAAATTGAATAGATATTCGGCTTTCACATTTAAGGAAGTTCATCTGGTACCGAGTTAGTCAAAAGAAATATGATTACGACTAGCGTAGTCCGTTCAATAAGTTTGGCAACGCTGCAACCAAACGCGACCGCGTATCCTGTACAGCTGCCATGTGCTAGAAATTTTTCACTCGCGTCCATGGTTCATCGTCGATATCTTTTTCGACCATGGAAGAAAATTCAAAAAAGAAAGCGTTTTTCTGGAAAGGAAAACAAAATCAATTTTCGAAAATCAAATTTTTTCTCAATCAATCTCGAAATCAATTTTTTATGTATTATTATTTCGTATCCTTTTTTTTATAACTACAATGATATTATTTGCGATTGATTTATTTGATTTTATTCTTTAAGCCGATTTAGTCATTACATTTCCAGTCACTTCTGTATAATTTGCTGTAGAAGTGTAGTGCACATTGCGTCGTTCGGAAAGTATTAGTGTTGATTTCAAAAAGCGCGCGGTTGCGACGTTGCCATCATAATATGCGACTGGAGTAATATGGAGGTTAACCTCCAAAAAATCAGCATTTTTCGAGACAAATTAATTTATTCTGAAGTTCACAAGTATCTAATGGATTTTAGAAAGCTGTCCAAACGTTCTTTAGATATTTTTTTATTCATTATAAAAGTTTCTTTCGCAACTGTTTGTCAATGCTTGCAAATTTCACGTTTATAGACGGGAAAAACACGACATTCCATAAGAGACCATGTTAATTTAGAAAAATTTTATCAATTGCTCACAAGCAAGGTATCCGGAGAGTTTGAAATCTGAACACTGCTGACACGATTCCGGCCGATTGAGTAGCCGAAACTGAAAAAGGAAAAATGTCGTTAAACTGGAAGGTATTTCCTGTACAATGACGTACGATTTTCGAAAAATATCAAAATCTAACGAAATGGCGTAATTTAAAAAAAAAAAGTCTGTTTTCTTGCCTATAAAATGGTCGTTTTTTTCAATGCCAAATCGTCAATTTTCATCCAATCGAAAATATCCTACGTCATTGTAGAATAAATATATTCAAGAGTGCTCAGTTCGAATTTCAAGTCAATCGGATAATTGCTCTTTGAGTTATAATGTCAGAAAATTTGAAAAATTTCATTTCGAGAAAAACGCGTTTAAAGAATTAACTGGGGCATTTTATACTTACGAGCGGTTGCTCTTTAGAAGGCTGCCATTCGGGAAATATTAGAGATACAGCCTTGAATTGTTTACAGGATATTCTAGAAAGTATAAACTACCGAAAAGGGCACATAATCGATTTTTTTTAAATGTCACACTGGCATAGCCCCTTCAATTGGATATGAAAAACGGAAAGGATTTTATCAATAATTGTAAGAAAATCTTAATAATTAATACGTTAGCCTTACAAGCAGAAGCGATGGTCAGGAAACACATACTTTCGTGTTAAAATGATTAAATAAATGCTGGTGATTTAAAAAAGCATATAAAAGGGGGAAATTAGTTGAGGCGAGTAAAAAATCGCTGATTTTCATGATTTTTTGCAGAATTACGTTGCACTGGATAACATAATTTTTTTAAGACCAAATATATGGAAATTCGATAAAATTGATATTTATTTTTTTTAACTGAAATTCGAAACATAATTTAAACATTATAAAGTTAAAAATACATTAAAAGCAAATACAGAACTTGTTCTTCATTATAAACAAAAGTTTGTACGCCAGTGAAAATAAACAAAAAATAAATATAAATACTTATCTATGATGATGATGTGGTTGTGTATCGACAGATCGAATGCAAATGTATTTTTGTAGCTTTACTTTTAATTTACATTAATATACAAATGTAGCTTTACAGTAAATAGTATCCAGTTTTTTTTCATTCTCAATGTTTGGCACTGACATAACTTTCTTTTGTCTATAATGAGGAATAATATAAATATTAAAAATATACAAAAAAAAAATATTTTTATACTGTTCAGTTTTTTCTCAAGTTAGTTTCATTTTTCGTAATTCTATCAATAAGTAAATTGTTAGGAAATTCCGGGGAATTTCCAAAATTCACTGACTTTCCTCTGATTATTCCAGGAGGGAAGAAATTCCCTGAGTCTTTCCGGTTTTCCCTGTTTTCCATATGCGTAACAACCCTGTTGAGTACTTATTGAAAGTGAAGTTTAAATACTGCTAATGCGATTGAAACATGATGAAGAACGAGTCGATGTTTTAAGGCGTTGCAAAACTTCGATACTGATGTTAACCTAAACGATGATGAAAACTTCTTAGTTTATGTGTGTTACGTGATCGTCGACTTTTAGGGAAATCGTATTTCACCAAAAAAAAATGATTGTGAACAAAACCACTTTTTTGTCAGACATCCCATAGACACCCCCGTGGAAAAAAATGCTGCCTACGCCAATGGTAATCGCAATTGACATCACTTTTACGCTTTTTACCTTTTTTTAGTCGCCCCCCAACCCCTCCCGATCGTCGAAAGATTCGGTTACGTGATCGGCCGTCCGGGAATCGTCAACGTCACCGTCTACGCTAACCCACGTCCGAGCTTTGTTTGGCGCATTGACGGCGAGGAAATAAACGAGGGACGACCGGACGAGAGCAATCGGCTGGAGACATCGACCGCCGTCGATATGGTATAAAGAGCGATATATTTTTATCCAATTATACGCAAATAATCACTCAGTGAATATTCACTTATTATTCAACATTCGATCGTGACTTCGTTAAGGGGTCACTTTACACGCCAAAAAAGGCTATTTTCGTGATTTTTTGATAAGTTTATATTATAGATATTGATATAAAAGTTGTTACACTTAATAAATACACTTTCGCAATACATAAAAATTTTTTTTTATGTATTTATGTAACCCAAACAAACTTTAGACGCGTTTTTCTCGAAACAACGTTTTTCAGCGGCTTGTTGATAAAATCTTCGAAACTACGGAACCGATCCTTATGAAATTTTAACCACATATTCTTTACAACTATAGCTATAGCGGATATCAAGGATTCTTTTGATTTTGATATTTACTTTTTTTTTTGCCAAAAACAGTAAAAAAAACACGTTTTTTGTTTTTTTTTCGAAAAATGTCCGCCATTTTGTTATTTTTGCATATATCAAAAATCGTATGATATGCGCTATAGTCATTAAAATAATGAATCTGAAACCGTTTCTTTTTTTTGTTTCGGATGATCCATCTCCGAGATTTCATCAACAGCGCAGACCTACAATTTTTTTAGGACATTTTTTAAACTACCGTTTTCGTCTATAAATATTGGATTAAATAAATGAAAAAATTGGGTGTAGTTCCGAAAAGCCCATACGTCTGATTAATTTGGAATTTCGTGTACCCATGTATTTTGACTCGCTGATTACGAATGTCATAGAGAACATACCCGCAATTTTGATTTTCAAGGTCAACACTCACGAAAACTGATTTTTTAAACAGGTTTTCTGTTTTATTTTTGTAAATATTCATTTTAGAAAAAGATGTTTCCCATAAAAGTTATAGCCTTTTTAAGTTATAGTTATAATTTATTTTTTGATTTTTTTTTCTTTGATTTTAGTTTCTTTTTGTATTATATACTATTTTTTAATTTTTTGTGATTCAGTCAATTTTAAAGTGCATGTTTTTTTTTGCCTTTTTGTTTATTTATTTTTTTAAATTTCTTTTTCTTTTATGTTAGTTTCTTTTTGTATTATATACTATTTTTGCTTTTTTGTTTGGGTTTGGTTTTTTTGTTGGGCTTGCTTGGGCTTTTTATTTTTTTTTTTTTTCTTTGGGTTTGTGTGGGCTAATGAACATTATCTATATTATTGCTGTTACCGATCCGTTACTATGGATAAGTAGATAATATCGAACCTAATGAAGCTAAGCAATTTTCACTTATTGGACCATTATCCCATTTTTCTCGAAATGGAATGGTTTTGGCCAAAAATGTTATACAACATAAAAGATCAATATTTTCATAGGCTACGACTGTTGTGGAAAACATTTTTTTCTAAAATGAATGGTTACTAAAATAAAACAGAAAAATTGTTCAAAAATTAGTTTTCGTGCGTGTTGAGCTTGAAAATCGAATTCGGGGGTATTTTTAATATGATATTCGTGATCAGCGAGTCAAAGTACATAGGTACATGAAATTCCAAATTAATCAGAGGTATGGGCTTTTCGGAACTTTATCAAAAAACAAAAAAAATTTATGTGTTTCGAAAGTCTATTTATTGAGTGTAACAACTTTTCTATCAATATCAATAGTATAAACCTATCAAAAAAATTCATGAAAATCCATTTCCATTGCTGAAAAAAACCTGAGAAGAATGCTATTAAGGATGTTGAGTCCCTATGGAGCATGTTAATGTTAATTGTTCAATAAATAGCTTCTTAATCGTCATGAAATTTTTACACGACCTCCTGAATACTTCATGTAAAAACATACAAAATTTTCAGAATTCTATCATCATTACTTCAACCTCCTTAAGGGTTGAAATGAAAAATGATAAGAAAATTCTGAAAATTTCGTATGTTTTTGTATGAAGTATTTAAGAGGTCGTGTTAAAATTTCACGACGATTAGAAAGCTCGTTATTAAAAAATTAACATTTTGTTAAGAACCATTTTTAGAAGAAATTAAAAAAAATGTATCAATAAACTTCGTTTTGTTTCCGTTGCTTTGAGTATATTGTAGATATTACAAAATTGAGAGGTCAAAAAAAACTTATTACAAAGTTACATCAGTTTCCATAAGACAGCATCTAATTTGTGATTGTTAATTGTTCAATACCGAGCTTCCTAATTGTCGTGAAATTTTTACACGACCTCTGAAATACTTCATACAAAAACATACCAAATTTTCAGAATTTTATCATCATTTGCGATTTGGGACTCAACATCCTTAAACTGATAGAAGAGCAATTCCAGAGCAGTTGTGCCGCAGTGCAAAAAAAATCATTGAAAAACCCAGCCCTGACGTATAACATTTATCATTGAAGGTATCGAGAGCACCAAATTAAGGGGCAAGTCCACTTTGGAGCCACGAAAAAAAAGGCTATTTTCGCGATTTTTTTTTGAGGATTTTACAAAAGATATAAATATAAAAGTTGTTGGGCTTGATAAATAAAATCTTGAAATACATTTTTAAAAAAACATTGTTAATTAATTTTTATTCATTTTTAAGTACAAGCACTATAGTTTAACGTAACGTCTCAAAAATACGACAACGGCTTGCCTGAAACAAAAAAATCAAAGTCCATTAGATTCAGTATGACACCAGCTACAAAATGACCCTCGGATATAAAGTTTTATCAAAAAATAAAAAAATGGCAGATGAAAAACGAAAAAAGTTTTAAAAAACGTGTTTTCTTCGCAGTTTTTCGCAAAAAAAGAGTAAAAATCAAAATTTTAAAACCATTTAGATTTTGAAAACGTTGTTTCGAGAAAAACGCGTTTGAAGTTTATACTATGAAAAACTCTTACCTAAACTCAATCGGCAATTCCTGCACCGTACAAAGTCCAATATTTCTGAATGTATGTACTTTCGAAAACAGTATAAAAGAATCGATTTTTCGAAATTTTCAAAGTGGACTGGCCCCTTAAAACAAAAATCGAAGAATGGAGGTTCTGCGTTGGGGTAGGGAAATTCGAAATTTCTCAATAACCCTAATCTACAGTGCGATAAAATAATATATAGTAAACGTAGCCTCGTACATAGTTGAGCTCCATTTCCGTGGTCGAGGAAATGAGAAGAGAAGAAGAAACAAAAAATCGGCGAATCGACGGTAAAGAGGACAGAGATGAAATTAGCCCCGTATATATCTGGTATTTGAGAACGAAGCTCTCAAAGTCCTGATGCGTTAATCGAAGTCACGTGGACCGGAAAGAAATTTCGCTGGCTTCTCCCGGCAGTCCGTTCACCGTCGACTCTCCTCTCCCTATCTTTCATCTTTTTCATCCCTTTGAGCTCGTGTGCAGTCGCTGTGCTCGCTTCGATCCGCTCGAATCAGTCGGAATTACGTTTCCGAAGAATTGGTGGACCGAGGCCTCGCGTCGTTCGAGGCTTTTTCGCCCCGTTCGACTCGGTCAGTGCGACGAAAAAATAAAAATAAAAAAAAAAGATAAACAAATTCGAAAAAAGTCGCCGGGAGGGGTAGGAAGAAAAAGAGACCGCGCCACAGGAGGCTGGAGAGGCGTTCGAGTCCATCGGTGAAAATTAAGGCCACGGACGAACGGTTCCTCCCGGGGGTCCCCAAGAGCAGCGATATTGGATTTCGACTTTACAATGTATCGATAAAGACCGAGAGAGCTATCGGCTGCAACTTTTTTTTTCCACCCAATTTATCTGGCTCCGCGCATTAATCGGCCGCCGAACTCTGCAATGAAATTTTTCCCTGCACGCCGATCGATCTAGAGCTCCCAACTCAAAAGCGAATAGAAAAAATTGAAGATTTCCCGTGAGCGTCAAACGTGGAAAGGATTTATGAACATTTCAGTGGTTATCGGAATTTTTGGGGGGAGATATCGTCAGGCGAGGAAAAAATTGCTGATGCTCATGATTTTTTTTCTTTTGCGGAAAGATTTCTTCTTTTTTAGACTCAGGGTATGTTTACTTACTACTTTAGGCTGTTATATGGCATTTGTTTTTTTTTTTTTCATTGACCCTTCAACGGCCACGTCTATTTCTGGATGGCTCAAAATAATTTCCTCTGGCAGTATTGCTAAAAAAGGGTTGAATATGAATGTCCCACCATAATTTTGTCGATAAGGGCCTGAAAAGTAGTATTTCCGGTCTGTAACAAATTTTCTGCATTGGCGACTCGGGGATGTAAATTATGACATTTTTTAGATCTTTGAAAAAGCTGAAAAAAATGTTTACTTATCTTATCAGATTACAATAGTATGGCTAGAATAATCTTACAGAACCAGCAGTTACAATGCAATATATAAAAGCATTGTGTTCTGGCACAGGTGCACGTTGCATGTGCAGCATTTGATATTCGAAAAACCTGACTTCCAATATTTGCATCGCTGCCTTTGCTCGTGAAAAACAGCCCAGTTCCCTATACCATCAGTTCGGATTAGTTGTAGCGCCGTGCGGAGTGTGGATTTTTGTAATCAACGTTTCAAGACTTACAAGGGTGTCTTTCCTGCTCGTCATCACCGATTTCGCTCAAATTTATAGGACATGCAGGGCTTGGCTAGGAATGAAAGTACCCGAAGTGGGAACTCCAGATGGACAAGCGTTTGGAAAATAAAAATGTTGACGCGGCTCTCACACCGTATAAGTCATTTGCGTTACCATGTTTGCCAAGCAGCGCTTGGCGTAGCGGTAAGAACTCGGACTAGTAATTCGATGGTCGTGGGTTCGACTCCCCGTGTGGAGACTTTTTTTTTCTTCTTTTTCTATCTTGTTCTCAATTTTTATATTATTCATTTTCCAATTAAGTAAAGAGTTGAATAATTAATTTTATTTATTTATTTATACGGAAAAGGCATAGAAAAGGTAAAAAATTGGGATTTCGAACTTTTCAACAAGGAATTGTAACTAAAGCGCATACGAAAAGACTTTGTACATGAACATTCAAAACTTTATTCGTTCACATTCGATGATTTACATCTGTCGGGATGATATTTATCGTAGCAACAGGGGAAACAATAATTATTTCTGCATCTAGCACACGTTATAAACGCCACATTTTTACAACCACATCGTTGTTTCAACGTCTCAAATAAATTGTTAAACTCTTTGCTCAATTGGAAAATGAATAATATAAAAATTGAGAAAAAGATAGAAAAAAAGCTGCTTGGCAAACATGCTAACGTAAATGGCTTATACGGTGCGACAGCCGTGTCAACATTTTTATTTTCTAAACGCTTGGCCATCTGGAGTTCCCACTTCGGGTACTTTCATTTTTAGCCAAGCCCTGCATGTCCTATAAATTTGAACGAAATCGGTGATGACGAGTAGGGAATGCCCCCTTGTATCTGTTTACCACACTTCATCAATCCGTTCGCGATGGAATATCGCAATTCTTCTAGACTCATGCTCCTTGCGTTTTTGCCCGTTTCGATATAGAAGCCATGCATTAAAAGATAAAATATTGAAAATTAAAATGTGAACTCAAAAATCCGGAGTGTAGCAATTTTGCTACTAACATTTTCGCACCGTCGGTTCAAACTATTATTCTAATTCAATCAAAAATCTTCAAAGCCTAGTTCATCCAGTCAAGCTTCCTTTACGCAATTCTGTCACAAAATGTTTCAAGAATCTCTATTTACTTACTTTTTCGGACAAAAAACTGACAGCAGATGCAAGCTTCGTAAATTTTCACGACAACGTTGTTGCCATATTGACAGAATTCATATGTTGACGTTTGAATTTCAAGCTATCCCGGCATTTGTAGCTGCATCTAGCATAGATTGAAGGAACTGTGAAGTAGCCTGTCCGCTATATAGTCTTTACGCTTTTACCGATGGGGTTTATCATTTTGTTTGAGTTTGGGTTGGTTGGTTGGTTGTGTTTGGATTTGCGTTGGTCAGTTGTGTTTGGGTTTGTTTGGTTTGGGTCTGTCGGTTTCGCTTGGGTTGGTTGGTTGTGTTTGGGTTTGTCTGGTGTGGGTTAGTTGGTTTGGTTTGGGTTGGTTGGTTTGGGTTGGTGGGTTTTGTTTGGGTTTGTTTGAGTTTTGGTTGGTTTGTTTGGGTTTGTGTTGTTTGGGTGCGTTTGTTTGGTTTGGGTTGGTTGGTTTTGTTTGGATTTGGGTTTTTTGAGTTTGTTTATTTGGGTGTGGGTTTGTTTTTTGGGTGTGGGTTTGTTTTCTGGGTTGGTTTGTTTGCGTTTGTCATTTTGGGTTTGTATGTTTGGGTTTGGGCTGATTTGTTTGGGTTTGGGTTGATTAGTTTGGGTTTGCATATTTGGGATTGTTTGTTTGCGGCGTTGTACAGCGTGAACCGCGTGAAATTAGCCGCTGTCCGGACGAATAACATACGCCGACAACCGGACGGCTAGCCTCAGCGATAATTTTATAATATAACATTTTTTATTCACTTGAAGATATGACTAATAACATCCTTAAATATTATTATTCTCTTACTCGTCCGTCCACCTAAAAAAATCGCGAAAAACCACTTAATTTTCGACGTTTACAGTGGCGTAAGGCCCGTGATATTAAAAAATGGCGGAGGTATGGCACGGTCTTGTAAATGGGCTGCAGTGA
The DNA here is from genome assembly GCA_951751655.1 of Ophion costatus. Taxonomy (NCBI): domain Eukaryota; kingdom Metazoa; phylum Arthropoda; class Insecta; order Hymenoptera; family Ichneumonidae; genus Ophion; species Ophion costatus. The sequence continues at coordinate 31,002,973 of OX632359.1, read as the reverse complement.
ATGTTGTCAGACGCCGTAACACGTAGCAGCGGCAGGATTAATCTAAAAAAAATAACAGATTTTTCCTTTCTGCACCCATACGCAGAATATGAACCAAGAGAGAGTGAGAAATGTTGAAAATCGATCAAATGGTACACTTTGAATAAAAAATATTGAATTTTCCGAAAAAATGGCTACATTTTGCAATACAAAAATACGTTTTTTTTATTTATTTTCAACAACATTTAGAGTCATGTTTTAAACAATAGGGTTAGTACGTCACGCCAGCTTTAAAAATGCAGTCTAAAAGACCGTCCCATACCTCCGCCATTTTTTAAAAGATTTATTTTGAATAATACCACGTAACAGCCAAAAGTAGTAATAAAACAAATCCTGAGCCTTAAAAATGGTGATGAAATCCTTCCTTTAAAAAAAAATCCTGAAAAACAGCTATTTTTTTCCTCGCCTAAAGATTTCCTCCCTCCCCCTTAAGGGGTAAGGCTACTGTAACGAGCCGACAATTAGGGTTATTTGGAGAAATTAATTTGGAACTGCAATTTATAATGAAAGTAAAACGATTAAAAAAGCGTTTGAGCTTTTCTTGAATGTACGTTAACAATGTTGTATACAAAATGCCATCAAAAGAATATTAATAATTAAAGGAGTGATAAACAATTTCGTAAAGGACCTTTGAGCGTGAGGGGCTCAACGGTGTACGTGATTTCGGCTACCCGGTTGATCCGAAACAACAAAAAACGAGTTTTTTTTCTTAAAATAATCATTGAAGAAATATTGATCCGACGTTTAGGACCTTGAAAACTTTAAGTTTTTTTTCATTTCAAAATACTGAAAAAAAATGCGTGATAAAAGATTTAAAAGAAGGTTTTTTGTACGAGGTTAATAAATTACTTTATTAGCCTCGTTACTATGTGGATATTTCCAAAAATACGTGGAAAGAATTGATTAGGGTACTCGAAACGGCACAAAGCGTTATTGTGCAAGTGACACGTATTATTGTCTGTTGTTTGCAGGGCAAGGGTGCATGGAAGGCCGAACTGAGAATCGACAGCGTCCAAAAGTCCGACACAGAGAAGGAATATATTTTAGTTGCGCGTAACGACGAAGGAGCTTCCAAATATCGCATTGTGCTGTCAACTTCGGTCGAACCATCGGGTAAGAGATTCCCAACATTTTACACGATGTAATCGTTCATACGGCGTCGTGCTTTTTTTTTGCTTCACACAATTGTCGCACATTCACGGCGCAATGAAAAAATGATCGAAGCGACCTCACTTCACTCACGATTTGTTCCATCGTGTTCACTCAGTGTATACAATTAAGATCACGGAGCAAGTTAAAGTAAAATCACGTATATGTTGTTGGATAACCGCGGAGCTGGGTATTTATTCGAGCAACAAAAGTTCAATTAAAACGACACGGGTTGCTGAAACTGGCATGCTGCGGACTAGGGATCGAACTCGATTGATCTGTGCATTTTTTCTCACATTATAAACAACATCAATTGGCCGGTTATTTGTTATTTTCTCGAATAAAAATATCCCAACTGCGTTGGTTACTGTGCAAAATGAAATATAATCACATTGTCGAGGCGCCATTAATCGTATATTTCGATTTTGTCGCTGGAGCGGTTTGGACAGTGCTTTATATATATATATATATATATATATATATATATATTTATATGCATATATCTACATTTGAAAGAAGACACCACTGTGACTAGCCGAAAAATCTCGTTTTTGTCCAATGTTTTTCTCTACTAGAATATTCATTTGGGATTTGAAAAAAAAACGTATGTTATTAAGTATACATTCAATTTATGTGGTGTAAATTTGGATTTCAAAAAATAAAAATTAACATTGTTATTGCGGTTAAATAGAGCATCTGTGTAAAAGGTGTGGTCCAACGACTGGATCGATAACTTAACAATTGTTGGTCGGAAAAATGGAAATAAAAAAGTTTTTGAATCTATATAAATGGAGATCTCGTTCTAGGTAGCTGGTTTTTCGACGAAAAAAAAGTGCACAGAATAGCGGGTTAAAAAAGTGTATTTTTGGATTGGGTTGAAGTTTGCATCGTTCGAATGCAATAAAAATTGTATCCAATTTCTTATTCTCACTATAATTCAAAATCATACTTTACAAATTTGCTGTAGATCGCTAAGATAAAAATCGTAAAAAATGTCTGGCACGTTTTCGTAGGTCGAATCTGCCAAAGGAAATTTAAGAAATAAAAAAAAAACATACTTTCGTTGCGTTCGAACGTTGCGACCTTCAACGTCATAATTTTGGCGAAGTTTTTACTTATATTCGGAGGCTGAAACAATACTAAGTTTGAAAGAAAAACGACTACTTACGACGATAGGTACTACTATTACTATTATCAAATTTTTGTTTTTTAAAATTGAAAATCGGACGATTCTAGCTAGAGCTATTTGGCCACGTCAAGAAACGTCCTTTCGAGAAAAATGGGAAAAAGTTTTAGTATGCGTAAATCGTCGCGCCACCTACCCTCGTTAAATCGTCTGTAACTTTGTCAACTTTCAATATTTGAACTTGAACATTTTTTCGGCTGCGTGACATCTGACCCGACGACAAAATATCCGCTAGACAAAATCCTAAATCTCGTCCACTACATCTACGGGGTCGCGCGCAAAACACCAAACACCAAAAACAAACAAAACACCAAACCAACACCAAAAACACCAAACCAACACCAAAAACACCGAACCAACACCAAAAACACCAAACAAACAAATAAAACACCAAACAAACCTAAACAAACACCTCAACATTGAATTACCGACAGCGGATATAATATCGGCAACCAACCCAAACAAACCCAAACAACACCAAGAGCGCCAAACCAACACCAAAAACCCCCACAAAACAAACAAAACACCAAACGAACCCAAACAAACACCTCATCATTTAATTACCGACAGCGGATATAATATCGGCAGATATTTTGTCTTGCGGATATTTTGTCATGAGGATATTTTGTCCTGCGGATATCGTGTCGTCGGATATTTTGCCGTCGGGTCAAAACGCGTGTTACCATTTTTTCACATATTCGTGAATATAGATAGAGAAAAACTTTTAAAAATCGATTTTTTAAGCTATCACAGTGGTGTCCCGCCTTGAAAGAACCATAAAAATTATTCCGATCATAAAATAAAGTGTAAATATGTAACAAGAATAACTCGCCATTTCGTTATTTTCGATCAAATATCCCTCGTGATTATCATGCTCGATATTATCCGAGACACTTTTCTCGCACTTGCTGTCGTTCGATTTTTCCCGAAAGTGTGCCGATCAGCACAGGATCGGAAAAAAGGACAATTTTCCTTACCAACCGCTCTAGCATACTAATTCACGTACACGCGCGCAAAACACTATCACAATTGCCTAATGTGCGTGCGAATTTGTAAATGTCTAACGGCAAAAACCTTCACCGCATGCACACGAAGGAGCGTTCAGTCAGTTCTATGGTAAGCTCTCCGAACGCATGCAAGCACTAGGTAATGTCAATTTTTCATACAACTACGTGGACCAAGAGTTTGTACGAAGATTTCTCGTTTCGCTCTACGACCGATCGATCACAATCCGCTCTCGATGACCATCTATCGAATATCTCAATTTTTCAATAAATCCCGTCAATAGATCTTGGACGAGTAAAAAGACGCATAAGGGGATTGAAAATTGTGATCGGCCCGATTGAAAAGTCTTCGCACAACTCAGTAGACGAATTTTCTTTCGTGTTATAAAAATTCACGAGATTACAAATGGATTCGAGTCCATCGACAAATTTATGTACACGTGTGGGGAAGTTGTGCTTAAGATGGCATACTTTTTTTTTTACGATGAATATTTAAACAAATGACGTCGAATGAATGTTAAGTCAAGCGTATATTCGTAAAGGTTTATTATTATAATGGAGTATTAGGTTGGCAGGAAAGTGTTTGCGTTTTATCGCCAAGAATAAAATAAACCTAATCACTCGTTTGAAGAAAGCTTTTTAATTTTATGCTCGGTGATAAGACGCAAAGACCTTTTTGCCAACCTAATAGAATCAAAATCATAAGCGTAAGTGCACGCTGTAAGCACTTCTGTACGTGGTACAACTGACAGGACGAACTTTTATCCTCGTACGATGGTACCGTGCTTACGCGAAGCGCTTCGCTTGTAGCCACCTGGTGGATTGTTGGCGAAATACATTCAGGTGATGTCTTCTCGGCGAGAACATTGATATTTCCCAACGTGGCGACAAGTCGTTCAAAAATCACGAATGATCTGCTTTACTTTTTTGCCTCATAAAATATTTTAGCTATCCTTTATACTCAAATCATTAGTTATCGTAATCCAGGTATTTGTAATAAGCATTGTCATCCTCGTCAATTATCATTGGTGAAATGAATGCTTTTAATGATGAATACAATTACAACGGATGTGTTAGTTTCATTCCAATCATGTACAAATATCTTTGATGAGGTGAAAAGCAAAGTAGCTTTTCTTTAGTTCTTAAAGACAGGCACCACTTTTCAGAACATGTCAATGTTCTGGCCGGGTAGACATTACGCGAAGACGTACTTCCTCGCAGTGTATCCCGGGCAGAAGATTGTAATTTCCGAACATGGGAAGTAACGTTAAGTTGCCCATAAGAGAATGCAGTTTTTATTTATTTGTTGCGACAAAAGCTTTGAGGTTAGAATATCCATTGTGCAGTATTTTTGAAGTACAATGACCCTAGATTATAAATAAATTAGATCAACTAGAAACTATCTTACCTGACGGGTATTTTAAGCACCAGATCATAACGTGGTCAATTTCTTTTGCATTTCAAGATCCCGAAAATATTTAGTAACTAAAAGCTTGCATTCACTGACGGCCATACTAGATTTCGCTACTAGCGACACTTACTGGCCGAGCGTAGAACGTCGTCGTTACTCGTAGAGCGCGAATATTTGAAAAGACATTAAGGCGTTACCCCCACTTGTAGCGCAAAAAAGCCCTTTTTCATGAATTTTTTTTAAAGACAACTACAAAACTTTTTTAATCGATCAATATGCCATCCTAAAGAACACATCTTGAAGAGTTTTCAGTAATTCTTTTATTGAAAAATATTACATTGTTTAGTGGCAAATGGCCGTCAATGAAATAATGTTTTTATATACACGGTTTGCGGTGACCAACATTGCGGCGAAGTGGATCATCTGAAAAAAAATGTGGATGGATTTAGTCAAATATAAGTATAAACTAGTCTTTAATCGAAGGATTTTAAAAAATATTCATTTTTCACAAAATGGCGGACAGTCAAAGTTAATGGTTCGATTTTAACGAAAAAAATCGAACGATTAAAGACTACATTTTTATGTATTAAATAAGCCTGCAAAATTTCAAGAGGATCGGTTCATTAGTGTTCGAGTAATTTTGGTCACCGACTTCAGAAATGCCATTTTGAGAAAAACGCGTTTAAAGTTTCAATTTCAGTTCTTCAATTCACGGATTCTTCTCTTTCAACGCTCATATCGCAGTCAATTTTGTTCGGATCGACTTGAAATTTTCAGGACATATTCTCAGATACTTATACTTCAAAAAAATGCAATAAAAAAAATCGATTTTTTCAAAATCGCAAGTGGGGGTAACCCCTTAAGTGCGTGTCGTCTTATCCGAGTATGCCATCTCAATCACAAAGCCCCTACATTTCGCTATATGTACTCGAGTCATCGCTTTCGCATCTCGTCAATGGAAATATGTCATCTTTGTTTCTGTGAATGCGTAAAGTCAAAGTTCACCTCCAACATTCTCGTTCGATGTGGTCGACCGGAATTATCGCAATATTTATTTTTACAGGTGTCGATCTGGACGCAGGATCAATAATTGGTATAGCGGTCGGGGTTTTGGTCCTCATACTCATCGTATTTCTCATAATATTCGCCCGTGCGACTGGTCGCTGGTGCTTCGCAGGTGAGTCCCGTCGACTTTCTTTCACTTTTTTTTCGTATTTTTACGAATTATCGTCAGTCTTGAACGAAGAAGCAAGTCGATCAAATTGTCCAAGTATCCTTTATTTTTCCCTCCTCTCCGAGTCATCCCGTGTACGGTTCATCGTACGCTCTCTTACGTTGATGCGTTCATCGGAGTAAAAACGACCGAGCAACGATGTACTAAGCGCGATGCCACGTACGCGAAATCAATGATCTCGCAGCTGCACGACAATTTCGTGCGACTATTTTTCACACGAAAAAACTTGTTTGCTCACACACTAGCGAAAATTGTTCATTTTTCATTGGGGCTGCGTGTTGTTCAAACGAGACTGGCAGTAACAAATTCGTCGGTACCTATACCTTGGAGACGTGTAAAAATGAGGGAACGAGCCGTAAACTTTTTACCGAATTTAAGGCCTTGATATACCTTTGAAAAGTCGAAAAACAAGATCTTTTTGGGATTAAACAAAATACTAATCCAACAAGCAAAGGGTTGACGGGTTTGATTGACGTACCTGTAGGTACTCAAATAATTTTTTTATTTTCCAAAAAAAATACATTTTAGACCCGCCACAGGCAGAAACGTTGGAGACGCACATGAGCAAGAAAAAATCATTTTCTTCGTAATCTACATGAGTTTGGCTAGCGAAGTACACACAATTATTACAAAATATTGATTTTTGCACATTTGGCGTCATTTTTTTTAAAAACGTCGCATTTACGACATAAAAAACGGCCTTCATTCATTCATAAAAACCGCAATTGTTAATCGTAATCGCTAAGAAGGTACAGTTTAAATTCGAAGTCGATGTCATTCGGTTGAAAATTGTAGGAGCTACGAGTCCGCCCCATTTTGAAAACGTAGTTTCAAAAAAAAAAAACGTCAGTTTTGCAACCATTTTTCTTCCGACCATATCATTCTTGGCATGTTTATGCAAATCAACCATATCGTTCTTCGGGTGTTTATACACCATTTAAGCCAATGGAGAAAGAACACGTTTTTCAAAGGTATATAAAGCCTTAAGGGGCTAGGCCACAGTAACGGGTATAAAATCATGTGCCAATTTAACAATTTTTTTCGTATGAAAAATGCATTCACTCGTAAAATAAATTACACATCTATTTAGTGTGAATATCAAGCTGCTAGAAAAAATATATATATACATTTTTTTTCGATGTAGAAAATAGCCGACTGCTAATATTTTCTTTTGTTATCTTTTTTTAGGCGCTCCGCGGCGTGACATTTAGCATCCACAATTTTTTACCGAGAACAAAAAACAAAAATTCCCGTCAATCTACGTTAGAATACCTAGAGAAGTACGTACGGAATTGAAAAAAAAATTGTTTTATTCAAAAGTTGTAGGTATTTGAACCGAAATGAATTTTCAGTGAAAAATTTCGTTATAACTGCTCATAAAATGAAAAGTTTTCGATCAATCAGAAATTCCGTACGTACTTCTCTGCGAAATGCAATTAGGAACATAACTTTAAAATTTGAAGTAAATCGAGTGAAAATTGTTGAAGTTATTTGTCACGCCAATCGGAAAAAAGCTGTTTCGAGAAGTTTCGAGTAGTCAGCGATTTTGTACATCGAAAAAGAAAATATATTTTCTAACAGCTTGATATTCATACTAAATATATGTGTGATTAATTTTATGAGTGAATCACTTTTTCATACGAAAAAAAAATTGTTAAATTCGCACATGATTTTATACCCGTTGGTGTGGCCTAAGGCATTAATGTATCGAGTAAGTTTACAGTTTTTCATAACATTTCAAAGATCTTTTCACACTATTTCGCGAGTAAAACTGCCTCAACGATTAAAAATCGTTGCCTCAATTGCAAATTTTATGGAAACGGTGTGGACGATCGATAAAAAATTTGAAGAGTGCATGCAGAATATGGCCAAGAGTTTACTATATAAATTCGAATCAAATTGTAACATATCGTCAATTGTCCCGTACCTCCTTAAGGATGTTGAGTCCCTATGAAACATATTAATGTTAATTGTTCAATAAATAGCTTCTTAATCGTCATGAAATTTTTTACATGACCTCCTGAATACTTCATGTAAAAAAATACCAAATTTTCAGAATTCTATCATCATTACTTCAACCTCCTTAAGGGTTGAAATAAAAAATGATAAGAAAATTCTGAATATTTGGTACGTTTTTGTATGAAGTATTTAAGAGGTCGTGTTAAAATTTCACGACGATTAGGAAGCTCGTTATTAAAAAATTAACATTTTGTTAAGAACAATTTTCAAAAGAAATAAAAAAAAATTTATCAATAAACTTCGTTTTGTTTCCGTTGCTTTCAGTATATTGTAGATATTATAAAATTGAGAGGTCAAAAAAAAAACTTATTGCAAAGTTACATCAGTTTCCATAAAACAACATTTAATTTGTGAATGTGAATTGTTCAATAACGAGCTTCCTAATTGTCGTGAAATTTTTACACGACCTCTTAAATACTTCATACAAAAACATACCAAATTTTCAGAATTTTATCATCATTTGCGATTTGGGACTCAACATCCTTAAGGCCTTATATACACTTGTACCGGGCGAAGGGACGTGATTTTCTTGATTTCTTTTCGACGGGACAATAAATGTTTATTGATAAACTGCGAACAACATCGATTAGTACATATTTTCACGTACTTGTACAATTTATTTTATTCAAAAATATTTAAAAATGGCGGAACTCCAGCTGTGTTCCGGGAGCGCCTTTTTTTGAGCATTAGTTGCAGTGGACATGATAACTCGAGAACGGTTCATCTGAAATCAGAATTTGAAAACGATTTCATTACTTACATTAGATTTCATTAGGACGAAAGATTTGTAAAAATTTTGATTAAAAAAAAAAAATGACGATACTTTTAACAAAAAAATCACTTTTTGAAGTGCTAAATTTTCCGTTTTTTTCGTACAATTTTTTTTCAACAACATTCAAAATCCTTCGTTCAGGCCCTAGCTATGATCACAATAAATAAGTGGTATAAATTTGGTATGGATTGAATTAACAGTTTTTTGGTAATCGTGTCCACCGCAAAGGCGTTTCTCAAAAAAGACGATTCTGACATAATCGCGTTTAAGATTCAAGTATGTTTTTCTTACGTTTAAAGTTCATTTATTCATACTAACATGGAGTCGTCGATTCCAGGGCCATACAGTAATCCTTCTGCATCCTCTGCAGACTCTAAAACATTGATTTGATACTGCCTACGAGCCATTCTTCCTTCTCTTTTGGCTACTTGCGCTTGCTGCTCGAAATACCTAGAAGTTATAGGTATTTCGACTGCGAATCCAATGCTCCGATTTTGATGAAATTTGGCGAGAATATTCTTGGGATATTGTACTTAAATAATATGCAATAAAAAAATTTGCCATTTTTCCGACCATTACAAATGTATACAAGGCCTCAACGAAACCAAACAATCTTCCCATCCGATCATCAAGTCGTCACGTTCAAACAGACTTCAGTGTATTCCAGTCTTTATTCCAGTTGCAAAACAATGCCCGCTACAGCAACAATTTTATTTCCAAATATTTGGTACTCGATGTGTTAACAGCACTAGCTCGAAAATAATTATTCGAATAGTAGCTGTCACCACTTTCTATCCAACGCATTCAAAACTCAACACATCACTGGAGATTCGAAATCGTTCGTTTCCATTTCTATCGTCCCGTGCTCAATTAAAGTGCAGCCTCAGTGAGATGCTTCACATTTCGAAAGCGTGCAACAAAACATGTTTCTCTTCCAGGACAAAAACACTCGCAATTCCTTCGAGTTATTGGCTGTTAGTTTCCAAAAATTCTAAACCGAGTGTGCAAGTGTCCGAATTGCCTAGATAAATAAATATACAACACACGAGAAAAGCATCTGCGTGGTGACAAATGGTGGGTGCGAATTGACGCGGCACTCAGCGAGGCGAATATTTATTAATATTGTAAGGACGTTCGTCGGTACTGTGTCGCGAGAGGCAAGAGAAAAATTGTTATGTATATGACGATATATGTCTTATGTGTTGTGCCGCTACCGATAGGACAGCATGCAAGTCGGGCCAAGTAAAGAATACGGAGATACGACAGCGTTAAACGTCGGATTCCCGTACTCTAGGCATGACACACTGTCCAGGGGTAAGTCACCTCAGGCAGCAAGTGAGCCCGATTTTTTTCCCATTCGCCATTCCTTCCTCTCCCTCGGTTTTCTTTTGCATTTTTTGGCCTCAAAATTCTACGGGCTTGAAGCTCCAAGTATTCCAAAAAAAAAAAAGAAAGTAAATATTCGGAAGTGGGGCTCCGGCTGGAATCAGGCTAATTTTTGTTTGGGTTTGTTTGAGGTTGTTTGGGGTTGTTTGAGGTTGTTCGAGATTGTTTGAGGTTGTTTGGCCTGAAAGCTCTATGGGCTTGAAGTTCCAAGTACTCCAAAAAAAAAGAAGGTTAATATTCTGAAGTGGGGGTCATGCTAGAATCGGGATAATTTTGTTGAATCGGGTTGATTGGGATTGTTTGGGGTTGTTTGAGGTTGTTTGGGTTTGTTTGGGTTTGTTTGAACCCTTGAAGAAAATTAGCCCGATTCTAGCAGGAGCCCCACTTCCGAATATTTACCAAAAGGAATCCTCATTCGGAGGTTGTACCCTCGTTGTCTTAGACTAGTCCTTGCTGCCTACCTTTACGCACTCACAATCTCGTAGAACGAAGACACTGAATTGGCACGTTGAGAAATGAAGAGAACGAAGGAGTACGTTTTTCCATGATTCGGCAATGAAAAAAAAAAAAACATCGGGACTAATTGTAACTTCGTTGCATGAAAGAGGAGGAGTCTGAGGAATGAGCTACTTCGATGCAGGTTCGCGTTACCAAAGGTAACACTATGCTGCAACCTCCGCATCGCTGTGTTCACTTTACGGTGACAAACGTCATGGAACTGAAGAACTAGGCCCAAAAGCATGTCATACGAATGGATTTTTTTGTTTTTTTTCTTCGTATTCCGTTTTAGCATGTTTCGATTTTTGTTAACCTCGAACGACTCTTACCAACGTGACGAGAAGAGACGTGCCGAATTTTCAACGGAAACTATGACAACCGCGGGGAGTTTTGAGAGCAGGAGAGAGAGAGAGAGAAAAAAAAGTGTGATGCAAAAATCGGCAAAAGAACCAAAGAGAAGAATCGCGCGTTACGTTTCCGTGACAAGCAACCGCTAACTATCGGCGAAGGCAAGTGTGGTTCGACCATTTCAATTGGCAATTATTTGAAACGAGAGCAATCGATAATCACAATTTCACGATCGAATCACGTATAAACATTTTTTTTTTTTTATGTCCACCTGTATCCCATGCGTATTGTTATCGTATGTTCGATCCGACTGCTCGAGCATGTTAGCAAATTCATTTGTTTTACCGCTTGTACTGTATTTCTCGATGTTACTACACGTTACTGCCCTCTGGAAAATTCCACTTCGCGTTTATCGAAATCTAACGACAAGAAACATTCCTGCACGATGTTTATTGCGATTAGAAGCCGTCCGATTATCCTTGGTACAACGATACACCCTTGTGAATGATTTTGTTCGATATTTAAACATCTCGCGGTACGTTACGCGTCGTTGGCCAGCGACGTGTGAACGTTGGCTTTTTTTAGCGAACAATTCCCAAGTTTCCGAACAAAATACCGAAAGTTTCAAACTTCTCAAATCTCCAGTCCTATAATTTCGTGTAGTTCAACAACTGACGGAAGAGATTTCGCGAAGAAGTATGTTTCCACGCGAAATAGTTGACGTTTCTAAAAACGATCATTTGCACAGTACCTTTTTATCAGTTGTCAAATATGTCATCCCCCGTTTCGTCCCTTAAAAATGCACGGACGGGTTCACCGCCCCGCCGACAAAAAAACGCCCCATCGACAGAAGTGAATTAAGGGGCCAGTCCACTTTGGAGCCACGAAAAAAAGTCTATTTTCGCGATTTTTTTTGACGATTTTACAAAAGATATGAATATCAAAGTTGTTGGGCTTGATAAACAAAGTCTTGAGATACATTTGAGAAAAAATTTAATTCATTTTTATTCATTTTCGAGTACAAAAACTATAGTTTAACGTAACGCCTCAAAAATAGGTGGGCTAGGTAGCTCCATCACAACTCAAATCAAAATTAATTTAAAAATTTTAAAATGACAGATGAAAAACGAAAAATGTTTTTAAAAACGCGTTTTTTCGGAGTTTTTCGCAAAAAAAAGAGTAAAAATCAAATTTTTAAAACCATCGAGGGTCATCTTGTAGCGAATCGTGTTTAGAATATGTGGTTCAAATTTCAAGAGAATCGGTTTATTAGTTTTAGCGATGCGATGGAGCAAGATTTTGAAAACGTTGGTTCGTGAAAAATGCGTTTGAAGTTTATACTATGAAAAACTCTTACCTAGCCGGGTGAGTAGGGAAAAATTGCCCCCGGATTTTTTCCAGCGAAATTTGGAGTATATTCTGAGGTATAAAAAAATAAATATTCTGAAAATTTCATCCCGGTCAACGCAATGGTTTTAGAAAAATTAATTTTTTTTAAATAGAAAAAAATTTTTTTCGTAAATGATTCAGTGGATCGATTTGATTTTTTTTTTGTACTTGTTACGATCAAACGTGTTACGAAATAAAATTATAGAACTTCTTGCGAAAGATTAAGGTTTAAAAAAAAATAATTTTCCTAGTTTTATTTTTTTCTACTACAAACCACTTGGGGTACAATAACGAACATTTTTTCATATAATCTTTGGGTACCTTATTAGATTATATAATTTTTTCAAAATGGTCGGTTTGGTACGCCACAGTGAAAAGAAAAGAAATAGATTTTATTGATATATTTTAGTTATATGTCTATATTGATATACTTAATTATATATATATATATATATATATATATATATATATATATATATATATATATATATATATATATATATATATATATATATATATATATATATATATATATATATATATATATATATATATATATATATATATATATACAATAGAAAACTGTTAGTTTAATTAAACTAAATATATCAGTACAGAATTATAACTAAAATATATCAATAAAGGCTGTTTCTTTTTTTTCACTGTGGCGTACCAAACCGATCATTTTGAAAAAATTATATAATCTAATAAGGTGCCCAAAGAATATATGAAAAAATTTTCGTTATTTTGCCCCAAGTGGATTATTGTAAATAAAAATAAAACAACGAAAATTTCTTTTTCAAACCTTAATCTTTCGCACGATGGTCTATAATTTTATTTCGTAAGACGTTTGATCGTAACAAGTACGAAAAAAAAAACAAATCGATCCACCGAACCATGTCCGGAAAATTTTTTTTTTTGATATTTAAAAAAAAATTCATTTTTCTAAAACCGTTGCGTTGACGGGGATGAAATTTTCAGAAAATTTGTTTTTTTTTTTATACCTCAGAATATACTCCAAATTTTGCTGTAAAAAATGCAGGGGCAATTTTTTCCTACTTACCCGGCTATGGCCTTTGAAATTTTCAAACTGGACTGGCCCCTTAAAAAACGTACAGATCAGACAAAAGCATTGATCGGAGCACACAGACGTGCTCAGATCAGCGGGCAGAGAAGAAAAGTAAGGCGCGTAAGCCTTCGTAATTATCGGAAAATGAGTTTTATTTTCCGCAATAATTTGAAGAAAAAAACATCGCATCTTTATAACGACCCATTGAGACGCTACAGATGATTATGCAAAATACGGTTAATTCAGGCCAGGAGTAAGAAACAAATATCTTCAACAAATCAATGAACAAATAAAAATGAATTTATACAAACACATATGACAAATAAATAAATATCCAACGCATCTGGCATCTGGCCTGAAACTTGGAACAGACGCGTTATTCGACAAAGAACAGCCTGCCGAATGGGAATGAAAAATGTATAAAATCCAATGAGAACAGTTCGTGCTCGTTGAAGTATCCGAGCTGAGGATTCCGGAGTAGGCGTCTCGGGGCGAGCCAAAAAAAAATAAATAAAGCATCACACACACACGCACACAAGAAAAAAAATCACACACACAGAAATGCGAATTGCCTTTGACCGATGGTGGGGTTGCTTGTTGCAGCGAGACGTCGCGGCGACGAGGAAACTGCGGGTGGAGCGGGTGCAGGAAGCGAGGCCCATATAACACCAGGTGACGATGACGATGATCACGAAGACCCTCACATTATCGACGAGAAATTACCGCACGGTGGACAGGAGAATCCGATTCACGCGAGCACGGAATACGTAAATGGACGCACGGACATCAAGGATCTCCAGAGGAAGGACGAAAAGGCCGATACTCCCGTCTAATGAAAATTTCGACGATTCTATCGAAAGAAATGAGGGAGAGAGAGACAAAATCACGAAATCCAAACGAAACAAAACAAAAAGTGATTGTATACCTCGGGTTTTGGCCTTTGCGACGTTTTTCATTTTCTTCAATTTCACCGACCATCCTGGACAGCCTCGATAGCGCGAATTGATATTAATTGTACCATTGTTCGCTGGAAGTGTATTAATCTTTGTAACTGATTGGTAAAAGTTTCGTACGCGGTTTTGCGAGAAAGCTTCTAAATTTTCGTACTTCCCACGATCGACTGACTTCGCGAATTTCGCACGAAGCATCTCAGCACGCGTTGATCGACGACGAAAAATAAACTGCCTTCTCGCGTTCCAGCGTTCTCCAGTTTTCTTCTTTTCGAGCACTCTTCTTCCGTTCTTCTCTTTCCTCTTCTGTATATCGAAAAAAATGACGGTGTATCCAAATTCAACGTCAGCCACGGTCCAAGAAACTCCGAACGGAAGACGGCCGGTCGAAATTGAAGAAATCGCCATTTTTTTGCGACCGAACGAACGTGGGAAGAGCGATGGAAATATGCGGAAAGTGCGCAGTACGAAACTTTTGCGAAACAATCGTGTCGAGGAGACTAATTTATTTTTTGAGATAACGAAGTAGCGTTTCGTTACGAACGTACTGTAGTGTCTATTTTTCGATGATTTACTTGCACGTTTGCCGAAAAATACTGGTGACATTCACTTAAAAGAACACGATTATTCGCATTACCGAAATTGCGTTATTACCGTGGGAATTATAATTTAAAACAAGAATTGTACGAATTAGGTTATAAGCTCGATAATGCTCTTGTCACGGTGACCAAATGAGAGGCACGTTAAGGATGTTGTGTCCAAAATTGAAAATGGTTATAAAATTTCTTCAATTTCATAGGTCATTGTGTACATTTTGACGGTTGACAACATTTGAAAGGTTGTGTAAAAATTTCACGACGATTAGGAAGCTGGCTACTGAGAAATTAGAATTCACAAATTACACGCAGCCTTATCGAAACTGGAGTAACTTTGCAATTCTATCAGCAAATAGCAAACTTTGCCATTTGTTTTCAAGAAACAGAAGAAATATTTATGAACGATTGCTTTTTCATTTCAAATATATCAAAAACAAACGTGGCTTTATGGTGCGAGAAACAACGACGTCGTCCGTGAACGAAAATGAGTTTTTAAATTTCCCGCTACTTTCAGTATATGCAACATTGCCGCTATATTCTTATATGTTTTTCCTCAAGTGTGATTTTTTATGTATCTTTGGCATCATTTTTTATAACAAAAAAATAATAATAATTGCAAAGTTACTTCAGTTTCCATAAGGCTGCGTGTAAGTGGTGAATTCCAATTTCTCAGTAGCTGGCTTCCTAATCGTCGTAAATTTTTTACACAACCTTTCAAATGTTTTGCATAACGACCTATCGAATTTAAAAAATGTTATTACCATTTTCAATTTTGGACACAGCATCCTTGACGAGATCGAAGACACTTCGTTTCGTCTCGAGCCTCAACGAGCACTCTGCCAAGCGTTCACGTACATTCCAATTCACTGAAAACACGACAACACACAGCCACGATTGTTCATTTTTTTCATGCCAATGTTATATATATATATATATATATATATATATATATACACACAAATACACACTCACACGAAACGTACGAAAACGAAAAAAAAGATAACAAAGACTTCATCCGCGATTAATAATTAAGGTGCATAATGTTCCGTAATGCGATTAAATGTTATAACGATAATATTCACACGCTCACCGGTACCGGATTAAAACCCAACGTTTCGAATATGTTACGAGAAGGAAAAAGACGAGACTAAAAAGCGATCGAGTTCGGGAGAGCTTCGTTGTGTCTGATTTAATTATGCCTTCGACAATAAGGGGTTGTTTGTACTTTTGTACACGTCATTTTTTTTACGTAGTGGACAAAATTGATATAAAAACCACCGGAAGAGAGGAGCAAAAGTTACCAACCAAAAAAAAAACAACAACTACAACGTTTGACATCAATTGTACCTCCGTATTTGTATTCTCGATATACCGCTGAAGACGCTCAGTAACTGCCACGATGACACCAACGAAACATTACTCGCGAAAAACGATAAAAAAAAACAAACACACCCACACACATGCACACGATTTTTTCCTCCATCTTTGTAATTTACGCGATCGTGTTTTTCACTCGGAACAAGAAGAATTATCGATAGAAATAAATCATCGACTCGATGAGCCGGCAAATTTGGAAAAACGGAATGGTCCATCTTTCCATCGGCTATAATCCCGTTGTGGAAATTTCCGCAGAGAGATTACGAGAGAATGCACAGGGTTATAGAGGAGCTTGACTTGGCAGAGTTGAAGTATTTAAAAAAAGCAAAATGGGATTGCAAATTTGTCGATCATCGTGACTGAATTACTGCGTGTTGTATATATTAAATATATATATACATATATATATATATATATATATATATATATATATATATATATATATATATATATATATATATATATATATATATATATATTATAAATACTATGGTATGGAAATCGAATAATAGTGATGATATTATATATCTATATATATATATATATAAATATATATTCTGTGTCAAGGCATTTGGCTTGCAATTCGCGTATAAATAAATATTGCATCTCAAAGATTCTTATTTATACTGAAGTGAAGCAAAAAAAAAAAAAAGAAAAGCAAACAAAACAACTTGCATCCCAATTGCCGACGACCTGTCGTTATCCGTATTTACAGAGAGAAAGAGAGGGCACGAGAGAAAGAAGGAAAGAAAGAAAAACAAATATTAATAGCTACTATAAAAGTCGAAAGCAATGATTGATTACTTAAGCGCGGTTGAAGAACTTTATTCGCCAGCACACTTGATGAACGATTACACAGTATATGATAAGAGTATCAATGTTTCAAACTAGAATGTCATGATGTGTGGTTGTGCATTGACGATCTTTTTTGTTTTCGGAAATCCCAAATTTCCGGAAAGTGTTTTTTCACGAGCTCGATATTTGTGAGTCCCTTTGAAACTGGAAAACAAAATTACGACATCCCCCCTGATTGCCGTTCTCGATTCAAGTTCGAAAATATTCGCACGCATCCCTCGTGTCGTCACGTTTGCGAGTTTCGATATTTGAGAATCAAAAACTGTGAACTCAGTGGCGTTGACCGGGAGGAATACGAAGGATAATCAGAGCGGAGTATAAACAGAATAATGTACGGTCACCCGATCGTTCCGTTGGAGAGAAAAGAGTGTAATAATTGTATAATGTAGATTTTTAAATGTCCGAACAATATATGCATCAACGTAAAATCTCCTCTTTGCATTGTCGCTGACGAAAAAAGAAAACTCCGTTTTGAACAGATCCAAGTACGCAGAGCAGAAAACGAAACGACGAAAAAAAAATGACACTGCCAAACGCACCGAAAAATAAATACCAATGGAGAGCAAAAAAAAAAAACGTACGTGCAGAATTGGAACAATTTTGAGTAAAATCGTGGCCACCTCTGTAGAAACTGTGTTCTCTCACTCTCCCGCGCGCCACCGCGAGGACCATCGAGTCTCCTCGAAACCTCGTACCTGTTAACGTGGAATTTTTTTTTTTTCCTTTTTTTCTTCATTTTTATTCACATGTGGGAACGCGGAACAAATGGAGACAATTGTACGCAATGGTTGCTCGACACATATATTCACTCGTTGTAAAATGACAATTACTGAAAATCATTCTCGACCGCGGATTTCGAGTGCGCACCCGTTCTCAAAGTATCTTTATTTTCTTGCGACAAATGTTTTTCGTGTTTTCGGCAGAGGGCACAATCGTCGAATTTTCGTTCAAATTATTCCCGTATCCGCTTTTACCTACTGAATACTGCCACTAAGATAAAACGGAAAGGGGAGCGAGAGAGAGAGAGAGAGAGAGAGAGACAGAGCCAGTGTTAAGGGTGATTAAATTATTAAATCGTGTCACTGTACAACTTTCAACTCATTCAGCTTGTCGAGGTGGATACATTAGTTAACATAATTATTATTATTGTAGACATAACGTAAGATTCACTAATATTACATTAGAGTTTATATATATATATGTATATATATTACTGGACAAAATCAAGTACGCATCTCGACATTTCCTGACCTTTGTTTTGTGCGTACTTAATTATGTCCAGTACTGTATCTGTATACATGCATTACACCGAAAATGTTTAATGTACAAAGGTTCATTGTGGTACATTACGATATTATTATACTTATTTCGTACGTATTAATTTATATTTCCATTATTATTATTATTATTATTATTATTATAAATAAATAAAGATAACCGTATCGCTAATTACTTAAATTTTATCGATGATCATGCTCGTCCGTTTGTAATTTTCTATTTTCCTTTTGCTCTTCGTTAAAACAGAATTTGTACGTTCTTTGTTCCGTCACCTAAATACATGGGGGAGTGAATCGCTTGATGAAAGAGAAAGGTTGGGGCAAATTTTAACGTCTCTCGCGACAATTAGCGACGAGAGAATTTTGAAAGATTGAATTGAGAAGTGAAAACAACGTTGTTGAATTTCGTACTCACCAATGGTTAACAGAGACACACATACACACACGTACATCCTATTATAAGAAGCATGATCGTTGGCCATACCATGGAGTATATATACATATATGTGCATATATATATATATATATGTGTGTGTGCGTGTGTGTGCGTGCGTGTATGTTAATTCAAAGCCCCTAGATAATATGAATTAATTATAATTACGAATTACGAACGATGATTGTGTGAAATTAGCGATACTCTGAAATATTTTTGGAACATTCCCGAATAAATGAAAATAATCTGCGATTGATCTTCGCTGGAGACAAACATCGACGAGTTCGAAATTTGTTTCTACCTGAATTTGCAAAAAATCGTCCCGGCCAACGTTGAGTCGGGAGAAAAACAAGAAAATCAAAAAATAGTCGATGGCCCAGCGAGGAATGGGCCAAAACTCAAGAATAATTCAGAGATCGCTTCTTCGAATTTAAAAGAAAAATGAACAACAAAAACAAACTTTAAGAAAATTGACATCAATATTACACGTTACAGACGAGAAAAGGTGTTAACGATTTACCGACCATCAGTTCGAAGTAACGCGAACAAGAAACATTTTGTATCTGTACGTGTAGATACGATGCGATAGGCAAAAATAAACAAAAACTAAAAAAAATGATGAAGATTTAACGAAAAAACGTTCTAATTAAGGATTTAAATAAAATTAATATATAGAGAGCTGTATGTATTAAATTGTAAGATCATTCATTGCTATGATATTACACCTAGGTGGTACATTATTATAAAAATGATTCTTTTAAAATAAAACATTTGTTTTAAATACGAAAAAACAACGGCGAGATTTGCAAGAGCGACGGAAATTTTGCAAGAGCGATTCCAACCGTTTCCAATCCTGTCCTCAAAGCTGCAAGCACACGTTTGCAAATGAATTTATTTGCTTGGACAAAGCATACGACTGCAATTCATATTTTAGCTTCCATTGATTAATTTTGCTGGGCCTACGTACGTGCATATACCGTAACGTTCTCATCGAAAACAACGATAGATCGCAAAAGTCCTATTCGGATGTTATTGCTTAAGGGGGCCACTGTGACGAGCCGAAAAAAGGTCGTTTTTTACGAATTTCTTTTTCTACTAGATTATTTATTCACTATTTTGAAAAAAATTACGTTTTCAAGCATACATTGAACTTATTTCGTGTAAATTTTTATTAAAAGATAAAAATAATACCGTTATTGAGGCACAATAGAGCCTCTGTAGAAAAAAAAGTGGTTTAACCGCCGGATCGATAACTTTACATGGCTGGTCTGAAAAATGTATATAAAACAGTTTTATAATCTACATAAATGTCATGCTCGGCATAGCCGTTTTTCGAAAAAAGAAAAATACAAAATGGCGGACGTTGGGGAAGTGTAATTTTTTACTTATATTCGGAGGCTTCGAATATACTAAATCAAAAAAACGAATTAAAAAATGCAATTACGAAAATTTTGGTGGACTTCGACTATAATTAAGTAGACGAAGTTTTAATATACGTAAATCGTTGCACTTCCTGCTCTCGCTAAATCGTCTGTAACTTGGTCAACTTTCGATGCTTCAACTTGAATTTTTTTTTTCACGTATTCTTAAATATGTATACTTGATAAAATGGAAAAAAAATCGTATTTTTTACCCGTCACAGTGCTGTCCTGCCTTAATATTTCAACAAACTGAAAATCAAATAACAGTTCAATTTTTCGCCGATAACAAAAAAAGCTCATTCTATGTTTAAGGTAGTACGAGCGTGCAATCTTGATTTCTATAGATTTTGTTCAAATTTTAATCAGAGATTGTTCATATCATTGTGCATGTTTGCGTGAAATTTCAGAACAGTCGACTATTTAGATTGGGAGATAATGGGTTTTAAAATTGCAACTTTTAACACTGCAGGGTCTGCATTGAAATTTAGACGGAATAATTTTTCGTAAAAAATATTTGTCCCCTATAATAAGAAGAAAAATATGGCAACACCGCAGAACAGTATTGTTCAATATTTCGAGAAAAAAATAATTATCGTGTTCCTGAAGTTAAAAATTTTTGTCATAAAAAGATTATAAATAATAAATTATAATTTATTATTATTATTGTTATTATTATATTATATTATATTTATATATTTATATAAATATAATAATATATTATATAAATATTATTATATTATATATTAATATAAATATAAATATAGATAAATAATTAATAATATTATACAGTAGGTTTTTATTTTCCATAGTATGGTGTTACACCTTTTACATTCCGCTCTTTGTATGTACATATGTCCTCTCTCTATAGCTCGCTTTTATATTTTAATAATATTATATTATGTATTAATATAAAAATAATAATATATTATAATATTATTATTATTATTATTATTATAAATTATAAAGCATTATAAATATTAATATTTTATATTGTTTATGTTATCTTTATTAACAAATAAAAGTGTTGGTTTATTCATAACTAATTAGAAACTTTGTTCGATTAAAAATTACTTCCAAATAAAAATTTGTGTTGCAGTATTATTTTAAATATACCGCGCAAACTCACGTCATTGGATACGTCGAACTATGCGGTGTTGCCATATGTTTTCTTATTATAGGGGACAAATATTTTTTACGGAAAATTAATCTGTCGAAATTTCAATGCAGACCCTGCAGTGTTAAAAGTTGCTATTTTAAAACCCATTATCTCGAAATCTAAATAGTCGACTGTTCTGAAATTGTTTCGCTGCTTCGAGAAGTTTCGAATAGTCGGCCAATTTGTACATCGAAAAAAAAAAAATATTTTCCAACAGTTCGATATTCATACTAAACATATGTTTAATTAATTTTATGAGTGAAAAATGTTTTCATACGAAAAAATAATTGTTAAATTCGCACATGATTTTATACCCTTACTGTGGCCTAAGGCCTTAATATTAATTTACGTCCATACTAAATTACGTATCGATAGCTGGAAATATTCAGATCTTTGGTCGTATCGTCGTCTGAACTTTATCAATTTTATTCCATTTAGGACCAAATATCTCCACAAAATTCAGATTTGAAAAAAATCAATTACCGAACGAAACGTGTTTGTTTTTCAGGTGGCTCATCAACGAGAAATATCGGCGAGTCGTGAGTATTGATCGTCGGCGGACGAATCCGAAAATCTCTTTTGCACCGCTAAACATCCCAGCCCCTCACCTTTCTGTAATTCAATAGCCACAGAGAAATAAAAAAGAAACCCCAGCCACGGACATGGACAAATCTCCGTGTATTTACGTGAAATGTCTCTCGTTGTGACTAATAGCCGAACTTTTTTTCTCAGTTCTTTCTCGCGCCCCACCCGCTTTTAAACAATAGCAGTAGGCAATTTGAAAATTCACGAACGAGCCAGGAAGAGGGAGAGTAGAGAGTCGGAGAGGGGTAGTGGAGCATTTATTATTTAGCGAAGCATGAAACCACGTTTTGCAGAGACGTAGCGGATCCGGCGGCGAGCGTTAATCTTCTTCTCTTCCACAAACGAAATTCAGACAATGGGCAAAGGCAAGAAGCGTTATTTTGTTTTTTATATATACACACCCATACGCACACATGCATATATTCATATATCTCTTTTTTTTTCCACCGCGAGTATCTCATTTTTTATCGTGTTTTTTTGTCCCTCGTCCGTAAAAAAATTCACGCAACCGCGATATCTGTACTGCATATTATCATTATGAACATTTTTTTGCTGCTTTTGTGATTATTTTTATTATTATTATTGGTTGTATTGTTGTTGCACGTAACATTCGCCGTCTTTCGTCCGCTTTGGTGTTGGCTCCGAAAAAATAAAGGGATTGCATTGCGTAGACTCTACTGGCTGTGTTGAAAAAAATCCTCCCCCTCAGCGTACTGTGCACGTTAACGATAAGGCAAAAAAAAATGCTTTATACCCGATAATCCGGGCTCCCGAGTGCTTTCGTCCTTAAAATTACCATTGCACAATCCCAGGGTGGAGAGCGATTAAAAATACATTGAACCGTTCGTCAAGGAACTTTGACCACGTGAGCGAAAAAAACAGTACGCAGGAGAATGCCTGCGAAAAGAAAATTCACCTCGTCGACAATGAGATTATGTTGAAAACGAATTATTTTGTGGAAAAATAGTATAGGTATTTTTGGGTTGCGTTAGGTTCGCGAATTTCCGGTGAGACGGACTTTTTTCTTGGATACTGGGGAAATGTATATTTTTTTCTTTACTTGATAATATATATATATTAATTATGGTTCTGGTTTACTGGGCAATAACTACGTATTGGTGGACTTTTGTCTTTGTCTTTCATAGGGCCGCAGTGAATATCCATTTTACTACAGCATTTTTTATTTTATAAAGTAAAAGTTTTTCAATGCGGTGAATGACGTAAAAATGAATTTTTTAAACTTCTGAAACGGACGAGCTTTCCATAAAGGTGGACACTACTGTGGTGGCCCGAAAAAGGACGGTTTTTGCGATTTTTTGTCTATCATATTATTCACGTGGGATTTGGGGAGTAAGGTATATTATCAAGCATACATTGAACGTATTTTGTGCAAATTATGATTAAAAATAACTTTTAATTAACATTTTTATTGAGGTACAATGGAGCCTCTGTATAAAAAATGTGGTCCAACGACCGGATCGATAACTCTACAATGGTTGGTCTGAAAATTTTTAATGAAAACGTTTT
Source organism: Ophion costatus (assembly GCA_951751655.1). Taxonomy (NCBI): domain Eukaryota; kingdom Metazoa; phylum Arthropoda; class Insecta; order Hymenoptera; family Ichneumonidae; genus Ophion; species Ophion costatus. Next base: position 30,979,292 of record OX632359.1, on the reverse strand, counting down.
CCAATCTATATAAATCTAGTTCTCGTTGTACGTTTTTTAAAGAAAAAAAAACACAAAATTGCGGGTTTTTTTAAAGTGTAAATTTGGCAAAATTTTTACACATATTCATACATACATACAATAATAGCTACTGCAATTGCGGATTCTTTTTCTTTTATTGAAAAATCGTAGCAAGAGTTACGATTCCAGCCAGGTCGAGAAAAGTCGTTTCGAGAAGAAAGCAATTGAAAGTTTTATTATAAGTAAATATCGAGCTACCTGCTCTCACTAAATCGTCCGTAACTTAGTCAATTTTCAATATTTTATCTCGACGATTTTTTCACATGTTCTTTAATATCTATATTCAAAAAAAAATTATGTATTTTTCGACCCGTCACAGTGGTGTCCCGCCATAAGACGATGAAAACGTATAGCGAAGTAGCGTTGTGGTATCCATCTTTGCTCATCATTTCGGCTAGTGGGGGAAGGGAAAAATAACAAGTCATGCAGTCGCCTGATACATATCAAATTCAATGATAAGATATAAAAAAATATACCTGGAGCTCTCGATAACGAGGAGATGAAAAACCAAAAAAAAAAAAGAAAAAGTGTTGCTCCTATAAATGGCAAAAGATGTTCTCGCGCTTGGGGCAACAAGTTCACTCGATAAACATATAAATACATCTATATGCAACATTCAAATAGCCCCTGGCTAGTCCACGCTACCGATGACGATTTATCTCATCCACATACAGAACAGACGTTCGCCTGTCGTGCATTATCGCGTCCACTGTTACCACGTCGATAAGTCAATTTGATTGATAAAATAATTCCGATCTCGAGATAGTCGCAGTAAGACGCGAATCGATTTGTTGCTGATTTAAATACCCGATGCTAATGCGAATTATAAGTTTCTCGAGAAAAAAAAGCTTTAAAAAGTTTGATCACGATCTGCCGCCTCATACACTCGTACCAGGGTATCTTTTTCCCTGTAACATGGCGTTTTTCAAATTTATTCGACGTTGCAATAAAATTTTGTTTCCCTTAGTATATTTATTATGGACATTCCTGACAATATGCGTAAAGTGTGCCTCGACTTTTTTTTTAAAGAGGAGACGATTGACGATATATTACCATTTGATTCAAACTTACACAGTAAATTCTTTGGCATATTCCGAATGCACACTCTAAATTTTACATGGATCATCTACACCGTTGTTATGCAATTTACGATTGAAGAAATACTTTTCATACAGATACCTAATTGTCATGATGTAAAGAGGGAGACGAAATTGCCATAATGCCCTGACAAGGAAAGGTCGCGAGGTCGAATTCTCCGATTTTGACGAAATTTGGCATGTTTGTAGAATGAGTAAAAATAAGTGACACGTATTTTTTTATATCCGCAAAACCCGATTTTTAAGGGGTGACACGCACCCTCGCAAATAGGGGTGCTTTTCGTTTTTCGTCGATAACGTTATAATGGTACGAGATAAGTGAAAAAATTTAAATTTCAACAACGTTTATTTTTCTGTGTACTATACATTGGAGACGAGAACGATGCAGATAACAACAAATTTTAAACGAAAAACGAAAAACACCCCTATTTTCGAAGATACGTTACACCCCTTAAACATCGGGTTCCGAAATTATTAGAAAATACGTGTCGCCTATTTTTACCCATTTTATAAAAATGCCAAGTTTAAGGGGTCTCCTCACTTTAGACGCTAAAAAAGTCTATTTTCATGCATTTTTTTGATCGGTTTATGTTATGGATATTCACATAAAAGTTGTTGCACTTAATAAGTACACTTTCGAAATACATTTTAAAAAATATATTTATTTAAGCCACTATTTATAGATGAAAATGGTAGTTTCAAAATTCCCTAAAAAAATGGTAGGTCTGTGCTGTGACGAAATCTCGGAGATGGATCATCCGAAACAAAAAAGTCAAACGATTTTAGATTTAGTAGGTTAATGGCTATAGCGCATGTCATACGGTTTTTGATATATGCAAAGATAACAAAATGGCGGAGATTTTTCGAAAAAGCAAAAAAACGTGTTTTCTCACCATCCTTGGCAAAAAAATTAGTAAATATCAAGATTTAAAGAAAACCTTTATATGCGCTATAGCTATAATTGTAAAGAATATGTGGTTAAAATTTCATAAGGATCAGTTCAGTAATTTCGAAGATTTTATCAACAAGCCGTTGAAAAACGTTGTTTCGAGAAAAACGCGTTTAAAGTTTGTTTGGGTTACATAAATACATTAAACATTTTTCCAGACGTATTACAAAAGTGTATTTGTTAAGTGTAACGACTTTTATATCAATATCTATAACATAAACCTATCAAAAAATGTATAAGAATAGCCTATTTTAACGTCCAAAGTGAGAAGAACCCTTAAGCCAAATCGGAGAGTTCAACCTCGCGACCTTCCCTTGTGAGTGAGTTGACGGTTTTTCATTCACAAGGAATATCACTGAAGTGTCCGTCTTCGATTTTGTCGAAACTCATATATGTGATAAAGCATTAAAAACTATTAGACACGTATTTTTTTTTATCTGCGGAAAAACGTTTTTAAGGGGGCAAACGATCCCTCAAAAAACGGCGTGTCACCCCTCCATATTTTGTTCAATTATTCTATATTCGATCTTTTTCGCTTTACATTAGAAGAATTTTGGTTTTCGTTTCATTCAAATCGGTGGCCTGCTTGTGGGTGAAACTGAAAAACTACCCCCCGAAAAGCCTTTCTTCGAGAGGTGGTTTGCCCCCTTATAACCATTTTTCCGCAGATTAAAAAAATCCGTGTCTAATAGTTTTCAATGTTTTATCACATATATGAGTTTTAACAAAATCGACAGCGGACACATGAGTGATATTCCTTTTCAGTACATGACAATTTCGTCATCGGTGTCATAATGTACTGAGTGATTTAACAGTTTTTCATGAAATTTTAAACGTTTCTTACGCTATTTCGTGCATGGAATTGTCATTCAGCAGTCAGCGTGTGCATCTCCCAATGTTAAAAAGTATTTCTTCAATTGTAAATGTCATAGAAACGATGTAGACGACCAGTTTGAAATTTGGAGACTGCATTCAGTCTATGACAAGGAATTTTCTGTATAAGCTTGAATCGAATGGTAACATATCGTCGCGAAACTCCTTAATCTTCAAAACGGAAGAAATCCATCAAAAAAAGAACGTATTTTTTCAATTTACGAAATCGTCGTATCAGAAGCGACACGGAGAGCGCAGGACATTACTCGAGAACGGAAGTCGACAGTGCTGCAGCCGGTAGGGGCAGAAGACCGAAAATCACTCTGTCGCGGCTTTTCAAACGGAACAAGGACAAGGTGTCGGGTGCTGATACCGATACCATGAGAACTGTCGTCACTGTTGACGACGAAAAGGTTAGCTTTCTACTATATTCTTTTTTTTAATACAAATTTGATGCCCGATTCGTCAGCGTTACATTTATAAATACTTCGTGATTGACTCATCCTCATCGCCATTGACCTCATCCACTGAGCGAACAGACGAGGAACATTTTTTCATACAACGATGGACGATTTAATGAAATTCGTCATTCTTAAGTACTTCCAAATAATTCAATTTGAAATTGAAACTAAATAAACGTGAGAGAGTGTTCCTGCTTTAATTTCGTTTTCGATGAAGCCACTTTACGAAAATAATTGTATAAAGTTACAAATTTCTGAGGAGTTATAATTTCGCTCAGACTTCATATCCTTCGAGATCGTTTATCCTTTGAAATGCCGTTTGTTTTCTCAAATAATTACGTTTCGAACATCTCTGTTGAAATGTCAATTCTTTATCATTTTCGTCCATCGCAATCCAACAGCTCTTCGAATGTTCTCTATCCGATATAAAAATGTGGAATGACCCAAATAGTCGGAATAAACCGGATATCATTCCCTCAGCCCAGTCAGAGATATTTTAATCCTTCGAAAATGAATCCTAATAGATAGAACGAATGACCAGTCAGATCAACAGTCAGTCAAATCAAGTTTCTAAATCTCCGCAAAAGGGTAAAAAAAACTTTCCTGCTCATTGTCAAGAGGTTAGACTACTGTTGCGATACGAAAATCAGGGTTATTAAAAAAAATTAATTTCGAAAGCATAAGTAAGATGATTAAAAAAACGTTTGGACACTCCGTATGTGCATTAACAAAGTTGTGTACCAAATTTTATCTAAAAATATTAATAATTCAAGATGTTAAACGCAATCTCGTGAAGGACCTTCGAACATGAGGGGCTCGATTTTGGCCCCCCAGTTGATCCGAAACAAAAAAAAGTATTTTTTTCTTAAAATAGATAGGGGAGACCGGGGCAAAATGGTATAGCGGGGCAAAACGGTACCGGGGCAAAACGGCACTGGGGCATAATGGGATTGGGGCAAAATGGGACGGAGAGGAGTGGAATATCAAATTGGGGCAAAATGGGACACACAAAAATGAAGTGTCGCAGCCCGCTGAATTTGGGGCAAAATGGGATGACAGGAAAATTCATGCTTCGGCTCTATGAAAGAGCTGTTGAAACATAATCTAATCTAAATGGTGCTTGTGGTTCGTTTCAGTCCACATATACGCAGATAATACGGACTGATCGATATATTTGTCGACACGTATCCGTCGATTTCATGGGGAGCGGCGGTCCTAGTTCCATAAAACAATTTACGTAAAAATTGACAAGAGTTAGATTTTCATCAATGGCTTGAAAATCAGTATCAGTAACGTGCAGTTGGCAGAAAATAAATTAAAAAAAAAACAAAGAAAGATAAAAAAAACCAAAAAATTGCACGCGTCAGATTATAAAAATTACTTGATTATTTAAATAATTAATAACGACAAAGAAATTGTACCAATCGAATAAGAAGGCTCAAATAACAATTTACGTCAAGTTTGGTACAGTTCTGACCGCAAAATCAAAAGTAATTGTTTAACAAACTTTAATAACAAATGAAAAATTAGCATTTTTTTGAATGTTGAAGTACTTAAATTTATTGGATTCAACGAATCCTGACGAGCCGAGCACGAACTGTTGTTGTAAAGTCAAAAATAATAATAATTGTTTAAGCGATTGAGTTAACAAATAAAAATTGTCGTCTTCTTTAATGTTAAATTACTACGATTAATCAAATTTCAACGAAATCGAACGAGCCGACCTTGAAACATTGCCTTAACCGCATGTCCAATCATTATATTTGGTCAAACAATGAATATCAAAAAATCAATTGAAGTTTTAGTGAGTGAAAACCTGTTTTCACTCATTTATTACCCCTCGTTTTTTACCCCTGCATTTCTTTCGTTTCTGCATCGAATTATTCCACTGTCCCATTTTGCCCCAATTTCGTGAAATTAGTGGTCTCCGATTTTTCCTGTCCCATTTTGCCCCAATGACGTATTTTCCAGCAGTGTTGATTTTCACTATTCCATTTTGCCCCAAACCCGTTTTGCCCCGGTCCCATTTTGCCCCGGTCCCATTATGCCCCGCTATACCATTTTGCCCCGGTCTCCCCTAATATTGGCTAAGACTTGACCGAGATTTTTTTCGATATCGTGTTTCAATCATAAAAAAATATTTTAATTTTTTTGCTCGCTTTTTCGAGGAAAAGTGGCATCCTTGTCGTTGATAACTAATGAAAAAAAATGTTAAGAAGAAAAACGTAGGTCAAGACCAAACTACTACCACACTGAATACGTGAACCCAATTGCAAGTCAATCCGTTAATTAGATGTCGATAAATCGTGTACACAGTTTTGAAAAACATAGTTTCGAGAAAAAAGCGTTGAAAGTTTTACTAGCAGGTCTATCGCTCTGATAATAAGTTTACCTTCAACCTACGATTTCTGCACCAAATGTTAGTCCTTCCTCTGCAATTCGAGTTGCCTCAAGCGACGGCCAATTATTCGTCATTTTCACAGTAGTCTGACCTCTCAATAAAGTTCATCCAAGAATTTCACTGTGTCTCCAAAAAACGCCAAACATCAAAGCAGTTTGGCCCTGCATTCACAAAAGCAGCGAATTACGAATTCGATCAAGAATCCCCAGTTATTAAATATTAAACAATATAATACATTCGAATAATATATTTATAATAATAATTAATATAAAATAATTAAAATACTAACACGCAACAAGGACAAAAATTCTTTTTTTCCAACTCGATTCTACCAGTAGACTCAGCTTTCACGTCGTAGTCGATATAGAGTAAAAAAGATTCGAGAAAAATATGCAAATGTTACTTCCATCTTCACGGTCAATTCACACATGTACTTTTGTACATATATTATGGCATAACGATTTCTTTTTAAATAACTGGATTCTCTCGGGTGGCCGAGACTCGTCCACGTTCAATCGACTGTCTCATCGTTGTAATTTGCATCGATCAAAATGATCGCCGCTCGTAAGAAGTCGTCGTACGCACATACCGCGAGTCGGATAACAAAAACAATATAAGGAATATTAACAAACAAAAAAAAAGAAAAATGTAATGATGCCGCGGGCACAATAGACACCTGACGACCATTCGAATGATCTTGTTACGACTACAGCAGTTTAATGAAGCGTAAAGACGATTCCTGTTACTCAAAATGACAACTGTAACGCGTACACACTCTTGATTCACTCTATTCGTGACGTCATCAATTTAATGTACGTAATGTCGATTAGGACAAAAGAAAACGTTGCTTTCTTTTTTTATCGTTGCTATTTAACTGTTGTATTTTCGAGTATTTCATCATCATTCTACATTTGATATTAGAAAAAAATGTTCCTCCGTCTGAAGTAGTAAGACGAAATTCTAATGTTTTCCGTGTGCTGTAAGTATAAAGCCGGCGATACACGTTGGCCAAGGTAGCCGAGTGAAGGCAAATACCAACGTATGGACAGCCCGTTTGTTTGGGTTTGCTATTGCTGATGCTGTGGTAGCACTTGCTTGTATCAATTTGCCTACGCTCGCGTTGGCTGAGGCTCGACCAACGTGTACTGCCGGCTTTAAGGCCCCCCACTTGTAGCGCAAAAAAAGGCCTTTTTCGTGAATTTTTTAAAAGAAAACTACAAAACTTTTTTAATCGATCAATATACCATCTTAAAGAACACATCTTGAAGAACTTTCGGTAATTTTTTTATTGAAAAATATTACATTGTTTAGTGGCAAATGGCCGTCAATGAAATAATGTTTTTATATACACGGTTTGCGGTGACCAACATTGCGGCGAAGTGGATCATCTGAAAAAAAAATGCGGATGGATTTAGTCAAATATAAGTATAAATTAGTCTTTAATCCAAGGATTTAAAAAAATATTCATTTTTCACAAAATGGCGGACAGTCAAAGTTAATGGTTCGATTTTAACGAAAAAAAATCGAACGATCAAAGACTACATTTTTATGTATTAAATAAGCCTGCAAAATTTCAAGAAGATCGGTTCATTAGTGTTCGAGTAATCTTGGTCACCGACTTCAGAAATGCCATTTTGAGAAAAACGCGTTTAAAGTTTCAATTTCAGTTCTTCAATTCACGGATTCTTCTCTTTCAACGCTCATATCTCAGTCAATTTTGTTCGGATCGACTTGAAATTTTCAGGACATATTCTCAGATACTTATACTTCAAAAAAATGCAATTAAAAAAATCGATTTTTTCAAAATCGCAAGTGGGGGTAACCCCTTAAATGTCGAAAAATCAAGAGGCTATAAAAAAAATTGTTCCTGTTGACCGTACTTTTTTCACGATTTTTAGAAATCAGATGCGAAGAGTTTGCTTCAATCCAAAGTCTTAATTTTTCGCAACTGACAAAACGGTGTCAACACGAGCGAAAAGAGAGCGAACGAGTAGACAAAACTTGCAAAAACTCGATAGTTTAATCTTTGAACAACTGGGGAAAGTTTATAATACATTGTAACGCTATGGAAGCGGAGTGACTGAAACTTGATTGATCACAAGGAGGATCAGCCTCAAATAAAGTCACAATAATTTCTAAAGCGAAATTACGTGAATGCAATGAAAATTCTTTTTCATGTTTCTATCTATTGTTCGCGATGATTGTCCCAAATCTTTACTTGCAGGTTTAGAGTGCAGAACTCTGATGAGGATCTTAAAAAAAAAGTTCGAATGATTTTTGTACCACAAAACCGCGAAAAATTGAACGGTTGATGAAAAAATGCATTACATTGCAATTGTGCAAACTTCAACGTTATGGTGAAGTGTAATCATTGAGGGGCTACATCTACTGAGAGGTCCGAAAGAGGTGCCAAATGCCGATGTATATATTGTTATAAACGATGTATATACTGTTAGCCTTTGAAAAAAAAATCACCAACAAATACAGAAAAACATGGCCGCCGGCAGATAATAACACTTTTTTTCGCGACGTTTGGCGGTGGACACTCTCCAGCTTGAACGGTCCATCGGAGATGTGGAAATCAAACGGGCTATTCAAGTTAACAATAAATACGAGTCCTTGACGATCGTCGATTTTCAAAATCATCTTTTTTAAGAACGTGGCGACGAATTGAAACTGGAGTATACAAAATCTATGAACAAAGTCACCATTTTTACTTAACTATTGAAAAACGAAGATCGATTTTTTTAAAGTGAGGTCGTCAACGACCTTTAAATGTTTCTCGTTGTATCTCCTGCAAATTTGGAAGCAATCCATCAAGTGATCCTCGAGATATCATGTCCACCGAGTTTAAAAGCAGTGTTTCGCGAAAAACGCGTTCAAAGTTCGAACGGTTAAAAGCTGTAGCTTATTGAGTTTTAGGAATATTTCAATGAAATTTTCAAGGAATATAGCTAAAAGGTGATACTATTGGATAAAAATATTTTTGGAAAATGCAATTTTTTGACCCACCAAGGTAGATGTAGCCCGGTAAGACGGGATATAAATTTAGACGCGAAAGAATCAAGCAATTTTGTGGAATTTTTTAAACTAATAAATATTTATTCTACAATTATTATACTTCAGGTATATTTGAATAGTATATTTAAGTATACAAAACAATTTTTTCAACCTCATTTATAATGACAATGGAGGAGCAGTGGCAGAGTGTCACAGCAAGTTTGCCGCGGGAGTTGCGAATCGGCGTGCAGTCTAGCTTCCCGTAGACTTTGATTTGCAAAAAAATTCAAACATTTGTTGAGTTAGTACATATATAGTTTCTAGTTGACGATAATTAAAATGAAGTAAATGCAAATTTAAGAGAATGGCACGCATTTACAAAAAAAAATCAACATTTCTGTAAAATTTGGATTAAAATAGTGGTTTTTTTCTTATTTTTTCAAAAACAATTGTCGTCAAGTAGAAGGTATATTGTCAATATTTCTACCAAGTTTCAACTCAATCGGGTTAACCCCTTCGTTGGCATTGACGCAATAGCGCGTCAACCTTTATTTCCCTATTTAACTTGCTCTGATTTGAAATCGGAGCCTCACTCCGGGATTTTTGAGGTCGCTTATTACAAATTTGAACTTTAAATTTGAAAATTCAAAATGGCGGCGCTGGAATGGCGGACCGAAATTGAAAATTTTATTCGACTTAGATAAAAATTGGTACTCTGGGATTTTCGAGGTCGCTTATTACGAATCTGAACACAAAATTCAACAATTTTTAATGGCGGGCGAAAATGCAGAACGCAGCACGGTTTGGATAAATCTTGGTACTCGGGGGTTTTCGGGGACGCTGAGTGTGATGCTGAACTCAAAATGAAGGAATTTTTCATGGCGAATTCAATAACATGGAGCATAATACAATAAATAGGTGGAAATATATAAAGCTAGAGTACCGAGTTTCATCTAAATCAATCTGTATTATTTGTATTTTCATTCGCCGTATTTGTTCGTCATTGTGAATTCCTGAATTTTGAGTTCAGATTCGTAATCAGCGCCCTAAAAAACCTCAGAGTACAACCTTTCAGGATAAAAAAAATGTTCCTGCCGTTTTGAGCACTTTTTGTCGAATTCTCTCTGCCAACAAAGGGGTTATTAGTTTTTGAGTAATTTCGATATGCAGTTTTGATAAAAACGCGTCTAAAGTTTACGCCCGCTCCGAATCCGAGCGGGAAGGCCCAGCTTTGACAGGCTGGAACGTTTGAAGTTTTTCGAATTTCGCTTTAAAACTTGGAGGTAATATTCTACACGGATAGTTATATCGCTTAAGGATGTTGAATCCCTATGAAACATGTTAATGTTAATTGTTCAATAAATAGCTCCTTAATCGTCATGAAATTTTTATACGACCTCCTGAATACTTCATGTGAAAACATACAACATTTTCAGAATTCTATCATCATTACTTTAACCTCCTTAAGGGTTGAAATAAAAAATGATGAGAAAATTCTGAAAATTCGGTATGTTTTTGTATGAAGTATTTAAGAGGTCGTGTTAAAATTTCACGACGATTAGGAAGCCTGTTATTAAAAAATTAACATTTTGTTAAGAACAATTTTTAAAAGAAATAAAAAAAAATTTATCAATAAACTTCGTTTTGTTTCCGTTGCTTTCAGTATATTGTAGATATTACAAAATTGAGAGGTCAAAAAAAAACTTATTGCAAAGTTACATCAGTTTCCATAAGACAACATTTAATTTTTGAATGTTAATTGTTCAATAACGAGCTTCTTGATTGTCGAGAAATTTTTACACGATCTCTGAAATACTTCGTACAAAAACATACCAAATTTTCAGAATTTTATCATTTGTGATTTTGGACTCAACATCCTTAAAGAGAAGAGATCGATTTTTTTATGGTTTTAAATGTATATATCACGTCAAAGCGAGCAGGAATTCGAAAGGCCCAGTAAGCGAGAAAATTGCTCTTTAATATTCTGCTTAGCGCCCAAAAGTTTGCTCTTCGTTCTCCAATACCCACTACGTATTTTTAATTTCTTCTACTGTCACAAAATACCTCAAGACTTGGGCAAACATTGCCCAAAATCACGATCGTTGTGAAGCTGTGGTGCGAGCTTTCAATCGAGAAAATTGTTCAATCGTAGCAGGTGCAGTCCGGTGGGCCGGGTGATAACTCGCAAAGGACCAACCCCGGGGGCGAGGGTGGCATAGTCTACGCTGAATTAGACCTGACGCAGCAGCAGCAGGGAGTAATGCCTCGTCGCATAAACGATGACAAGACCGAGTACGCAGAGATCGTCTACACGAAATCCGCGGACGTTGAGGAAACTCAGATACCCGAAAAATAGTTCGATCGATCGATTACCATTTAGGGCGATAACCATTAACTCCTTACGAGCGCCACGAGACAACGCCTTGGACACCCACGACGGGGAATGTAAAACGAAAGTTGATAAGAAAACAGATAAAAGTAGATCGCAAAATTTCCACAGCCAAGTGAAAAAATATACACCCGTATAGTACAGTTAAAGAGACACAAAACCAGCGCTTCGAGCGTAGAATTAGAATTTTTGACTGAAGCTAGATGGTGTTATACTGAAAGTAAATACAATTAAACGTTTCCCGTCAACTCACCCCAACCATAAGAAATAGAGGTTGAAAACTTAAAAATCGCCATATCTCGATAATTATCGACCCGATCAAAAAATGTTTCAAGCCAAAGGTTTTTGGAACAATAAAATACGTATAACGTTATCTGAGGTCCAATCCCCTATCTTTGATAATAGCGGCACAAAAACGCTGGAGCTCTACCGAACTTTCTAATCGTTTTTGTGCCGCTATTTTCAAAGACAGGGGGTTGGACGTCAGATAACTTTATTCGTATTTTATTATTCCAAACAATTTTTGTTCGAAACTTTTTTTTATCGGGCTATTAATTATCGAGATACGGTGATGTTTAAGTTTTCAACCCCTCTTTCTTAGGGTGGGCGCGAGTTGAGAGGCAAAATTTAATTGGGGTTACTTTCGGTATGTAGCCATCTAGCTTCTGTCAAAATTTTTTATTCTACGCTAAAAGTGCTGGGTTTTCGTCTCTTTTACTGGACTAGTATGAGGGGCGGGGGAAGGGAGAAGAGGCACGGCCTTACGCCGTTGCGAGCGGTGCAATTTATCAAAGTTACACGATAAAGAGAAAAAATTATTCTATGATAAGAAAAGCGAGACATTTTTTTCCATTTATATTAATACGGAGGTCCATCGAAGTATCTAGCTGTCGAGAATAATATCGGCGAGGTTTTGTCATTTACATTCCAGCATGGGACTGCCAAATGCGGTACCGTATGAACATGAACATGGACATGTGGAGAAAAATTATCCAAGCTAAAAAAGGCTTGGTATAAATGGTATGATTTTGAAAAATGGTTGATTAGCAGCTTTCGCGATAAAATGTTACACGACGATATTTTCTGTTCTGATGCATGTTACGGAGCAGATACATTCTCGTTTTCTCGCAAACAAAGAATTTACCGATAAGCCGGAAACTTTAACACTCGAATTTTGGGATATTGCAGAATTTCTTATTTAACAATAACTTTGACCGATTATTATTATTTCACAGCATTATTGTAACACGGAAATATACATTTTTTTGGAAAATCTCATTTGATTGAAAAGTTTAAATTTAATTAAATATTTGAGCAAAACTGCTGATAAGCAAAACAAAATTGTCCAAACTACGTCAAATTTTGTCAATTTAAATTTTTCGTGTTTTTCAATTACACCTTATTAGCTGACGAAATATTTAGAATCAAATTCTGCCCTAACGACTTCGAAATTTGTTGAAAACTGCCTTTTCACTTAAAGAGGTAGTTTTTAGGCACGAGAAAAATAAAATAAAGAATATTTGACGCAGTGTGGACACGGTTCGTAATTTTCGTGATTTCTTGAGTGAGACTTGCCTTGATACCTATCTTTCATGATTTTTGTTTCTTCGTGGAAGCGTCATCCTTGCCCTTCACCGAAGGAGCCACGATTTCCTGCGAATTTATCTCGATCCTCCATTTATATTCCGCAATAAGGACAAATCGAAAAAGCACTTTTCACGAAATGTGTAATAGTTTTTCAATTTTTTTTATAACATCTACGCTTTGCTACCGTCGACATGTCACTGAATTAACTTATAACAGCAAATAATTTTTTTATAAAGCACGAATTCTTAAATGAACTGCTAACGACACTCATTATAAAAATGAAATTCATTCGAAAAGCCTGTGTAGTAACTTGAAATGTAGGTTGGTAGCCACCAGTCGTCACTTGACGAAAAATCATTAAAAAATTTCCGGCACCGAGAATATTTTTTTTCTCTTGTGCTACGTAACGTATCGCTAGCCACGTGTTCTGTAGTATCATTGTATTGAATGCGCCCGACAAGTATGTTTTTCCTGCCAACTACTGTCACAAAAAATCAAGCGTGGCACATTTCCGACGTCCTCCGATTCAATGAATAACAAAGTCCACGGTTGTCACAACATTTACGTTGCTAAGTCACGCTTATTATTTGACAATTTGACGATTTAATAATGACTCACCTCTGCTCGTGTCACTAACGGCAGCTAGAAATTACGATGCACGACCCCCTCCATTTGCGAACATACGAAATTACGATTAACGTACTTAATTAAATATAAATGAAAGACCATTGAATGATATCCCATATGCCTAGATGTATTTCAACTATGAGTGCGATTAGCTTGTAATTTTGTATTCTTTATCGTAAAACTCGACATTCATTGTTCCGCACAAAAAGCGAATTTTGTCCGACCAAATTGAGCCTCCGTGAAATTTTGTAAACGGAGCTTCATTTTCATTCCGCGTGCAAGCTGCTCGCAAGAGCAATAAGAATATACATCGACTTTTTTTTCTACCCCTCTTTGCAATTGACCTACTGATACGAACAGTAACGAGGGACAAAAATCTTATACGACAATTTGCCCTAAAATAATTCGGAGGGATATTCCGTCACTTTTTAAAGATCCGTTTTCAAGACAAAATGTCGAAAAATGTTATTAATTAAGTCGCAAGTAAAATATCGATTTATTCGAGCACTAGAGAGAATTTAAATGAACATGCACACACGCCAAAACATCGAACCTGACACCTCATTGTAACAATCATTCCTACTGTACTATAATTATTATTTGCAATGTACAATCTCTGTCAGAATATCGAAGTTTCAAGACTATCAGAAAGACGAGAGCCTGATGTCTCGTTCAACCGTCCGATAAAAACATAAGTTATATCACTGTACTTTTTTTTGTACGTCACTTTACTTTAATAAATAAAATGACTAATGATACAGATAATTTGGATTTCTAACGAGTTATTTCTCTTGGCCTTTCCGGTTCTGGTTCTTCATCCTCATTTTCGATCGCTTCGTCGACTGCTTCTCCGACTTCTTCGTTGGTCTTCGTTGTTTCATCATCGTCCTCGTGAGCAAGCGACGCAGCCTCCACATCGGTGTCCTCCTCGAAATCGTATACTCGATGTTTCAGAGTCTTGTAAGCTTCATCGGCCATCTCTGTGTTCCATTTGTCGAATTCACGATCGCTCGTCTCCGTCAAAAATCTTCTGCGAGGTAAGCAATCGAGTGGCTTCGTCGAAGGTGCTTCCGGCTTGTAATATCTTCTCGTCAAGATCTTGGTCGATGGCACGAAGAATTTCCCAGCCGCGAAATCCACGGTTCTCGGATAATCGTCGCACAACCGAATTTTCTCCTCGACGGAACAAATGTTTCGTGGTTCGATCGAGGAAGTGTTCACGCCCGAACAATAACGAGAGTCTCGTGCAAGGACCGACGAATCGACGGGTGGATAAGAACGTTTCTTCGTTCTGTCTTTGCCGACGTTCAAGTGCCAAGTCGTACTGACGGAACAATTGTTGGCAACTTCGTAATTCATGGCGGGAATGGGCGATTCCACCGTTGGATTCTCGAGTTCTCCGCCGTGTAAAATTCCTCGTTCCAAGTTCCGCCGATAAAGCAGGAAAGAGTCTTCTCCCGGTTGGATGATTCCGCCCGAGACGGGAATAGCCGGGCCATCGGCGATTCCGGGTTCGTCGCCCAACGGATCCGTGCGAATCTCTTTCCCCGTAAATTTGCGCCTGTCGACGAATTTACAAATTTCCTGACTGAAGTCGAGGGCGATCGGTGTGACGCGAAACTCGAGTCTCTGATTGGTATTGAGTATCTTCGTGACTGCGTAAACGAGAGAATTCATGTTTCTACAGCGAAGAGCATAAGCGGCGCCGCGATTCTTAACGAAGAGAGGCGGACCGGTCCAGCAAGGATCCGTGACGTAAAAATCGTTGCCGGTCGATAAAACTGCTAGGCTGACTCTGTCGCACTGCAGCACGAGATTGGAGGATTCCTCGAGGGCGATTTTCAAGGTCGTTGCTAAGTCCGGTCTGTTCCTTGCGCCGTACAAAATACCGCAGATGTTAGCCAAAAAGTCGATTCGCCAGATGTGAGGAAAGACCTTGAAGCAGGGCTGAAGATTAAAGCGATTTGGGTATCTCGTTCCTCTTTTGGCCGAATTCTTCGTGCTCTCGGTGTAGTAAGAATCGCCGCATATGACGGCGGAATCGAGTATAGCGGCGCCCCATCGCGACGGATGACATAGATACTGCATCGAAAGAATGGCAACGCAAACAGCGTCGCGATTCTTTCCGGCCCTGTCGCCGAATCTGGCGTCGTAAGATCCTACGGTGCCCCAGACCGAATAAATGAGATTGGGAACTTCGATGGTGTAGTTGTTCCAAGATGGCCTGGCTCGTTCTTCCTTGTCCGGGTCTTGGCATGCATCGTCGTTCGCGCTTTTCTTCTTCCTCCTAGGTTTACGCGAGGATTTCGTGGAGATTGCCGAGTGTTCGAAGCTCCACTGATAATCGAGATAAACCCACATTGGATCCTCGGTGAACTTGTCGCAGGCTGGAACATTGATGGATTCGACGTGTATGCGGTGAATGAAGAATCCGGTAGTGTCTTGGAAACGATTGACGAACCACTGTTTCACCATTTGGCAGATCGAGGGGAATATGCATAAGCAGCCAGCGCCGTTGTTCCGTACTCTTCGGCCTCTGTCGTTGCAGGGATAGGGATCGATGTAGTAGTAGGCATTGGTTGCTCGCGAGAACCAAAAACCGTACGAACAATTTGTAAAGTGTATCAGACCGTCGGTGTGTCTCGCGAAGTGCTTTCTCAATTGTTTCCTAACCACGGAGTAAAAATCGGTTTTTCCATTGTTCGGATTGATCTTGAGGACGAACAATGGCGAGGCGCAATCCCGTAAGTCAAAGATTCGATTCATAAGCGTTACGTTGCGAAGTATGTGCTCGGTGTGATACTTCGCTTCGTCGAATTCTCCGTAGAGATTATCGGCAACCTCGATGACTCTGTCGATCATAGCTGGCATGGGACTCTGCACGATATCGCGCTTTATCATTATCGACAGAACAGCCACGTGGTAGCAGCGTTTGACTCTCGGCTCGACAAGACTATCGCGATCTTCGAGGGCGACGGTTCCAGATACGAAGATCGGTTTTGAACGCGGCAAAGTGGGTCGAAATATTGCTTGGAGATCGTAAGGAGGTGAGGCTTTACGGTGAATCTGTGCCAAAGACCTGCTCGGTATCGCAGCTTCGTGAAGGCCGTGCATGTCGCTACAGTCGGGATCTAATTTCCTCGCGTAAGATATCGTAACGATTCTCATCACGAAATCCTTTTCCTCCCTCGTGCCGATCGCTTTGACCACTAGTTTCAGAAAATCCTCCAAAATCCTTGACGTTATGATTCGCAGATTTTTCGTGTTCGGAACGGTCCACCAGGCGTAATGATTCGAGCCTTTTTTCATTATTCCAATGTGCGATTTGTCACAGATCAGTATGGCCCCGCTGTATATTCGTATCTCGAGGAGTTTCTTCAGGGACATAGCCAAATTCCAGCCTTCCATCGCGTACAACGTGCCGTGATGAAGCGGCGCGAATACAGCGCGGAAGTAGTAGTTACCGATCGAAAATTCCGACAGTACGCCGTCCATCATTTCTGCGGGATTAGTGTCGGTGGCGGTGAGCAAGGAGTCGTAAGTGAGGTCTTTGGAAGCCTCGTAAATGCCCCGTATCGTTCTTACGCTCCAGACGGTAGGATCGTGGACGCAGGACCAAGCGATGACGCAAAGATCGATAGGTTCGCCGATGCAAGTTTCTTCCTTGAATTTACGATCGTAAGGCTTTTTCCTCGGTGGATCGAGCGGATCCATCGATGGCTCTTTGAGGGCTTTGAGCTTCTTCAGCGGAGCCTGCAAGGGTCTGGTTATGTCATTTTCAACCACGGGAACCTCGAGAGCCGAGGCATTGTAATTCTTAATTGCTGCGAAGCCCGGTACAGTCAAGTCGAACTTGTTCAATTCTTCTTCCTTGTCAACCCACTCGGGCAGCTCGATGAGGGACGATTCCCGCTTAGTCTCAAAGCTCTCATCCGGTGGGTCTTCCGGTATCGTTTCTTCCGATATCGTTTTCGGACATTGCTTTTTTCGTTTTTTGCCAGATTTTTTTCGGGCCTTGATCGATTCCACATGAGCGATCGACAAAGTGTATATGCGATACGGCTTGTCGGCTTGGGTGCCATTGTTCTCTCGTACGCGCTCGATGAATCCGTCGAAATCGCAAAATTCCAAGAGGCAAGCTACACCGTTTTCGTTTGCTCTTCCGGTATCGTCGCACGCGTAAGGATCGAACAAATAGTATCGCCCGTTCGACGTCCAGAAGGCGTACGAAGCATTTTCGAACACCAGTACGCCACTTTGATTCTTTTCGATATAAGACTCCAGCATTACCGGCAACTCGTCGGCTTCGCAATTTTCGGGATCAGCGTAAACCATTTGCTTCATAATGACGTTAGCCTTCGAGCGAAGAACGACCACGTTGCGAAACCACCTGACGCGTTTGTAGCGCAATTTGCCGATACGACGATGAATCTTGTCAGCTGCTAAAACGAATTGATCGAGAACAGTGCCGCAGAAGTCTTTGACGTTCGTTTGAACTTTGGCAAGGATGCACAAAACGGCAGCGAAGAAGCATCGCTTGAAGTGACAAGCTTCAGTCACATCACGATTCTTCAGGCATGAGTTAGCCTCGATAATGCCAATGTTGTCTTTCGTTACGACAAATCCACGGCTCTCGGGAACTTCCGGCTCGTTGAAAGCATCCTTATCATCAGTTTTCGTACTTGCGCCCAAAGTATTTGGATCCTCGTTGTCTTTTATGGCATTCGGAGTTTTTTCGCCCTCCTGGCCGTCAGGTTCATCGGTAGTTCCTGCGTGTTCCTCTTTCTTTATCGGGAAAATCATATCGAGCAAAAGATCCTCGGTATCGCAGAGAATCTTTCGCAGCATAGTATCCTTTTTTTCGGCATCGGATATTTTGCACTTCCTGATCGCTGAGTGTTCCGCGCAGGGCTTGGGTTTTTTCTTCGGCGTTGGTGTTTTTATCGTTGGTCCGAGAGGAATTATTTCCGGGGTTATGCGTACGCAAATTGGATCTTCAGGGACTTCTTGAAGAACGAATTCGTCCGGCGTTGCTACGGCTTTCTCTCTTCTGCAAGCTTCTTCCCTGGCTCTGTCGAGGTCTTCGTCCTGTATGAATTTTTCGTTGATAGCCCTCAGAGGTGTGAATCCCGCGGTCGGAACTCTCGAGAACAAGTAGTTTTTGGGTGGCAACTTGATCATCTTCGAAGTCTTTTCTTGTTCGGTGGCTGAAAGTACTTCCGCTATTGCCGGATCGTCGTCTTTTCCAGCAGGTAAGTCCCGCGTTGCTTTGACTGCCAACTTCGAGTCGATGGAGAACCGCGATATGAGAGAATGCATAGAGCCTGAAGCCTTCTTCGCTTCCAATAGAACGCACATAACTTTTTTCGGCGGAATTACGTAAGGCGGTGGGTGACTGTACTTGAGACGTTCGTAGAGGAGAGTTTCTTTCAATTCGCTATCGGGTATTATGTCCTCTTCGATTTTCACGCTTCCCGTCAAAAGAGACAAATTCAGGCGTTCCGGAGCATCGGGATATTCTTGCTCATCGACATCCAATAGAGGATCCTCAAGAGGCTTGTCAGGTTCGGGTGCTTTCCTTGCTTGAACCTCCGTTTCCTCGAGTTCGTCTTCATCCTCATCTTCTTCTTCCTCTTCGTCCTCGTCTTCTTCGTCATCCTCGTCTCCTTCATCCTCGTCGAGCTTCGGATCTTCCGCAGCCGTCGGCGGAGCTTGCGGCTCCGATTCCACCTCCGGAACGAAGAGATCTTCATCGGTGACGGGCAAAAATCTCGTTTGATACTTTTCCATTGCGGCAACTTCGGGAACTGCCAAGGGAGCCGGACTAACGTATTTATCACCCGGCTGGATGGACTCAACGCCGACATAGTGAAAGACAAACTTTCTATCGTTGAATTCGAAGATAGTGTGAAAAATATCGACGAGTTCGTTGAGGGTATCGGTGACGATGACGGAAGCAGGATAATCTCTGGATCGGCAACCTTCCTCGTCGCTTCCATAAGGGTTGAGAACGAAATACTTGCCATCTTGTTTCCATATTCCGTACATCAGTCTCTTGTTCTCCAGTATTGCCTCGTTATAAGTTTCGAAGTATCGTTCGAGCGCCTCGCCCAGATTGGCCAAAGGATCGGCGTCACCATCAATGACCGACTGTCTTTTCTGAAAAGCCACCTTGTTCTCGCCGAGTTTTATCCTAGTCGGAAGCATCGAGACTTGAAGATGACTCGGAGTGGGTTTGAGTGTTCCCTTGAACGATCTCAACATTTCTTCGCCATCGCCTTCTTCTGTATCTTCCTCTTCTTCCTCTTCTTCCTCCTCCTCCTCCCCTTCCTCCTCGTCCTTCTCGTCGGCGTCCTCTTCCTCGGTTTTGTCGTCTTCCGCATCGGCGGGACTTCCCTGACGTATCCAATTTACGACATCCACGTGAGCTTGACCGCCGACTCGCAGAATTTGGTCGACGTCGACGTTTCGCCATATTTCGGGCTCCTTGATTTTCGCGTAAGCGATCGCGGTTAAGGCTAGTGCCAGACCCTGCCTGCCGCGGTATTTATCCTCAAATTCCTCCGACAGACAATTTTCCGAACCATGAAGTACCAACCGATGCGGATTTATGATGCTGTAGCCTTTGATGAACTTGATTCTTTCCGGGGCAGATTCCGGTTCAATGGGATCTTCGTTTGGTTTCTCAGTTACTTCCTCGACGATATCGTCATCTTGGATGTCTTCCGCTTCCGTAGTGTCCAACTCGGTCGGTTCTTCCTGATCTGTTTCGTTCTGAAAATGGACTTGAGGTTTCTTCTCTCCAGCCTCAATGTTTTCTTCCGCTACTGATTCGTCGTCAACTTCGTCTACCAACGGATCTCCCGCATTTTCTTCATCCTCCTCGTCCACGATATCCCCAGGCTCTGGTGACTCCTCCACGAAAGTGGTCGGCTCATCATCTCGCATCATGTACGCCTCAATCCGTCTCATGAGCTCCGGATACTGGGAGGCGAAGTCTTTTGTTCTCTCCGCATCCGGACGCGGCCGAGGAATCATATCCATCACGATCTTGCAATCGTCGGGCTCTTCGGGTTTCGGACTTTCAGGCGGAAGTGGTCTCCGATTGGTCTTCTTGTCCCGATAAATGACAGTGTCCAAAGGACCATCCGGCTGTGATCCAGTCTTCACGTACAGCACCCCAACGCCATGAAGTACGAAAGGATCTTTCTCCTTGTTTCCAGTATTTTCCAGAATCGTCTCGATCAATTCGTTGACGGAGCTGTTCATAGTTACGCAGGCAAGTGCCTTTCCGTATCGCTGAACATTCTCAGGATCGGCCGGGTCTATTCTGAAGCCTTCGTCGTCGCAGCCAAACGGATCGAAGAAGTAATACTTACCGCCGTCGTGCCAGGTGGCGTAAAAAGTTTTCTTTATCTCAAGAATACCCAGGCTGTTGTCTTTGAAAAAGTCTCTGATTCCACTGTCGATGGTGGCTTTTCCCTTTTTCCCCTGGCCCGGAACAACGTTTATCCGCACTTTCACCTTTGCCGCGTACACTCCGAGTATAACATCGCCCATCACGTCATCGATCTTCAGCTCGAAAGTCTCGTCGAGTTTCTTCTCCAGAACTCTGGCGAGATCTACTAGATAGATGTGCGATTGATTGAAGATCAGATCTATCATGGCCTTCGTCCACTTGTTGGCTGGAACGAGACGCGAATAAATCAACGCTGCTAGCGCGATAACCAAGTGTCCCCGACCGCGAAGTTCCTCGGGTACCAGCTCGTGCTTCAGATGGAAAGATCCTTGAACGAGAGCTCGAAACTTGTCCTGAATTTTGTAGCCACTGGGTCTTCTTCGGGGCTTGCCAACCGATTTCTCCGGTTCTTCAGGATCGTCCTCTTTCAGTGGTAATCTCTGTACGCCTCTCACACTTACACGGCAAACAACAAAGTGCTCGTTCTTGACGCCACTTTTCTCCAATATGACGAACAGCACTCCCGTCATATCTCGGACGAGGATTAGCTTTGCACCACCGGAAGGATCATCCGTAGGCAGCAGATTGTCCCTTCGTGCTTGGGCATCGAAGATGTTGAAGTACTTGGCGTCTCGCCAGATGGCGATGTTCAATACCGACGAGACGAGAACCCCGGCTTCGTAACGGTTGAAGAACAATTCCAACGCCTTGGCCACGTGAAGATTCCTGGGATTTTCCGAGCGAAAGGTGCCCGCGTAAGCGGGCTCGTCGATGTTTACATAAGCCCTGTGAGTCTTTTGAATAATAAAATCTCCATTCAGATCGAGAACCGTCAGACTCCTGCGATCGTCGGTGTGATGGCGATCGTATGAATCGCAGTAATACGTGTCACCGTCCTCGATGATCTGATCAATTATCAGCTCGTTCCAGCATCGAGCTTTCATCAGGGCCGTCGTCGCGAATGCCGCTATCGCTATGGCTGGTCCCTAGTGTAGACGAACGGAAGTTTTCCGCATAAAAGTCTTATCCTCAAGGGCACAATCGCGTGCTCTCAGATTATTTTAAGTCAGCCATTGGGATGAATCCTCTGAAGCTGGCATTGAATTCTTCTCACGGCTTAAGGGGTTACCCCCACTTGCGATTTTGAAAAAATCGTTTTTTTTATTGCATTTTTTTGAAGTATAAGTATCTGAGAATATGTCCTGAAAATTTCAAGTCGATCCGAACAAAATTGACTGAGATATAAGCGTTGAAAGAAAAGAATCCGTTCTACGTGTAAACTGAAATTGAAACTTTAAACGCGTTTTTCTCAAAATGGCATTTCTGAAGTCGGTGACCAAGATTACTCGAGCACAAATGAACCGATCTTCTTGAAATTTTGCAGGCTTATTTAATACATAAAAATCTAGTCTTTAATCGTTCGATTTTTTTTTCGTCAAAATCGAACCATTAACTTTGACTGTCCGCCATTTTGTGAAAAATGAATATTTTTTAAAATCCTTCGATTAAAGACTAGTTTATACTTATATTTGACTAAATCCATCCGCATTTTTTTTTTCAGATGATCCACTTCGCCGCAATGTTGGTCACCGCAAACCGTGTATATAAAAACATTATTTCATTGACGGCCATTTGCCACTGAACAATGTAATATTTTTCAATCAAAAAATTACTGAAAGTTCTTCAAGATGTGTTCTTTAAGAAGGTATATTAATCGATTAAAAAAGTTTTGTAGTTTTCTTTAAAAAAATTCATGAAAAAACCATTTTTTTGCGCTACAAGTAGGGGTAACCCCTACTTGTAGGTAAGCCTTAAAGCGTTTCGAGACTAAAATCGCAATGTTTGCGGACGATCGAAATTTGTATCACCGAGAGATTGATTTAGGATGCATTGACTGTCCAAAAATTAATTCGTTTCACAACACAGTTTCGGAGATTTTCAATATTCAAGTTGAACCTTTATCCATTTGGTAATACATATGGCACCGCGTAAGTAGTAGATATAGGCCTATAGGGACTAAAATAATACTTCTATTTAAGGCCTTAGGCCACAGTAACGGGTATAAAATCATGTGCGAATTTAACCATTTTTTTCGTATGAAAAAGTGATTCACTCATAAAATTAATTACACATCTGTTTAGTATGAATATCAAGCTGTTAGAAAATATTATTTTTTTTTCGATGTACAAAATAGCCGAGTCCTCGAAACTTCTCGAAACAGCTTTCTTCCAATTGGCGTGACGAATAACTTCAACAATTTTCACTCGATTTACTTCAAATTTAAAAGGCGTGTTCCTAATTGCATTTCGCAGAGAAGTACGTACGGAATTTCTCATTAATGGAAAACTTTTCATTTTAGGAGCAGTTATAACGAAATTTTTCACTGAACATTCATTTCTCAAGTTCAAATACCTACAACTTTTGAATAAAACAATATTTTTTAAATTCCGTACGTACTTCTCTAGGTATTCTAACGTAGATTGACGAGAATTTTTGTTTTTTGTTCGAGGTCAAAAATTGTGGTTGTTAAGCGTCACGCTGCAAAGCGCCTAAAAAAAACATAACAAAAGAAAATATTAGTAGTCAGCCATTTTGTACATTGAAAAAAATATATATTTTTCCTAACAGCTTGATATTCATACTAAATAGATGTGTAATTAATTTTATGAGTGAATCACTTTTTCCCTACCAAACGAACATATGAAGAAGTGATTTACTCATAAAATTAATTACACATCTATTTAGTATGAATATCGGGCTGTTAGGAAATATATATATTTTTTTTCGATGTACAGAATCGCCGACTACTACTATTTTCTTTTGTTATCTTTTTTTTAGGCGCTCCCCGGCGTGACATTTAGCATCCACAATTTTTTACCAAGAACAAAAAACAAAAATTCCCGTCCATCTACATTAGAATACCCGGAGAAGTACGTAAGGAATTTAAAAAATTTTGTTTTATTCAAAATTTGTAGGTATTTGAACTTGAGAAATAAATTTTCAGTGGAAAATTTATAACCGCTGATAAACTTTATAAACTGCTCATAAAATGAAAAGTTTTCGATTAGTCAGAAATTCCGTACATACTTCTCTGCCAAATGCAATTAGGAACATGACTTTAAAGTTTGAAATAATTCGAGTGAAAATTGTTGAAGTTATTTGGCACGCCAATTGGAAAAAACTGTTTCGACAAGTTTCGAGTAGCCGGCCATTTCGTAAATCGAAAAAAAAAATTCTAACAACTTGATATTCATACTAAATAGATGTGTAATTAATTTTATGAGCGAATCACTTTTTCGCACATGATTTTATACCCGTTACTGTGGCCTAAGGCCTTAACCAACATGCGTAAATCAATTTCCTGTACGCAAATAACAAAAACCATAATGAATTTTAGTAGAGGAAATGACGAAACACGTCGAAATTTATTCTTGCAGAGGTAAAATAAAAAAAGGCACAACGCCGTATCAATAACTGTGCATCGTATTGATATTTATCATTTTCTATTTTTACCGCTCGTTTGTGTAAGCAAATGCATTAAGGATGTTGAGTCCCTATGAAACATGTTAATGTTAATTGTTCAATGAATAGCTTCTTAATCATCATGAAATTTTTACACGACCTCCTGAATACTCCATGTAAAAACATACACCATTTTCAGAATTCTATCATTACTTCAACCTCCTTAAGGGTTGAAATAAAAAATGATCAGAAAATTCTGAAAATTTAGTATGTTTTTGTATGAAGTATTTAAGAGGTAGTGTTAAAATTTCACGACGATTAGGAAGCTCGTTATTAAAAAATTAACATTTTGTTAAGAACAATTTTTAAAAGAAATAAAAAAAAATTTATCAATAAACTTCGTTTTGTTTCCGTTACTTTCAGTATATTGTAGATATTACAAAATTGAGAGGTCAAAAAAAAAACTTATCGCAAAGTTACATCAGTTTCCACAAGACAACATTTAATTTGTGAATGTTAATTGTTCAATAACGAGCTTCCTAATTATCGTGAAGTTTTTACACGACCTCTGAAATACTTCATACAAAAACATGCCAAATTTTCAGAATTTTATCATCATTTGCGATTTGGGACTCAACATCCTTAAAATAAGTAAAGCTCAAGAGTCGTTACTTGAAGACCCCTGGAGAGCGGTGAAAATGCATGCATCTTGTGATGAGCGAGACCGGAACGAACACCATATTTCACACACGTCGGAAGGTTCGGGCTTATCAACGTAAGGGAGTACGTGTCCACGGGTAGTTCGAGGACGTCGTTGAGTCTGCGACGTTCAGCCTCGAGAATTTCATCGACTTCGTCGCTGCTCGATACATTATCCTCGGCACCTTCGACCTCACGATTTATTCTACCAAGGGCGAGAACTTCCTCGTCCTCGATAATCTTCTCGCACTCGCAAAGTTCCCGCAGCCTCTCTCGAGTCTTATCAACGGTACTTTCCGTCGAGGCTTCCGGTGATTGATTCTTGGCAGCCTCGCCTCTCCTGTCTCCCATCTTGAACAGCTTCTGGGCAGCATCTTCGCGAAATGAGGGAACGACATCGGTCACGACTCAAAACGATATCGGTCACCTCAGCCAACGAATAATCGTCCCGGACCCGGGGCGAGTTCACTTCATCCGGACAACAACTTTCGGAGACTTCCGGTTTTCCGGGACGACTTTTAATAACGCCGAAACGAGATTTCGCGGCTCAAGGATGAGCAGATCTTTTGTTCACACGCCAGCGAAAAAATTTGAATACTCACGCGTTCTTTTGCCACGGGGAATTTGATTTCCTGAATCTTTTTTTGTACGACCTGCTAAGGCTGGCGGAAAGGACGTTTTTTCTTACGAATAATTTTTGACATGTCGAGAAGTAATGTGAAAGAGCGATGAGCCAAATAAATGAAAATGTTTGGCCATATCGAACGAAAAAAAAAAAATGATCGCGGTCCTTCTTTTGTTTAAATTAAAATCCCAGTGTTCAGCAATGGCTCGACGTTTTTTATAGCCACTTCAAAAAAATGTCACAAAATGGTTCGAGCTTTCTGCAAAATATACCGTTCTCGAATGACAAATTCAGCAACAAATATTCAAGTGCTCCGAAAGAGTCGTCCAGTGGAATTGAATGGGTTTTTGTCTCATCCAGATAACACCGTTGAATGAACGAAGTCTTTCCTCTAAGGTTATTAAGTTACGTGTCTTTAATGGCCAAATACTCACGATGGCAGAACGATGTAAAAAGATCGGCCCGACATGCTGCTAAATTGCTTCACGGCTGAGTTACACTAAGCATCTTTTTTCGCTTATCAGGTAGGTGAAAATATGCTCAAAGTCGGTTACCCCCACTTGTAGCGCAAAAAAAAGGCCTTTTTCATGAATTTTTTTAAAGAAAACTACAAAACTTTTTTAATCGATCAATATACTATCTTAAAGAACACATCTTGAAGAACTTTCAGTAATTTTTTTATTGAAAAATATTACATTGTTTAGCGGCAAATGGCCGTCAATGAAATAATGTTTTTATATACACGGTTTGCGGTGGCCAACATTGCGGCGAAGTGGATCATCTGAAAAAAAAAATGCGGATGGATTTAGTCAAATATAAGTATAAACTAGTCTTTAATCGAAGGATTTTAAAAAATATTCATTTTTCACAAAATGGCGGACAGTCAAACTTAATGGTTCGATTTTAACGAAAAAAAATCGAACGATTAAAGACTACATTTTTATATATTAAATAAGCCTGCAAAATTTCAAGACGATCGGTTCATGAGTGTTCGAGTAATCTTGGTCACCGACTTCAGAAATGCCATTTTGAGAAAAACGCGTTTAAAGTTTCAATTTCAGTTTACACGAAGAACGGATTCTTCTCCTTCAACGCTCATATCTCAGTCAATTTTTTTCGGATCGACTTGAAATTGTCAGGACATATTCTCAGATACTTATACTTCAAAAAAATGCAATAACAAAAAAAACGATTTTTTCAAAATCGCAAGTGGGGGTAACCCCTTAATTTCATCTCCGAGTCTATCGATCTCCAACTGGCTGATATTTATTTTAATTCCACTTGAATATAAGCTTGTCATTGAAATTGCGGGTATCATAATTTGTGGGAAAAAACCTTGTAATTTCTTTGCAGAAAAATGTTTCTCTCTAAATTTGGAATTTTTATACGATTTTGCAATTTTCCGTCCGTAGAAATTGACACAGATCGAAGAAAATTCAGATTTGTTTTTATTTGAGATTTCCCATGAAATGAATAAGGCCCTGCTCGTCGTGACGGCCACTCCATTTGCAACTCGAAAAAAGTGAATCTTGCATTCCGAGCTCGGAACACGTCGAATCTCACTGTAAAAGTTCAAGTCCAATGACCAGGTGAAATATGCTTGAGAGAATACGTCGTCGCGCATTTACGTCTTGTCATTCTACTCGGGCACGAGGAGAGTGAACGAATCGGAATCCTTTTGGCTCGGGCGCGGTGAATAAAGTTAGTAACCACCAGACGTGCCAGAACTCTCGTCTCATATCCTCCATATATCGCCTTACTATATAAGCAGAGCTAGTGTGTAATAACCGTATGCTCAATTTGTTTGTTTTTCTAAACTCGATTACTTATCTACGTCATGCTTTGTCTCGTCGTTGCAACGGGCAACGCAACGCACTAACGCGTTTGCCCGCTAAACCGTATGCAAACGACAAGGAAAGTATTCCGAGCAGGCCAAAAGGAAACATCGTTGGAAACGAAAAAAAAACCAGAACACGATTTTTAGGCTGTCCTGGGAATTCCTCGCACGAAAGTCTTCCGATAAAATAACTTTTCACGCAGGTAATTTTGCGTCATTTTTCTCTTACCTTCTGAAGCTTCGCAATGGCTTCATTTTTTTCCAATATTTGCTCGATCGATTGCGGGAATTCCTCTTTCACGCGGTAATTGAAGTGTTGTGGAATTGATTGATTCCTTTATCGGGCAAGGTTGAATTTAAAAAGTAGTTCGATTCCTTAAGGCCTTAGGCCACAGTAACGGGTATAAAATCATGTGCGAATTGAACAATTTTTTTTCGTATGAAAAGGTGATTCACTCATAAAATTAATTACACATCTATTTAGTACGAATATCAAGCTGTTGGAAATTTTTTTTTTTCGATGTACGAAATGGCCGACTACTAATATTTTCTTTGGTTATCTTTTTTTTAGGCGCTCCGCGGCGTGACATTTAGCGTCCACAATTTTTTACGTAGAACAAAAAACAAAAATTCTCGTTAATCTACATTAGAATACCTAGAGACGTACGTAAGGAATTTAAAAAATATTGTTTTATTCAAAAGTTGTGGATATTTGAACTTAAGAAATGAATTTTCGGTGAAAAATTTCGTTATAACTGCTCATAAAATGAAAAGTTTTCGATTAATCAGAAATTCCGTAGGTACTTCTGTGCGAAATGCAATTAGGAACATAACTTTTAAATTTGAAGTAAATCGAGTGAAAATTGTTGAAGTTATTTGTCACGCCAATTGGAAAAAAGCTGGTCCGAGAAGCTTCGAGTAGTCGGCCCATTTTCTTATTTTTATATCCGTTCATGTGGCCTAAGGCCTTAAGGTGGGATATAACATTTAGGCGGGAAAAAAATTAAGCAATTTGGAGCGATTTTTCAAACTATGAAATAATTATTTTACATTTATGAAACTGTAGGTATACTTTAATAGTATATTTGAGTAGACGAAATAATTTTTTAAATTCATTTATCATCAAAATTGCGGAGCTGTGGCAGAACGGTTGCGGCAGTTGCGAATCGACGTGCGGTCTAGCTTCTCTTAGACTTTGATTTAACGAAAATTTTTAAAAATTCAGTTTGAACATGTATAGTTTCTGTTTGACAGTAGTTGAAATGGAGAAAATGCAGATTTAAAAGAGCGGCACTCATTTACCAATAAAAATCAACAATTCACGCATATTTTCTGCAAAATTTGGATGAAAAAAGTTGTTTTTTTCTTATTTTTCATAAACAATTCCCAATATTATCAAAATATTTTTACCGAGTTCCAACTCAATTGGGCTTATAGTTTTTTTTTCCTGCATGCCAATTTTGAAACTGCAATTTTGAGAAAATCGCGTTTAAAGATTACAGAGAATTTGAATTAAATTGCCCTAGGTACTTGTGGTAACGAATTACCTCAGTAACCTGTTACAAAGTAATTAAATTATCGTTTATAGCAGTAATTGTAATTGTTGGTTGTTAATTTAATAACTTTTTAAACATTCAAAGTTTCTCGTATTTCGCTTTGAAACTTCGCGGAAATATTCTACATATATAATTCTATCCTTTAAAAAAAAGTCATTTTTTTGGTCGTAAATGTACCGCCTTAAGAGACTTCATTTTGATAAAAGTTTTTTTTTTGTATAACAAATGTCACATAGATATTTTCAATGGAAAATCAAACTACAAGTATAAATAATCCCTTTGAGCCAATTTTATCCGAATAAAATGAACAATTTTTTTTTATGTTCGTGCACTCGTAGTAGAATTTGAGAACGCGAAAAAGATGTCTTGCCACCGTGAGGCCGACTGTTGCGAATATCGCGAAGAGAGACGAAGATTGGCTCGGAAAAAATTGCAAAAAAAGAAGGCGGACGAGAATGTTACTAAAAAAAGGAGAATTGACGACTGTGACGATGATGATGACGATGAAAAGGAGGAGAAGCGCGAATGCGAGGAAAAACGAGCGCAACGCGTCCACGGGCTTTTGAAGTTATTGTCAGAAGGCGATGAGATGATGGGCAGAGTACGACCATCGATAAAAGAAAGAGACAAATATTCCATGAATTGGCGTCACATACGATGTTTCCTCGAGCCCGATGAGATCGCCAAGTTGGAATATGAGGAGAAATTACGGACCATTATGAAAAAACTGTCTTGCCATCCGTGTAATTTTCATTGGCCAATCGTTAACTCAGAATCAAACAAAAAAAATCTCGTATTTATAATGTTTATAGGAAAATTTTAATGACTATCAATTATGATTAATAATTCGAATGGAAAACTATTTTCAAAAGTACGAACAAAAGGAATGCAATATAATATACATAAAATGCAATTAAGTCGAACTGATTGGCGGACGTTGGCAATAACGAAATTTCAGGCCAAACTTCCACCACGAGCGGGACGGGAACCTCTCATGTATCGGGCAAAAAAACGAAGAAGAAGAACGGAAAAAAGAAAAAAAAGGGAAAGAAGGAAAAGGAAAAAAAGCCGGAGATGAATACGGAAAAAGAAGAGCCGATTGGTGCGGTCGAAGAGCAAGTAGTTAACGGCGAAAGTAATCCAGATGCAGATAAAACGAATCCTGAGCGAGAAGATGGGAAAGACAAAAAACCTAGAAAAAGCGAGTTTTGGTGTCGAAAAGTTGAGAAAAAAGTCGACGTGAAAATTCCGGATCGCGGACTGGATGAGATTGACTGCAAGGACTCCGTATGTTCATTCGATAGTCAAATAGACCTATCAGGTAATTGAAAAATATAACAACTATTGACATAACACAATTAATTTATACGGTACGCTTTAGAATAAAAAATGCATCATGCTTTTCTCTCACTGTTATCCTAGTAACGTTAGCAATATTAACATTTTCCCTTTATTGGACAAAAGTGTATCATTTCCATAATTCTAGTACGAATATATACATTTTTTTCCTCAGTAATTGACGATAAAGATTCAACGTATTATTTCGAAATAATAAGCCAACAGACAAGCAAAATTTTCATTAAATTCTCTGGGAATAAACCTGTCAAAAGTCGACAATAATGAATAGTTCAAATAAAACCGAGATAACAATCGAGCAACGTCAGCCTCCATTTTTATCCTCCGATGAGAATTCAAACCTAAAAATTGTCGCAATCGCAAAGGTCGTACGTAAAAGAAAATGGAAAAATGTTATTCATAATGAAACTATGAGTGAATAATTATTAATCAACAAGTTTCTATGGGAAGTAAAAAAAACCACTTTGTATTTCGTACAAATACCCGTGAAGAAATTATCATAGGGATCCAATAGGATTCTCGTACTTGTCCCTACTTCCTGATAGAAATCCAATGGGACATGGAATCCAATACGATGACCCATGACATCAGCCCTATACCAAAACGTCACCCGTACGTTGGATTCTAATCGGGGTTCCCCATGGGAATCCAATTTCAATTCTAAAGGATTCCCACCGCATGTTGTACGTTAAAGTTTCTAGTCAAAATATACACATATACAAAATGAGTAGATCTTAAAAAATCATATCTTAAGGAGGTACAATCATTACTACGAATCCAACTTTCGGATTTGAAATTTTTATGATTTTGTCGATCACTTTTTACGCCTATTGCCAAAATTTGAGCTATTTTGACCGTTTAGTTCTTTCGCAATAAAACTGCAAAGTCGAGTTACCGAAGCACGTCGTCTTACGCAGACGGTCAACCGGAAGTACGGTGATCGTAGTTTTTCTGCTCACCTATCCAACTAAACCCGTTGGAAAACTGAAATTCGATACATTAGACATAATAGATATTATAAAAAATAAGAAAATCAATCTTCACCGTGTATTTAAAGCACTACATTACAAAAAAGTTTCAATTTCCGGTTAAAAATGGCCAGAACGACGAAATAGCACCCACAGACTTAGCAACGTCGCGAGTAACAGCTGATGCGTTTGGCGAGCATAACCCAGCTTTGTTTTGAAATTAATTTGAATAGAAGCTGTCACAAAATATGCAAACAACAATTTATGGAGTTTTATCATTTATCACGTATCAATAATATGTATAATTATATTCTGCCTATCGTGTTAATTCCGCTGAGGTAATTCAAGCCTATTTTAATAGGCTTGAATTTTATTACATCAATATTGTTACAAAGATTACTACCGAGTCGTTGACAATCTTATTTTTCAGTTTTTATTTGTTCACGTGCACGAAATTCATCATTTACCACAACATTTGGCACACTATAATCGATAATACGAATAATCAACATAAGTAAACATCAATCAGAGCAGCTGTGGGTTAAATAAATTCAGACTCTTTTTTTTACCCCGTGGAAGTGATCGTAACACCTTAAAAATCGGTTTGAATCACATCATCGAAAATCCACCGTAATTATCGTTTGTTGTTTATTTTACTGCACTTTGACGCAATATCATCATACAGGTGCACGCTCACGAAGCGTGCAGGTTATGTTTCAACATGCCGAGTTTTTTCTCGTGACTTTTCACATATTCTCGATTCGAACGTGGTAAGAATTATCAAACGGGGTTCATCGGGGAACAGTGCAGAGTCCAATTGAATCCCAATGAGGACTTCCTATGTGCGGTAGCCCTAACAAATTCCTATAGAAATGTGGGTGCATCTTGCCTTGACTCCCCAACAAATTTGTGCACGGGATCACGAAACGATATTTATTTTGAAGGAGCGAATAAAACCCGGTTGAAAGTTTCAAATTTAAAAATTCGTAAACGACGTCAATAGGGAAATAACGCGAAATCCACTTGAATTCCAATGCGCACTCCTCACCAAGTAGCGTCCCTATCAGATCGTTATAAGCAGTGTCGGGCAAAACATAATTCTTAGGGTAACTAAAGATTGACAGTTAATTAATTGTTAATCACGACTATAACAATGAACAATTAATGAAGTGTAATTGTGAAAAATCATGATTAATAATTAATTGATTGTTCATGTTTAGTTACCCTAAGAATTAAATTTGTTAATCGTGACTTTCCACGACAAGAAACTAATCAATTTTCAATATTTTTTATATATCTGATTAAAAACTAACAATTGAAACTGATTATTGTATAGGGCGCGGAGTGGCGTCAGAACATATGTGTAAGTTATTGGAATAATTATATGAGTAGCAAATAAAAGCCTGATATTAATCATCAATAATATATATAATAATCAATAATAATATCTGTCTTTTTTATCTAATATCTGTGAAGATAAATAAGTAAATTGTTAGTTTTCATCGTTTATTAAACAAAAAAAAAAGTGAATTGCAATTGTTTTAATTACGAATTGCAATTAACATGAATTAATCCGAATAAATTAATTGCAACATGCACTTAATAGCGTAATTGCAATAAATGTTAATTGCAATTAAATTAAATGCCATTACTTTTTTAGCAAATTAATGAACTAATTGAAAATTTAATTGATTAACGCCCAACACTGCCTATGAAGATGTGGTAGGCTCTGGAGATTCCCCAACAAATTTCTGCACGGGTGGTGTGAAGCCGCGTTCTTTCGTTCTATCCACTTCAATTACTCTCGGCAACTCGAGTACCCTCGGTCGTATCGATGCACACACTCGACTCGAAGATATACTCATGACTTATAAGGCGAATATCAATCAGTCACTTAGCCTTGGACAGCTTGAAGAGAGTAGAAAAAGACGAAACAATCAGGAATGTACGCGAGAAAGCAAAAAAAGATTTACTTCCGAAAATAAGTGAAAGCAAAGTCACAAATATTTTTCAGGATACACTGCTGTTCATTTTCACCATACCTAATTGCGCATTTAAGGCGTTACCCCCACTTGTAGCGCAAAAAAAGGCGTTTTTCATGAATTTTTTTAAAGACAACTACAAAACTTTTTTAATCGATCAATATACCATCTTAAAGAACACATCTTGAAGAACTTTCAGTAATTTTTTTATTGAAAAATGTTACATTGTTTAGCGGCAAATGGCCGTCAATGAAATAATGTTTTTATATACACGGTTTGCAGTGGCCAACATTGCGGTGAAGTGGATCATCTGATAAAAAAAATGCGGATGGATTTAGTCAAATATAAGTATAAACTAGTATTTAATCGAAGGATTTTAAAAAATATTCATTTTTCACAAAATGGCGGACAGTCAAAGTTAATGGTTCGATTTTGACGAAAAAAACGGCCGTTTTTTGGCTATAAAACGGCCATTTTTTTTTCGAAAAAAAAAATCGAACGATTAAAGACTACATTTTTATGTATTAAATAAGCCTGCAAAATTTCAAGAAGATCGGTTCATTAGTGTTCGAGTAATCTTGGTCACCGACTTCAGAAATGCCATTTTGAGAAAAACGCGTTTAAAGTTTCAATTTCAGTTCTTCAATTCACGGATTCTTCTCTTTCAACGCTCATATCTCAGTCAATTTTTTTCGGATCGACTTGAAATTTTCAGGACATATTCTCAGATACTTATACTTAAAAAAATGCAATAAAAAAAATCGATTTTTTCAAAATCGCAAGTGGGGGTAACCCCTTAACATGTACGAATAGCCCAGCAATGCTCTTATTACATTGAACGCTTGTAACGTCCGATATTTCAGTTAGGTTTTTGTCTTACTTTTTTTTAAGGTTGTTATGGGGTCTAGCCGTCGGCGGTAAAGTACGATGGGAGCCTATACTCATGCATGAAGCCGGTTGACTGTTGCCAACTGTTAGCTATCAAAAAATCGTCATATTAAGGCCTTAGGCCACTATAACGGGTAGAAAACCATGTGTGAATTTAACAATTTTTTTTCGTATGCAAAAGTGATTTACGTATAAAATTAATCACACATCTATTTAATATGAATATCGAGCTGTTAGAATTTCTTTTTTTTCGATGTACAAAATAGCCGACTATTGATATTTTCTTTTGTTATATATTTTTTAGGCGCTCCGCGGCGCGACATTTAGCATCCACAATTTTTGACCTCGAACAAAAAACAAAAATTCTCGTCAATCTACATTAGAATCCCTAGAGAAGTACGAACGGAACTTAAAAAATATTGTTTTATTGTAAGTTGTAGGTATTTGAACTTAAGAAATGAATTTACAGTGAAAAATTTCGTTATCACTGCTCATAAAATTAAAAGTCTTCGATTAATCAGAAATTCCGCACGTACTTCTCTGCGAAATGCAATTATGAACATAACTTTCAATTTGAAGTAAATCGAGTGAAAATTGTTGAAGTTATTTTCCACGCCCATTGGAAAAAAAACGTTTCGAGAAGTTTCGAGTAGCCGGCCATTTGGTACATCGAAAAAAATATATATTTTTTCTAACAGCTTGATATTCATACTAAAAAATAGATGTGTAATTAATTTCATGAGTGAATCACTTTTTCATACGGAAAAAGATTGTTAAATTCGCACATCATTTTATACCCGTTACTGTAGCCTAAGGCCTTAAACGTACGTTGTCGAACTATTTTTCCAGCTCTATTTGTAAAAATTTGCATTTTTGAACATTCGATGATTATATTGAATATTTCCATTAGTTTGTATAATTATTTTCTATAACTTTTTCTCGCTCACCTAACGCTGAATTGGCAACGTTGGAAATCGTGGTATATGATAATGGTGAGGTTGGCAGAAGTTTCGCGAAGTTAGTGACATACGCACTCCATTCGTAACCTCAATGTCAACCCAAAGAGCTGCCAATAATGAATATTCGGTGGGATCAAAGAAAATTCGCTGGAGATAAAAAGTGCATACTAAAGCTGTCTATAATTTGAAAGAAATCAAACACTTTAACAATTTTCCAATATACTAAAAAAATATGTCATGTATGAAAGAAATTCCTCTCTATTTTGTTTTTGCCTAGACATTTCTGGAAAAATATCATTTTTGAACGAAGTTGTCAAATCAATATTATGTAATTATTACTAATTAAGAGAATAAAAACAAATAATACTCGTTGCTAATTATCCTGACGACATAGTTTGAGATTCCAGGGCGTACCGAATACGTGTAAGATAGGTAGCATTTGTGCTGTCTACAACGTTGCCACGATTGCACTGCCTAATATTTTGTGTGCTTGATTTTCGCACAAATTTGCTATTAAAAATATGAATAATTTTATAACGGTACTGTGAATCCTTATCTTCACGGTACCAAAGGTTAATCTGGTTAATTAGGCGAACCGTATCTATTTTTTCAGCTCCTTGGTAGCATTTTCTTAGCAGATATTAATAATGTCCTGAAAAATGATCCTGAAACATCGAGGTTTCGATCTTTTCTAAAAAAAAAAACGGTACTGCGAATCTTATCCAAACTGCACAGGATAATCAGCAATGGGATTATAGACTTCCAGAAGAAACATTCAGTCCGGTGGCAGTATTTCGCCCTAACCCCGTAACAACCTTAATCAGCGTTAGTCCAATAGTGTGATTTGTCTATAATTCAGTAATCGAGCAAACAATAAATAGTTGCATAAAGCGAGTCTCACTGACACTAACCATGTGTACATTAGGATTAGCATTGACCAAGAAGGACATGAAGAAAATAGCTGAAATGAGACGCAGTAGAATGGCACCGAAGGACCAATCGAACGAAGTGACGTAATTCTAACAACGAATTAAGGAAGATTCGTTTTCAAATGTATAAATAAATTGCGGAAGAATGTTTTAAGGAAAAGAGAAAATAAAAGTTTAATTGGGCAAGCAAATATTATGAAAAAGTGGCCAATAGTAGCATGCTGGAGTCGATTAACATTACCAATGGCGACATTCTTCCAGAACGGTAATAATTTTGAAAATTTTCCATCGCAAGTGTGCAGACACCCATAAAATGACGAAGGTAAGTTTAGAATTCAGTAGTCAAGCAAGAAACTCATAACTTAATCGTGTCCGTCCATTCAGCAGCCCCGCAGTTTCTGCAGTGTTAAGGGGCTATACCAGTGTAACACTTTTAAAAAAATCGTTTTTTTTGCCTTCTTCGATAGTTTATACTTTCATGAATATCCTGTAAAAATTTTAAGGCCGCATTTCTAATAATCCCCGAATGGCAGCCTTCTAACGAGCAACCTTCTAACCTTCTAAAGAGCAAAGATTAAAAAAATTTGCTGACACTGTAACTCAAAGAGCAATTATCCGATTGACTTGAAATTTGAACTGAGTACTCTTAAATATATTTACTCTACAATGACGTAGGATATTTTTTATTGGATGAAAATTGATGATTTGGCGTTGAAAAAAACGACCATTTTATAGGCAAGAAAACAGGCTTTTTTCATAAGTACGCCATTTTGTTAGATTTTGATATTTTTCGAAAATCCTACGTCATCATACAGGAAATACCTTCCAGTTTAACGACATTTTGTCTTTTTCGGTTTCGGCTACTCAATCGGCCGGAATCATGTCAGTAGTGGAGGAACTTTTTTTGGCGCCTCCAAAGGCAGCGCGTAAGTCGCTTGGATCTCAATATTTTTCTATGAAAAAATTATGTAATATAGATCAAGTATAGCCAAGTATATGCTTTATTTTCCGAAACATTTAATTGAGTACTTTTCTTCCAAAAAAATCCCGAAAAACACCCAAATTTTCAGCGTTCACACTGGTATAGCCCCTTAAACGTACATACATCAAATTTTGCAAATAGATGGCCCAGATGTGCATCTCAATTGATATGTAGCACAATCTTGAAAACAATATTTTTACGGCTCTTTCTCCGCATGTAAAATGGGAGGGATTCTTTGTTGTTCGTGCACTGTACTGAGTAGGCGGTCATTCGATAGTTCTATCAAAATATAATCGAGGTTACATTTGCCTTCATTCCATTATTTTGTCCCTATTGGGAAATGTCAAGCTTTGAAGTGATGTGCAATGTGGCCCCCAATTTCCTCGAATTGGTACTCAATTTCAGAACAGTTGATTAGAAAGATCTAAAAGAATTCTAGGTATCAGCATTTGATTAGGACTATTGATTGAAATTATTTCGCTTTAGTTACAGGAAGAAATTCAGGAGATATGAACAATCACAAGTTATCGTCGAGCTAACTTTATGAAAAGTCTATGAGAAGACTGCACGAATAACTTTGTCGCGTGTTGTTTCAAGCCTGATTATCAAAATTATAAACGTGAAACAGAGACCCCCGCTTTTGACCCGCCTGGCCATTAGATTATGATTGTAGATTCTAGGATAATCCTGAAATTACTATATAGTAAATTGTTGTGATACAACATAAGCAATAATCATAACTGCATGTTAGTAAAACATTCATGCTTTAAAGTATTGTCCAAACGAATGACTACCGAACCCTACTTTATGCAGTTTCCCTCATGCACTTGCCAGATTTTTGTTCTTGAAAGTGTGTAAATAACTAATGAAACATTTTCATGGTTTAAATGATTTTTTCGGCTAAATTCATGGGCGCTAGTTGTCATACCCTACGTAATATTTCACCAGTCATGTTTTCCTCTGTGATTATGGTAACATTCATATGGCTGGTGAAAGAAGATAATCCTGATAGCAGGCAATCTCCAATGGCAGGCAAGGCCATAGGTGACTAGAACTCGGAGTTTCGAACAGTCCGATGAAAAAACCCGGAAAGAAGTTCTGCCTAACGATATTTATAAGCTTACAAGTTAAAAACAATTTTATACGGCGTGACATGAACTTCCTTGTTTTCTGAAGAAAATAATTCTCGTGTCCATGAGGCGACTTGACCGCAAGTCAAAACATAGAACATCTCACTGCTTTAAAGCGATACTATATCTTCACCTCTCAGTCAGAACGAAGAACTTTTGATTATAATTGTTATTGTCATTATTAAGATCAACGAATTGACCACTTCGGGTATAGCACTTTTCCAGCTTGCGCTGGGAAGACTTGACCTACTCCTTTCTTGGGGTTAGGCCCGGCAGGGTCTTTTGCTTTGAGGGTCCCTCGAAAGTTGATAGAACCACTCAAAGTAATTGATGAAGGTCTTTGATGTAATTCTCATAACAGGTATGGTGGTAGGTACTATTGATACTGCGTCTCCGGTCCACAGTTCTATCAGTTTTATTCCTAGTTACACGTGTATTTTTCCCGTTGCTTTTGCATAACGTTTGAGTCTATGGCTATGTCTTCGTCCGTTATTTCTTGATAAGTGCGATACCCAGCCTTTTATTTGTAACTGTTATATCTGAATAGAGCCTTCTTTCTCGAAGTTTATATCCCTGATTTTTCAAACTTTCGTTGATACACTGAGTTATTTTGATCCGAACGAATTTCAAATAAAATGTCTCGCTTTTCCAAAACTGCTCACTTTCAATAATCTTCACAAGAATTTAATGGGATGTTCTCCGAATTTCAATTATACAGACATATTAAGAAGTGTCAAAAGTGTATGCCTGATTTTTTTTATGGAAACCGAGCGAAGGGTCGTTAATGGCAGGTGGATGAAGTACCATTCAGGCCAAATTGACCAGGTGTGTCAAAATTGTTGCCAAGGATAAGTGTGTCAACAGAGGGCTAATCTTGTTTCGAGCGAGTATTCGTGAGCCATTTATACGAGATCGTCTTGTGTGGGTTCGCACGTTGGGTTTTGCATACTCTTATAATGGATGCCATGTAGTGTTTTTTGAGACCATCTTTCCTCGTACTATTCTATTGTGAGTTGCAGGCTAAGTGGTCTGTTGGCCTGCTTTAACTATAGCTCGGTGTATTGGTGTAGGCTATTTCCAAGAGGATGCTCCTTGCTACTCTATATGTTGTTTAAGTGTTTGGGGTCTATGAGACTCTCTCTCCTATCATTCTGCTAATTGTGATCCTCTCAATGGGTTCATTTGGATGCGGTTTACAGTTTTCGGTGAGTTTCATTCTAATTGACATATTTAGTACTTCCACATCTGTGTTGATCCATTGTATGTACTATTCGAAGTCAGTGAGTGGGAGCGGATATCATATATGTGTTGATGACTTGGAAAGTGTTCTTCAAGGTAAATTGTGACTTGAGAATGCAGGTAAATCGATGATCTAGTTCTCTTTGAAGTCGTTGCCTGATATGACTGTGATTGGTGGTCTTATTCTGTTCGAAAGCAAGTGGTGATAAATCCAATATCGGAAGTTCAAATTAAACTTGGTATTACGTGAAAATTAGGTCAATATGTGAATTTTTTTCTGAGAGCATTGGATTACTACAAGTCTTAAATATTTAAATCTGATTATTTTTAAGAATCTGACGGATTCTCACTCTTGTATACACTTTTGTAGCAACCGGAAATTGGGTTATTGAATGTCGTCTCGGGATTCCTTCACAAAAGTACGCAGTTTTTATATTTTTTTCTCTGTCATAAGGTCGATAACCGACCCTGAAATTTTTCAGAGACGATTATTAATATATTTAGTGAAGCTCAAAAAAAAATTATGAAAATCCTATGAATTGAAGCCTGGCGATAGGACTACCTTGAGCTTCTCTGTTCGGTGTCTAAGTAACGCCTCGAATTTTTGCACCAGAAGTTGGTAGGTTCTTCATTCCGGATGCTTTCCAGCTATGAATTTTTCAAATGCTTTTTGTGAGTTCTTCTCTTGCAACTGCATGGTCTCCTTGATACCGTCTGGATTCGTATATTATTATTATTAGTTGTCTATTATTAAAATAATTCAATTACTTGTACTCGTGCATGAAAAATCGATATTGGTATGAGAAAAAATCGAGTGCTGATAGATCACGAAGGAACATAATGACGTCAATATTGCACAATAAGCAATGAGCTATATTTCGCGCTTTCAATATACTTTTTACATTCAAGTACGAGTAGACATTTGATGTTCCCCTAGTACAAGCAGCGAGATACTTTCAGTGACCCCGATTATCGTAACATTGAATCTTGATTACGAGTGACACGATTTTCTTCATTAATGACAATTGTTAATGGTACAATGACCGCTAAATTGTTCAGTCTCTCCAACGCCGCCGCCCCCCCCCCCCCCCTCCGGTACTTCTTTCTGGCTGGCCTCGTCAACGCGTTGAGAGGGAATTTTACCCTCACAGACCTAATTAGATAGCACGGTTTCTCGTGTCTATCTTCCATCGCTGCTTTTCGCGAACTCCCTCGCCGTCTAATATCTAATATTGACTGATCGCGGAATCCGTACGACGCGGCACTTCTTATCGCTGGTACTCTCCTGATTCCGCCACGCGAGAAGCGGTCATACGAAATAAAAATAACGCGTAATCGTAAAACGAAAAGCCCGATTGAGGAGGGGAGAATTCACTCTTTTGAATTCTCTCGAATCTTGACGTTCGTCTCAGAAATTGAGTCGAGTGTCAACATCAGTCAAACGACAATTTGTGATCGGAGTGGTCTGAGAAATTTCTGCGCTCGCACAATTTGTCGTACAACGCACTTGATTTCTTCGTTGCTTTCAATTCCAACAACGAGATTATCACACACCGGTGATTCGCTTAAACGTCCGGTACAGCCCGACGCGAATTGAACATTTCCAACGGCCGAACGGAAATTCTTAAAAACAAAGAAACCGCAGTAATTAACACGGCACTTTGCCACAATCCTAAAGACATAGTGCGATTTTTTTATCGTATCCTCGTTCCATTCGCGATCAAGAGAATTGAACATCGAGATCGAAGATGTTCGGCTACATTGGAAAATTACGTACGAGTAAGTACTTTCGATGAGTAATTTGAAATACTTCGGAATTTTGAGGATACTTTGACTAACGATCGGTGAAACGTAGTGGAAAAACTATGGAAGCTAAATTTTCCGAATCGTAATTATTATGTATTATCGTAACTTCACATTAATTATTTATAATTGGACACATGAATGAGTGGTTATTTTGCCCAAAATAAGCAGTAGCATTCCCATCCCCAGTTTTCACATTCTACCCCAGAAGAATGTTAACTCCGCTGTTTGAAAAAATAATTTTGACTCTAAGTACGTGATCGTTGTGAAAAAAATGCATTTTGCTGGAGAATATGATACACAATTGATGTCAGAATATGACATATTGTTTTCAATTTAAGAGAAACGAAATGGAAAATATGGTAATTCTTTAGATATGTGACTTTTCCGAAAAAGGAGCCTCATTTTTTTGCTATTTTTTTTTATTGGGTTATAAATGATAATATTCAGTCGGGAGAAGCTGAAATTCACCCCCCCCCCCCCTCCACATAAAAAGTGAATAGATTTTGAAGTTCGCGGAAACACGTGATAAAAGAGGGCACTTTTTAACATTTCGATGCCTACGTAGGGCTTGTTTGGGTTTTTGAAAAATTGTAAATTAGTTTCACGATTTTTTACTAGTAAAACAATTGTTTATGAAAAATGTCATCTTCTCCTGACTAAACGTCATAATTTATAACCCAATAAATGAGAAAATAGCAGAATTTTTTTCGGAAAAGTCACTCATGTAAAGAATTACCAAAAATATGATTTCCAAATGTTCTAAATATTTTGTTCAATGTTCCTAGGTATATAACATTTTCAACGTTAACGAAACATAATTCAACAGCGAATGCGTAGAAAGCGATTTTATTTTTAATTGCCGACTTATTGAAATCGACTCTACGACAAGTGATGAGTAAGAACCTGCTCTAGGGCAACCTCAAAGTGCTGAGTAAGAAATTTTAAGTACGTCCCTGAAAAATCAAATCAACCGTGAGTCTTATAGTATTATTGTACGATACGATATGACGAACTAATTTTTCACCGCATATTTGCAATCGCGAGCAATCGGGAAGCTTCGATGCCAATTTGCGGAGACGGCGGGTTTTGGAAACATTGCATCCGGGGGCCACGAATACTCTTGATCAAACCCTTTTGCGACCTGCGGAACTCGCCGAAAATCGGGATAAACGATGCGCACGGTACTAGAATACCGGCGTAGAGGGAGAGCAAACAAAATTCATGAAAAATCTCGTCCGGGTAAAAAAAATGGTTGAGGGCGATAGCGAGGAATGGACCAGCACGGTAAGAGGACGATTTTTCATGAAAAAAATTATTCCATTGCACGTCGATAGTGAGTACCAAAAAATATTGCCAATTTTTCGTACGCGTTTTCAGTTGAAAAAATTATTATTTTCTCCTTCGTTTTACAGGAATACATTTTTTTTGTGAAATCGATCACAACCGGTTTCACGGAATTGTACTTAAGTATGTTGAATTTTTTCAATTTCCAAATTTACGCGTGTGAATCCTAAATTTACTTCCTTCGCGCCGTTGAAAAAACTTACGGAAGATGGTCTTCTGTGGTTATTTATAACAGCACGAGAGCATTTCATCGGGTCGAAGGAAAAAACCGACCGAAAGGATCACATCGCATTAATTCTTTCGAAAATGAGAGAGAAATCGTCGACTGGATGAAAGCTTTGCCAATTGTGCTTTTCACTGCGACAAAAATAGGCGAGAACGCGTGCGGTTGATTGAAATTAAGGGGCCAGTCCACATTGGAGCCACGAAAAGAAAGGCTACTTTCGCGATTTTTTTTGGAGGATTTTATAAATGATATGAATATATCTTTATAAAAGTTGTCGGGCTTGATAAATAAAGTCTTGAAATACATAAAAAAAAAATTCATTCACTTTAATTCATTTTTAAATACAAAAACTATAGTTTAACGTAACGCCTCAAAAATAGGTGGGCTATCTAGCCTCATCACAACTCGGCAACGGCTTGTCTGAAACGAAAAAACCATAATCCATTAGATTCAGTATGACGCCAGCTACAAAATGACCCTCGGATATAAAGTTTTATCAAAAAATAAAAAAATGGTAGATGAAAAACGAAAAAAGTAAAAAAAACGCGTTTTTTCGCAGTTTTTCGCAAAAAAAAGAGTAAAGATCAAAATTTTATAACCATCGAGGGTCATCTTGTTGCGAATCATGTTTACAATATGTGGTTCTAATTCCAAGAGAATCGATTTATTAGTTTTAGAGATACGATGGAGCTAGATGTTGAAAACGTTGTTTCGAGAAAAACGCGTTTGAAGTTTATACTATGAAAAACTCTTACCTAAACTCAATCGGCAATTCCTGCACCGTACAAAATCCAATATTTCTGAGTGTATGTAGTTTCGAAAACCGTATTTAAAAAACGATTTTTTTTTATTTTCAAAGTGGACTGGCTCCTTAAATAATAATACGGATTCTATTTACCGAGACATTATTGTCACCAAATTGCCTGGCAATTACTCAAGGATAATATTTGGTTACCGTTATCCTTTTCTCATGTTCCTTATTTTTTTTTATGCAACACTGAACTTCCTAATTATTCCCTCTGCGAAATTCTATTTAAAAAACCAAGGAATACGATATCCGTGAAAATAAAACGCAAACGAAGAGATTAATTTAAAACCAATTCAGCGGACGTCAACGAGTCCCTGTTTACCCGGCGGAACTCTTTGTATTGTTTTTCAATGGACCGATTTTTTCTACCTGAGATCTCTTCAAAATATTTCCATGTTTTTTAGAACAACGAACGCGTTCAACAACAACGTTATTTTCGACCGTAAGAAATTTCTTTGTCATTCTTAAACGGTTTTGTTCACTTTTATCTATTTTGTTAATTAGTTGTTTCGTGTATTTTGTTAATTTAGTTATTTTGTAAATTTTTAGTGATTTTTAGTGACGTCACTTGCATAGTAAACATCAGCGCTGCACCAACTATGAATACGTAATTTTTTTTTTTTTGTTGGAAATGAGATGCAGTCCCTATCATTGGTGTGTTGTTCCTAA
The DNA here is from genome assembly GCA_951751655.1 of Ophion costatus. NCBI lineage: Eukaryota > Metazoa > Arthropoda > Insecta > Hymenoptera > Ichneumonidae > Ophion > Ophion costatus. Next base: position 30,934,924 of record OX632359.1, on the reverse strand, counting down.
ATGTAGGAATACTAGTAGAAAAACGCCGGGAAAATTGTGGATTAAAATGGCAATTGATATAAATATGAGGAAGACTTGGTTAAAATGTGCGGGAAGACATCCAAAGTCATGGTCCGGAAAATAAACTCATTTGTTCGTTTTTGAAGTACAGATAACTATTCGAAAATTTGCAATTGAGGCCTTAGGCCTCAGTAACGGGTATAAAATCATGTGCGAATTTAACCATTTTTTTTCGTATAAAAAAGTGATTCACTCATAAAATTAATTACACATCTATTTAGTATGAATATCAAGCTCTTAGAAAATATATTATATATATATTTCATACATCGAAAAGATGTACGAAATGGCCGACTACCAATATTTTCTTTTGTTATATTTTTTTTTGGTGTTCCACGGCGTGACATTTAGCATCCACAATTTTTTACCTAGGACAAAAAAGTACGTACGTAAGTAGAAAAGTACGTACAGAATTTAAAAAATATTCAAAAGTTGTCGGTATTTGGACTTAAAAAATGAATTTTCAGTGAAAAATTTCGTTACAATTGCTCATAAACTGCTCAGAAAATAAAAAGTTTTCGATTAATCAGAAATTCCGTTCATACTTCTCTGCGAAATGCAATTAGGAACATAACTTTTAAATTTGAAGTAAATCGAGTGAAAATTGGTGAGGTTATTTGTCATGTCAATTGGAAAAAAGGTGTTTCAAGAAGTTTCGAGTAGTCGGCCATTTGGTACATCGAAAAAAAAAATTATATTTTCTAACAACTTGATATTCATACTAAATAGATGTGTAATTACTTTTATGAGTAAATCACTTTTTCATACGAAAAAAAATTGTTATATTCGCACATGATTTTTTACCCGTTACTGTTGCCTAAAGTCTTAGCTGTGACAAACGAGAATATATAGTTGTTGACGCTTTCTTTCACAGGTTAGAAAGTAATACGTCTACCACTTTCTTTGTTTACAGATAAAAAAAGTATTTTTTAAAAATGAATTATAAAATTGATTTTGTATTTTGATAAATTAAAACCAAAATTATTCGATTGCGTATGGCGAAATATACCTAACTCACATTCTTAGTATTTTTCTTACATAGAGTAAAATAGCCTATTTTTCAGCACCTATTTTTCGGGCTGGTACGACACGATAACGAAAAAAAAAAATCGTCAAGTGGCGCGAGATAATTAGTGCGATGGGATTAATCGCAGTATAACGAGAATTCCGCGGATACCGAAACGCGGCACATACGATACTTACCACCTCCCCTGATTGAATATCAATATATAATTGTCCCTATGCGTGCTTCACTGCATAATTGCACAATTTTCAAGAAGTACAAAGTTCGTGAAACTCAGGTGGTATGCGTTCGTTTTTTTTTTCCTCCTATTATTTCTCTCAATGGATCTTGTGAGGAAATAATAACGCGAGGAAGAGAGTACGGCCGCGATCGTCGATTTGTTTTATTATGAATCTCGTGCGCGACGCCCGCGATCGAACATCGTAGTTGAGGCGCAAAAAACGTTAAAAAGGAACGAAAAAAAATTGTCCGATGCTGGAAGAATTTTTTTTGCCTCTGCATTTCCGCGCGCGTGCTCGATTGATCCCCGTATAAAAACGAGAAGCGAGAAAACGAACGATGAAACGAAAAGAAAAAAACATCATCATCGAAATGACAGGTATACGCGCGGGCTCTGGAATAATTATATTGGGTTTTCCCGTCAGTTCTCGCACGTAACCAATTTGTGTTTTTTTTATTCTTTATTTTTTTTTCATCCCCCTCTTGCCTCGCGAAAGGCGCGATTTGACGACGAGAAAAATCTTTGATGCTTCGTAGCATTGCGCAATTAATTATTACGCTAATGAGATCGAAGCCTCATTGTTGCTGAATTATACTTTTTTGTGCTCAGCCACAAAATTGCACGAGCCGAAACCTACAATTATGGTTCGGAATATCAAGCAGGTGTGATCGGTTTCGATATGTCGATGTTTTCGAACCGCTTGTTCGTCATGCATGTTTTTTCCCCTTGCTTTTTTCATTTGATCGGGAATAATCGATCATTCGTCTCGTACCGAGAAATGGGACGTTAATGCGGAGACGCGTTGGTCGATTGTTGACTAAACGATCTAGATGAAGGCTTGTCACAGTTGCTTTTACGCACGCGTAAAAATAATTTCGGCTTGAACTAAGGTAAATATCCCAATTATTGAACAGATCCCAATTATTGAACACTATCTTGTATTTTTATTATTTCTCATTCACCTGCATGCATTTACTTATTTATAAAAATTTCATTACATATATGGAACTTTTAGCTATCGAAATGTTACCTTACTTGTGCAAAAAAAGCTTTAATTAATGGAGAAAAAAATGATTTAATCAGCAACGGTTACCCGATTTGACGACTCGTGGTAACTGTTTATCGTTTTTGCTAAGACGCGCCGCTTCATGCGTAAGGGCATAAAAAATAGAAAAACTGTCGCATCTCAAATAGTAAAGGCGTTTCAGGTTCCTCAGAAAATTTCTTACAAATAACAATTTAAAAAAATGTTTTTAATTAATCATTTGTTAAAAAATACGGTGTTCGATCATTGGGACATAGAAAATGCAGTGTCCCAATTATTGAACACTCGAATTCTCCAAGATGGCGTCATTAAACCCATCAAAACATCGAGACAGTTAACGTGTGACAGATCGTGTGAATCGGATTTATTCAAACAAAAACTGTAAGTTCCTGAATAAACTTACCTTTATTCTTTTAACAATAACTCTAAGACCGTTAAATATATTTTTTATTTGTATTTTCGTGCAGGAAAAATAAAAATAAAAGTAAAAAGAGAATATAACCTAAATGTAACCTAAAAATACGAATGTAATGTGCAATATTTTTTGCTCTCCGATATTTCAGGGACAAAATTTCAAGAGGGAAAGAGAATTCTCGAGAGTGTTCAATAACTGGGACATGCCTGTTCAATATTAGGGACATAGGCACTTCCAGTGTTCAATAATTGGGACATTTGCATGCTTCACATTGTTATTCTTTTTTTTCATTTGAAATCATTTAAAAATAATTTAAAGGGTGATTTTTCGAAAGTAAAAATATCAAAGTATCATTTGAACATGAAATCGATGATTTTTTCTTGATTTTATATTTTTTTCTCACCAAATTCAATCCCCCCGATCCTTAGCTATTCAATAATTGGGACATTTACCTTACGAGTAGAAAATTAACTTTGATGATTTGACGCTCGTGGCCAAGTAACGCCCTCAGCCGATTTTATTGGACGTGGAATTATCAGACTTGGATGTTTAACAAATTATAATGCAAATTATAATTTTGATGTTCATTTACATTTTCGACAAAATGACTATTCAATGTCTTCAACAAAATGACAATTCAATGTTTTCAACAAAATGACAATTCAATGTCTTCAACAAAATGACAATTCAATGTCTTCAATTGAGTCATGGATTCAATATTGAACCATCGCGGTTAAACAAAATATTACGAACTTTGGCTGGCGAATGGAAGGCGTTGCTGCCAACCTCAACGTCCGCGATGTTGCCGTATGACGGCAGCACTTAATATTAATTAATGGCAATAACAAATAATTGCCCGACATAAAGATCAATAGGCATGATCATAAGTGGTTCGAAATTTCATTCTGCGTTGTAGAACAAATATTCACTGACGTAGTTTTTTCATAATAATCATCGATAACGATATACATTTTCGAGTTGGTAGGAGCACTATATTTTTTGTTTTCTGTATAATAAAAATATAACAATGCATAATATTGCATTTTAATATTATATTTTATGAAAAATTAGCATCTGCAGAATAATTCCATACCTCGTATGCATTTGTTTGAGGTTTACTGGAATATAAATGCATGCACCGTCATTTGATCAAACTGGACCGCTCCAACCTTCTTAAATGTTATTTTAAAGGGGGAGGTACGTTTAGACGAGGAAAAAATTTGCTAATCTTCATGATTTTCTCTTAAACAAAAAATTTATTCACTATTCTTGAGCCTGAGACCATGATTAATAACTACTTTTGGGTGTTACATGGTTTTTTTTCAATAATCTTTAAAAATTACCAACAGTATTATCAAAACTGTCGTGACGCATAGCTAAAAACCTAATCGACCGATTCTGATGAAATTTGGTATCAATCTTTCTAACCTTATTGTCTAAAACTGAATATATAACTAAAAAATTAATATAACACCCTAAATGTTTTCGAAAATGAATAGGTTTTCCTGATTGCCAAAAGTAGTCATTTTTTTCTAAAAATTTAATCTTTCTGTTCCAAAGCGTAACATTTAATCGATTTCTAATCCGTCTCACTTTTTTTTAATTTATATTCTGCGTATGAGTGCTAATGAACGAAAAATCTACGTGGAAAAATCTTTGCTTAAAAAAATATCATGAAAATCCGTAATTTTTTCCTCGCCTGAAAGTTCGTCGTCTTTCTTTGGAGTTTTTCTGAAAGAAAATGCATATGCCAATGATCCACCGATGATTCTGGAGCTCAAGGAAAGAATTGGACGGACCAATGAAATTGGTCCGCAATTATGCCAGAATGTTATCGAAAATTTCGTCAAAAGAGTGAACGTTTGCAAACAGGGACGAGGCGGCTATTTTTTGGATAGTGTATTCCACACATAACCTCCATGTTTGTACCTTATATTAAAATGAAAGTATTCGTACTTCTCAAATAAATAATACGTTTCATTAATAAATCAAAAATTCAAATTATTTTGGGGCACCCTTTATATATTTATAGGGTGCCTCAAAAATAAATATATATATATCACATCAGATACACTTTCGTTTTGACAACAAAAAAAATCCATCGAAAGGCCGGAAACTCTAACAATCGTATTTTGGAATAACGCAGAAATTCGTTTCTACTGAAAACTTTGACCGATTATTATTACACGGCTCAACAGCCGATTTGATGCCGCAAACTGTACGTTTTTTTCTAAAACTTATCTCTATACTGCCGTCATACGGAAGAAGGTGGCGTCAACAAAAAAAATCGAAAATGCGTTTTACTATACGAATGATGGGAAATATTGTCCTGATTCCAGCGGTACCAAAAACGCATTTACGTTTTTTTTTTTTTTACATAGAATTCTACGTAAGGACACGCGAATATATTACTTTTTATAAAACATAATTTTATGAAAAAATCCAAGTATTACTCAATATTTTAAGGCGTTACCTCCACTTGTAGCGCAAAAAAAGGCCTTTTTCATGAATTTTTTCAAAGAAAACTACAAAACTTTTTTAATCGATCAATATACCATCTTAAAGAACACATCTTGAAGAACTTTCAGTAATTTTTTTGTTGAAAAATATTACATTGTTAAGTGGCAAATGGCCGTCAATGAAATAATGTTTTTATATACACGGTTTGCGGTGACCAACATTGCGGCGAAGTGGATCATCTTAAAAAAAAATGCGGATGGATTTAGTCAAATATAAGTATAAACTAGTCTTTAATCGAAAGATTTTAAAAAATATTCATTTTTCACAAAATGGCGGACAGTCAAAGTTAATGGTTCGATTTTAACGAAAAAAAACGGCCATTTTTTGGCTATAAAACGGCCATTTTTTCGAAAAAAAAAATCGAACGATTAAAGACTACATTTTTATGTATTAAATAAGCCTGCAAAATTTCAAGAAGATCGATTCATTAGTGTTCGAGTAATCTTGGTCACCGACTTCAGAAATGCCATTTTGAGAAAAACGCGTTTAAAGTTTCAATTTCAGTTTACACGAAGAACGGATTCTTCTCTTTCAACGCTCATATCTCAGTCAATTTTGTTCGGATCGACTTGAAATTTTCAGGACATATTCTCAGATACTTATACTTCAAAAAAATGCAATAAAAAAAAAACGATTTTTCAAAATCGCATGTGGGGGTAACCCCTTAACATTGAGTAAGGTTCTTTTTCCCGATTTTCTCCATCAAACTCGCATCAAACTCCAAACGTAATCAGTCATCATGAGTGCGTGTGGCCCATCGTCCCTGGTACCTTCCTCCGTGATCTTTATGATTGTTGGAAGCGTTCTCCAAGGAGCCAAGATTTTCTGCCATTTTACCTTGAACCTTTATTTCTATCTCGAAATAAGGAGAAGAAAAAGCACATTCTACGAAATCTGTAATAGTTTTACGACATTTTTTAATAACACACTCTGCGCATGCATAACAAAATGCATTAGGGTGGTTCGAACTAGGTCCTCTTCGCTCTGCTGCACCGACATAACAGTGAATTAATTTATAATAGTAAATCATTTTTAAAACATAGAATATATCTCTTCAATGAACTTTTCACGACACTCACTATGAACTTAACACTCATCTGAAAACCCTATACACTTGACAAAAAAGTCATACGATTTTTCGCCGGCACTAAGATTTTTTTTTTGTTGACGTGTGTTGTCGTAATTATTTCAAATATAGTGCAACGTGAAAAGAAGTTCATTGAACACTAGTACCATAAAATTGAATGAATTTTATCGAAACAACAACTTATTTTGTTGACTTGTGGTATCATTATTATTTCAAATATAATGCAACGTGAAAAGAATTTTATTGAAGACTAGTAACATAAAATAGAATGGATTTGATGAAAACAACAATTTATTTATCATTCGATACTTCGAACGTGCCTTTTACTAACAATGAACGTTCGAAATTGAATTATCGGTAATTAAGTTGTTCTATGGAAAAATCAGATGGACACATGTCCATATGTTCTGTAAGAGAAGTCTCGAATGGAAGAACGAGATTAAAATCAATAACGTCAGAGCTTTTTGATTGAAAAAGTGCACAATGGACAGGTGGAAGAATCGATCCTTTGTTTTTGTCCATACAATCGCTTCACACATATATTGGAAACTTGCGCCGATTAATTCACTTCTGCATTCCGTAAATCTTCCTCTGTGTCTACGGGTTCACGTATAAACATATTTTTTCAACGTCACGTAGTTCCAAACGAATCCCTCAAGTTGACGCATTCGCATCTGCACTATTACGCGCGAGGATCGCTGCTTAATGTCTTTCCCACAAATCGTAAAAAAATAACTGAATTATTCATGGTTGCGAACAATACTTTTATCAAGGCTTTCCCGTTTGCTAGAACCACGTGTATTTGAAATATTTGAATATTATTCCGATTAACGGAAAAACGAATGATTAAAATTCTTTTGAAATCTCGTGAAAATTCGGCGATGAAATTGTGCGCTGAATTGTTTACGCGGGTGAATCTCATTGGGATCGATGCACACTAGGGTGGTTCAAAAAAAATTATTATTTTTTTTTGCGCGGTACTCAACGGAATATGATACTGCGTTATGAAAAAGTGATTCATACAAAATTTGAGAGGTCTAAACATTTTTTAGGTAGTGTTCAAACGACTTAAAAAAATTTTCTCGATTTTTCGTCAATTTTTTTCTTCGTTTGTTTTCTTACTCCACAACAACATATTACTCTAAAAAACACGCATACCTACTTGCTAGACGTTCAGTGATGCAAACACCGTGCTCTTATTCATCAAGTGGTTGATATAATTTTCACAACCGAAATTACATATATTGACTCCTAATCTGCAAATACAAATTGCTTATGGTAAAAAGAAATATGCAAATAAAAATTGTGTATTGTTACAAAAAAAATTTAATCAGGACTTACATTGGATCACGCACTACCATTTTCTGCATCGAGATAAAAAAAATTAATACTCCGATAATCATGAAAAAAAACATGAAAAATGCGTTTGAGCACTAGCTAAAAAATTGTTTAAAACCCTCAAATTTTGAAACACTTTCTTTTTCTCAACATACTTCAATTTTCCGTTGAGAAGAAAAAATCGATTTTTTTATCCACCCTAAAGCACACAAGAAAAAATCATGCGGCATACCCTGCGGGATGTTTTTTTTTCTGATTTCTCCTACTTTTTTGAAGTACCGACTGGTACAGGCAAAAACAAAAAATGTTGAGTCACAACGAAATGATCGCCAATTATGCATAAAAATGGACTGTACGATGTAGCATAGTAGTCATTTTTTATCATTCCATTTTTCCTCCTTTTCGCCAATTTGATAAAAAAAAACAATACGACATATTTTGACAGATCAATATATATATATATATATATATAGGGGGAATAGACTGACGTAGGAAAAATTCAATTGACGTCATTAACAGGACCTTCTACGAATCGAACAACAGTTTGCACTGATTTTAAATCGATTAGGTCATTACAATCGAAATCCTGAAATTTGCTAATGGGATCGTGTTGTACCTGTTGTTTTTTGCAGCACTCCAAATCTTATCAAGATCGAATAGCTATCTCATATTATTGACCGATTCACATTGATACCCAGCAGGAAAATACGTTTATTTGTATCTCAGTTTGCGTAGAAAATAAATTATTCCCAGTTTTTGTATATGGAGGAAAGAATGATTCAATAAATGCGGAAAGATTTTTGCGGTCTAGATACAAGGTAAAAATAATCACGCCACTTATTTTTCGCGACTTTAGAAAAGAATGATGTTAAAAAATTCAGACGACGAATGCGAAACTCATTTTGTCAAATTACGTACCATAAAATGGACCTCGGGAAAAACGTTGGTTGCAAGAATGGGAATAAGGAATAGGAGAGAGAGGGAGAAAGAAAGAGAGAGCAACGAATCCCGGCCACGCAAGTTCCATATAAAATGCAAATGCTTCTGGTGCGATATAGTTCCCAGCAAAGAAATGCGACTAATAAAACTGCCGAAGAGAAACGGTCTCAATGTGGATCCTCGATGATCTGTCTCGATGATCACGCGAAGAATCAAAGAAGATCTACATCAATTCCAACTCTCGTGACGGGCGCGAGGGTCGTTGGTCGAAATTTTTCACGACGATTTTTCTTTCATTAACGCTCATACGAAGAATATTAATCAAGAAAAAGAGAGAATTGTTAAAAATCGATGAAACGGCATGCTTTGGAACAAAAAGATTGAATTAAAAAAAAAAAAAAAATTGGTTACATTCGATAATAAAAAAGTGACAATAATTTTTTTTTCTCAAATACATTTAAGGTCATGTTTTAGACAATAAGGTTAGAAAGATTGATTTTAAATTTTATCTTAATCAATCGCTTAGTTTTTAGCCATACATCAGGCCAGTTTGGAATATACAGTTTAGAAGACCGTGCCAAACCTCCGCAATTTTTACAGATGAATTTTGAAAAATACCATGTAGCAGCCAAAAATAGTAATATATCATGGCCTAAATTGCAAAAATGATGAAGAAATATTTCCTATTAAAAAAAATCATGAAGATTTTTGCCTTGCCCAAAGGTATCGCCCCCCTTAAAATAACATAAGGAGATCGGAGCGGTCTAGTTGAATCAAATGACAGTTCATGAATTTTGTTTCCAACAAACCTCAAACAAATGCATACGATGTATAAAATTATTCTGTAGATGGTAATTTTTCATCAAACATATAATTAAAGGGCAATAGAATGCATTCGTATATTTTTATTACGTAAAAAAGAAAAACTTTTGTGCTACTACCAGCTCGAAAAACTATAACATTATCGATGATTATTATGAAAAAAACTGCCTTAGTGAATTTATTTTCTACTACTCAGAATTAAATTTGGAATTACTTATAATTATGCCTACTTATATGTATGGCACGAAATTATTTATTATTGCCATTAATTAATATTAAGTGCTGCCGAAATACGGCAACATGGCGGACTTTGAGGTTGGCAGCAATGCTCTTCATTCGCCAGCCAAGATTCTTAATCTTTTGTTAAGGGGCTATACCAGTGTGAACGCTGAAAATTTGGGTGATTTTCGGGAATTTTTTGGAAGAAAAGTACTCAATTAAATGTTTTGGAAAATGAAGAATATATTTGGCTATTCTTGATCTATATATTCCATAATTTTTTCATAGAATAATATTGACACCCAAGCGACTTATGCGCTGCCTTCGGAGGCGCTAAAAAAAAGTTCCTCCACTGCTGGCATGATTTCGGCCGATTGAGTAGTCGAAACCGAAAAAGGAAAAAATGTCGTAAAACTGGAAGGTATTTCCTGTAAAATGCCGTAGGGTTTTCGAAAAATATCAAAATCTAACAAAATGGCATCGTTATAAAAAAGTCTATTTTCTTGCCTATAAAATGGTCGTTGTTTTCAATGCCAAATCGTCAATTGTCATCCAAACAAAAATATCCTACGTCATTGTAGAGTAAATATATTCAAGAGTAATCAGTTCAAATTTCAAGTCAATCGGATAATTGCTCTTTGAGTTATGATGTCAGCAAATTAGAAAAATCTCATTTCGAGAAAAACGCGTTTAAAGATTTACCTATCGATTTTATACCTACGAGTGGTTGCTTCTTAGAAGACTGCCATTCGGGGAGTATTACAGATACAGCCTTGACATTTTTACAGGATATTCTTGAAAGTATAAACTATCGAAAAAGGCAATAAAAATCGATTTTTTTAAGTGCCACACTGGTATAGCCCCTTAAACCTTGGTAGTTCAATATTGAATATATATAGTTTTCGATGAGCAAGATGGGTTTTTTCTCTAAATGTCTATAAAGCTTTGGCTTGCGTTAATTCGTTATTAAAAATGGTTTATCTTGATGCTAAATAGCCAAAAAAAATTACATCACCGATATCGTGAACGTCTTATCCATCCAATCGCCCACAAAATTACATACGTTAAACTATTTTTACCACTGGCGTTTTACGGTGAAAATATATCAAAAAAATCGTAAAGCCTCATTATAATCTGAAGAACAACATATCTTTTTTTTATTTCTTGGATTGTGGATAACGCTCCAACCTCCTTAAGCAAAAGGAAGACATCGCCACTGAGCATGTCTGTTTACAACGTTACGTATTCACCATATGCATTTCATATGCATTAATATCACATTCATGATTTTTAATGTGTTCGCGATGTTACGTTTCGTCCTATTTTATGAAAAAAATCAAGTTCCCAAGCCTTGAAATGCTTAATCCATAAAACCTAAATCAGCAAGTTGCTCGACCATAGACGTATATATGTATTGATTGCCAAATATAGCGAAGAAGCGAAAGACGAATTCAATACGTTTATCTTGTCCATGATGCAAATGCCTCCGATATCAAAAATCATCACAATAATAAATATAAGATCGGGGATATTATTCGCCATGATGTATGTAATACGTAATACGATCCTTGGATTTATTATCGCTCCGAAATTACACGCACCTTATAGTAATTGGGGGTTTTATGTTTAAGAACACGTAGCCGGTTAATTTGGGTAATTCGAGTATACACAAGGAGTTCCGAACAAATGGCCCGAAACGTGTCCCTCGCGGTCTGGAATTTGGCACAACTTTTTTTCACCTCGTTGCGGCAACCCTCACGTTGCTCGCCGTCCTTTTACAGCTTTCACTTGTATCTTGATACGTTAAGATAATTCGATATAAACAAAAAAATTCTTGTACAGAGTTTAGAACCTGAAGGGGTTCGCACAAACTTTTGGTCGGATTTTACTTCTCTCTTTAAAAATAAAAAAAACTGGAAAACAATGATTAAAAAAAATCACAACGCTTCGTTTTTTTCGTGTCGACTATTTTTTTTTTTTCGACGAGACAAAAGACGAAAAATATTCAAGCTCTTTCTTCGAATGAAATATTTATGGAAAAATGATTACCCAATGGAAACTAACCAAAACAAAACTCAATAAGACCGCTTTTTTTCGATTAAAAAAAAGCGGTAGAAATATTGCACTAAATCCGTATATATACGTATATATACGTATACTGATATACATACACATTTTACCCGGACGAAATTGGCCCTGGCACATACATTAACGTGCAGCTATTTCGTTCGAACGCCGCAAAAACCTGCATTTCGAGCAAATTCCGATCGACGGAGAAAATCTTTGGTCGTTTACCTTCGAAACCCTTATTGATGTATGCACTTTACCTGAATAAAGCCAATTAACTCCGCGTATGCTCTATCTCTTTTTGCACTCCATGAATCGGCCGGTCTGCAACTCGCGAGTGTCAACACTCGAGTTGTGAGACGAGGTCGAGGACGGACAATCGACGAGACACAATCTTTCCTTTATTTCCATACGTCTTTTTTCTGAAAATGCAACAAACAAAAAGAACTTTCGACCAATTATAATTAATCATTTTGAGGAAAGTCATTTCACGAAATCTGGCCAATGACGAGCGGAGTTATCGCAAAGTGCCCTCCGGACTCTTGGGTTACGTCAAATATAACCGATATCGAGTTTGGGAGACGGAAAAGTATCTTAATAGTTGGAGATAGGGGAATCGAAAATCATTTTCGCATATGTATAATACTTTGTTCGTATTTTCAGCTTCCTATGCATATTCACGCTCAACTTGAAAATTCGGTCAAGATTTTTAAAAATACGTTTTTGCAAAATAATTTGTACAAAAGGTGACATTTTTTTCCGATGCAACGTAATATTTTCAAAATCACAGTTACACGATAATCCCTAACGTTCGAGTGATTAAGGGAGGACACCACTGTCACTGCCCATTTTCGACCATTTTCGTTGGAATTTTTTTTAAAAAAAGGAATTTAAAAAAACATGTTCAAAAGAACTTTTACGGTGTATTAGGTATATGTTGAAGTGTGTGAAAAAAATTCATTCGTCAGAAGAATACAAAATGGCAGTGCAACAATTCAAAATGGCAGAGCACTACTGGTTTTCAGCCAACCTTCTCCACGGCACGCAGCAGAACTCTCGTAAATTTAAGGATGTTGAGTCCCAAATCGCAAATGATGATAAAATTCTGAAAATTTGGTATGTTTTTGTATGAAGTATTTCAGAGGTCGTGTAAAAATTTCACGACAATTAGGAAGCTCGTTATTGAACAATTAACATTCACAAATAAAATGTTGTTTTATGGAAACTGATGTAACTTTGCAATAAGTTTTTTTTTTTGACCTCTCAATTTTATAATATCTACAATATACTGAAAGCAACGGCAACAAAACGAAGTTTATTGATAATTTTTTTTTATTTCTTTTAAAAATTGTTCTTAACAAAATGTTAATTTTTTAATAACGAGCTTCCTAATCGTCGTGAAATTTTAACACGACCTCTTAAATACTACATACAAAAACATACCACATTTTCAGAATTTTCTTATCATTTTTTATTTCAACCCTTAAGGAGGTTAAAGTAATGATGATAGAATTCTGCAAATTTGGTATGTTTTTACATGAAGTATTCAGGAGGTCGTGTAAAAATTTCATGACGATTAAGAAGCTATTTATTGAACAATTAACATTAACATGTTTCATAGGAACTCAACATCCTTAATCCTTAAACCAAGAGTGCAATATTTTCGTTAATTATATTAATTTCAGCATTCAAGTACGGGGAAAACTAAAAAAAATAATGAACGAAAGAAATAGAGACGAGTTTGAAAAAGAAGTTCGTTTTGTCGACCGTAATTTTGATTTAAAAAGTCATTTTTACCATTTTCAATTAATCAAAAAAAGCGCAGGTACTTGAATTTTAAAGCAATCTAAGAAGCTACAGTTAAAACTTCGAAGTCGATTCGACGAAAATTGTTCAACTTCTACTGCGTGCTGATCTCAAAAACATGGTTTTGAGAAAATCGTGTTTTAAGTCAACGGTTTTATAGACGCTACAGTTGATAATTTTTTAAGACAAAGAAAATAATCAATAACGCACCAAATAACGAAAGCTAACGAAATAACAAAAGCTTTAATTTGTAAATCTCTTTCAGCCTTCGTGCTAATGAAAATAAATTGCAAATACTGACGAAATTCCACGTATTGACAAAAACAAAAAAAAAACGATAAAAGTTGGAGCTACTTTTATAAAACTTCGAAACTGCATCGCGGCTTAACGATAAAAACGTGTGGGCCACGTAAAAAACAAAATGCAGACATCATGGTTTATTTTTGGCAAACAAGGCGTATCTTCGGAAAAAAAACGATAAGAAAATGAACAAATAAAATTTGCAGTAGTGAGACGTATACGAGTTGCGGTTTTCGTCGTTTTGCGCAAATGACATACAGAGAATAGAGACATAAAGACGTTTGAAAATCCGTGAAAACACGCCAAAGCTCACGTGTCTTTGATCGGCAAAATTTCTCAAGTTCAACGTGACTCGGTTCTTATCTCCCGCGAAAAACGTGATACGGAGATATTTTTGCGGCGTAAACGTGTTATCGACCTCGAATTGACCTCGATATCTGATCCACGAGGAACCGGCTGAAGAGCGAGCTGAGAAAAGACGCAATAATTTTTTTTTTCGGCCGATAAGAGTTCACCTCGATAGCCTCTGTCAATTCCGAGTTCAAGGGTGAAAAATTTGTCCAAGTACAAAGTCACGCTGCAAAGTTCTATATGGGAAAAATGTCAGTATCGTTTCGATTGCAGAGACAATTCGCTGAAATATTTTCTTTACCGATCGTAACATTAGCAGAAATATGTCAATTTTTAGTTTAATTGTTCAGTTTCGATATTTCGTCATAGCGAAGCGTGACGATTAATCGAAGCCTTCGTTGAAACTGACGCGTCGAGTAATTAGAAATGATTCCTGCGTTTGTCGGACGTGCCTTATCGTCCGTTGAAGAGCATTAATGATTTCGCGTAAATCTGTCAAGTAAATTTCAAGTAAATAGAAATTTCAAGTAAATCTTCTGAGCATTTTTTAAAGTTCCATACAAACTTTGCCACCCCTTTTCTCCTCTTAAGGATTGAATGTCGAAAAATTGCGTCTTAAATGATGCCTATTTAATAAAATCAACATGCCCTTCAAATATCGCGTCAGTCAGACCGCCAGTCACGACTTTGTCTTATATATATATATCGATTACGAGAATTTTTTTGGGATACAAACTTCAACACTCCTTTTCACCCCTCAAATGGGCTCGCTTCGAAAATTGCTCAAACACGTGTTCAGTTATTTCCCTCAAAGATTATTTATACCGAGTTTCAAGTCAATTGGCCCAATAGAATAAAATGTTCCACACAATCTTGAGCAATCCCTTAAACCCCTTTAGGGGTTGAATATCACAAATTCCTTTCTTAGTGTATGTTCACTTCATAAAAAAAAAACTACTGCCAAAATTTCACGTTTATACCTTCAGCGGTTTGGGCTGTGCGTTGGTCTGTCAGGCAGGACATGTTCTTTTATAGATACAGAAGATTACTTCGATAGATGATAACTAACGAAGTTAAGCTTAACGAGTGATTGGCTGGAAGACGTTCTCTAGGCAATGATACGTGGTGATCGTTACGTTTTTCTTCGTTCTCGTTACGACCACTGATTGACCATATTTATCCACTCGTAAATAAGAATTAATTCTAAACCGAGGTTTTAATCGACGCGTGGCAAGGAAACTGAGGGATATCGTATGAATATTGTTGCTTCGTCTACGACCACGCAAATGTCAACTTTTTTCTCATCTATTCTTTACGATCGTCGAGGTCAATTTATTGTTATTTCGTCTACGATGATATCAAGCAAAACAATAATTTCTCATATTATTAATGTATTCGTCATTGCTAATGCGATTCGCGTGGACGAGACAAAATTCGTAACGCGCAAATGATTTTAATCGTTCATTCGATTTTTTACGCCCGAGTGTGTAGGTACTGACAAATATTTTTTTTTCTTTTCACCGGTAAAATGAAATTTATCCGCGTATGAAGAATCTCACGAGATGAATTTAATCGGAGTGTGATGGTGCTTTTTTCTGTTCGCAAATTGTACACAATTTAGAAGGGAAAAAAATCGCAGACGTTGTGACACACGTGCAATTATTCGTTAATAATTCAAGGCGACGCCTTGTTGCGCCTGATCGCGAAGATACGTCGGACTTTGCATCAGATACAAAGTATACGCTATCAATATGAGAACGAAAAAATGGTAACGATTACGGTTTAAAAAATTATGTACTTCGTCTCGTGTGTGCTGGAAAATTTATCGTTGTGAAGTTGTGATCGATTGAAAACAACTCGTGGACGAGGGCAGACGAGTCGTCGTTGCCTAGAATAAATCCACGAGATTGGGACCGATAGCAGGTGGGACTTTGCGTTTTATTTTTAAAACGATATTCATATGTATGTAGAGGACCTTTCGTCGAAACTCGATCGAAATCTGCAGTCCGTTAGCTCCTTTTTCGAAAAAACCATAAAAAATTCGCGCCAGTTTATTTCCACAATGTCATGGATCCCTAACATTGACTTTTGGTCAGCCCTATGACGACGACTGATGAGCAGAGCGAGGCGAAGAAACATCGCGATTCACTTCACGAGAAGAGAAATTGAGATTTGGCTTTTTTTCAATAACAGTAGGACAATAAAGTCACAACAAATTCCAATGACCGTAGTGAGATGCATGAAAAATTAAGGGGTTGGTCGACCCCATCGCTTGAATGAAACAAACGAAACAAAATACGGAATCACGTTGGAAATTTTTTTTTATAGAAAAAAAAGTTACGAAACGTTGGCGTGTACAAGAATTAATTTTTTTAAAGTGGAAAAAAAATTATATCGGAATCGAATTTATACAGAATATTCCCCATATCTCCGTAAAACTGCATGAGGAGGAACCTTTGCATTACTTACCTCACGCGATCGGATTCAATTCTAGTACGTCACAGACGTACGATTTTTTTGCGAAAATACAAATTATGCGACTGCTTCGTAGTAGCCTAATACCATGCGATCACGAAAAGATGCTCGCTTATGCAAAGCCTCCGACGATGATGAGCTCGTGCATCGATGTCCAGAGTAATGCACAGGATTGATTAGTCCCTCTCGTGACGTTTCGACGCAAAGTATCGTGCCTTTTGTTGCAAAAAATAACCGGAGGCATCGATTAATCTTTTCTTCTCTCTCGCACTATCCACGCTGCATTATGACTTGCAGAAACATATTTTTTCTTGCTCCGATCAAAATCATATTGATACAAAGCATAGAGAATACTGCGAAGAAAATATCATATTCCTCTGTGAAACGGTATCTCTTTGATTTAACGAACGAACATAAAATATGAAACGTTGATCGCACGTTCATGTTAAAATTAATATCAAACTCTGGCAATACCCTAAAAAATAATCGACATATTTTTGTATCATTCTTCAATCCGGTAACCAGTCTTCAAACTTTACTTCCAGAAGGCACTCAATTAAATAAGTCTCGATGCATGCAAGTAATAAGAAATTAACATTTATTATTCAATCAAATATAATTAAGTATAATATTAATAAATGCATGAATGAGCTAACGGTAGATTCCCAAATTGGCATTTTAGATTAAATTATATTATCTACTACTTCGTAGAAAATGTTGATCTTCTAGTATTCTCCTGTTTGTGTATCGCCCAGCAAATCTAATGCATTTGTTTTCCCCACAATTAACTTAATTGTGAAGTTTGAATATCTATTTAATTTACGTAATAGAATAGCTACTTTTTATACAAATAACGAAATTACGACGGACAAATTTGTACAATTTTTTAAATATTATTTTGTTATGCTTATTTGGGTGAAATGAAGCACATTAATCGACTATTTGGATTAATTATTTTGGCTCGATTTTTTCTGGGGGTGCACCGTGATTTTTCGAGAGGGGGGGCTTCGCGCTACGCCGATGGCCACACGTTCGATAATTTCGAAGTATTGTAAACATCAAACACACGGACAAGGAAGGTCGATCGAATTAATATGTTATGTTAATATCGTAGAAATTTTTTCAAGACGACAAAACGTTCTTGATACAACCTACATTGTCGATTCCATTCGCTGAAAGAACTTCAAAGGTCACGAAAAAATCTCTTTTTACCTACCTCTCTCTGTCCGTGTATATTCATAAACCGGCTATAGGAAGTTGTGCAAAACTTCACGAACTTTTGCAAGCCCCTTGCAAAATTGCATTACATCTACGTATATAGGCATGCGGGCGCGTGAGGGCCAAAAGTGGCAAAGCTGCACAAGCGCGTAGCCACACTCGTGCACTTTCACCGGATACCTCTGACTCTTATTCATCATATACGCATATTCCGTCGAAAATTTTGCACCTGAAAAGTTCTCGTCTCCGAGCCGGAGCAGGCGATCTCACGGTTAGATTAAGAGCACGCTGGCATCAAGAATGGAAAATGGAATATACGTTGCTGGATTGCAGTGTTGTAGCAAGGTCGGGAGGAGAAAACCGTCACCTTGGCGTGCAATCTGGGCTCGGTTGGTGTCTCATCCCCATTGGGTTCTATGTATGTAGAGGCAATTTTGAAGATGCTCGTGGCACGACCTCACAATAGCCTGTTGTCCATATAACCAATGTTATTTCAGCTGCAATGTCGTCAAAATCACCTTAGCACAAGTGTGACAATCTTTTTACTGGCGTTATTTCAAGAACCATTTTGTCCATGAAATTAACATCTGAAAAAAAGAGAAATTCGGCCACTGCCCTCGGACCAGCCAGACGTGTTGGCAGTCAGCATTACGAAAATCTAACTGGTTTAAAATATCCTTTCTGCCTTATACGCATACACACATAAAGGATGTCGATTATACGGTGGCCATATTCTTTTGAAGACTCTTGGTTGGGGATTTTTCGACCGAGAAAAATATGAAATTTAAAGGTTTTTCAAGTCCTCTCGAAAGTAATATAGAGCGTATTTTTGTGAGAAGTTAAGTTTACGAAAAAAATTGAGTATTTTGCGAAAAAATCAAAACTCAATTTTAAATACAGCAGAATGAAGATAATTAAATGCCGAATACGAAATACTCCTGAATTTTTTTTCTTTTCTAATCGACTGAAACTCCATTTATCCGCTTTGAGATGCATCTTTAATGGTTTTTCCTCGACGACGGGATAAACAGAAAAAGTTTCTCAGGACTGTTTCGTATTCGGAAGGAAATTATGTTCATTCTGCTACACTCAAAATGGAATTGTGATTATTTTCCAGAGTGCGCAATTTTTTTCCGGCAAATGCCCCTTATCACAAAAATTTGCCATATTTTTTTTCGACAAAGCCTCGAGAATCCATTGGGAATCATATTTTTTCGGCCGCGCAATTGTCGCGCAAGACCCTGAAAAAAACACATGGCCACTTTATAATTGTCACCCCATATGTATAAAAGGCCGCGACGCCGCCTCGACGCCGAGTAAGTAAAACGACCATTTTATATATATAATGAACTACATAAAGTATCTGTACAAGAAAATGTACGAGATATATACAGATAATGTTAATTCGAATGTGCAGATATAGCGAAACATTAATTTCCCTTTTGTAAAAAGCATTCACGAGAAACCGCATCCTCCAAGGTTGCTTTTGTCTGAAAGATTCCCATCGCCCGTACGCATGCGCTACGGAAGAAGCGTTTTGGTGGGGGGAGCGCTGAGCCTATCGCGATATCGTAAGCCCCAAGGCCATCTGCGCGGAACAAAGTGCGCAACCTCGACTAAGTTGCAATTGGTGCTCACAAATACCTTAAGGGAAGAGATAGTTTTAGGCAAGGGAAAAATTGCTGACATTGATGATTTTCCTTTAAGAAGGATTGCTTCACCATTTTTGACACCTTTGGGACATGTTTCATTACTGCTTTTAGCATTGGCATGGTATTGTTGAAAAATATTAATCTTTGAAAATAGCGAACGTGTGGCACGGTCTTCTAAACGGGTTGCGGCGGATAATGCTAAACGTCGTGACACGTAGCCTCGGCAGGATTAATATGAAAAAATCCAACAAAGATTCTTCTTTCATTAACACTCATACGCAGAATATGAACCAAGAAAAATAGACAAATGTTGAAAATCGATGAAATGGTACGCTTTGAAATAAAAAAATTGGATTTCCGAAAAAATGGCTACATTTTGAAATAAAAAAAATACTTTGTTTGAAATTTTGAAAAAACATATAGGGTCATGTTTTAGAAAATAAGATTAGAAAGATTTAAACCAAATTTCAACAAAATCGGTCGATTAGTTTTTTAACTATACGTCACGCCAGGCTTGAAAATGTAGTTGAGAAGACCCTGCCGTACTTCCGCCATTTCCAAAGATTGGTCAATTAAAAAAATACCACCTAACAGCCAAAAGTACTAGTAAAACATATCCGAAGTCTCAAAAATAGTGGAGAAATCTTTCCTGTTGAAAAAAAATCCTGAAAATCAGTCATTTTTTCCGCGCTTAAAGGTATCTCTCCCCTCAATTTGAGAAGTCCTGGGTCAGAATTATGTCCAACTTAAGACAGTAAGATATCATAATTCGAGAAACAACGCACTGACGTTTCCGTGCCGCCGCAGGAACGCCCTATCGGGCATACACTACAAGTATGTGACTATACGTATATGGGTGAACGACGAATATAGCGATCGATACGCGTGGAGGCGTTAAAAATAATACATCGGATAAACGATGGAGGCAAACACGTTTAAAGTAGATGTCTGACGGGTAAGCAAGTGGGAGTTAACTCTCCGCCAAGGTCATTCGTAACGAAGGAGCTAACCGGCCGAGCATAGATTCGAAACATCGGCATCAACAACAACAACCACAGCAGCAGCAGCAGCAGGCCCTACCGCCCAACTCACATAACTTATCGGCAGCCCCGAGGCTTCTGTTTCGTTGCTTTAGTTCATTCCGGCGTCTTGCCCGACCCTTCGTTCGAGCTCCTCCGACGAAGTAAACACGCACGTAGATACGCACATTCCGATCGGACGTAAATTATATGAGGGAACAGCGAAATTAATCGCAAACTCCGGCATTCCTGATCACGTTTTACTTCGTATTTCAAGGTCATTGGAAAAAAAAACTTTGCAATTTCTCGGAATTGTTAGTATCTTGTCAACCGACATGAAGCGACCGAAAAATTGACCATCACGAAGAGCCTGATTTTCAGGACGTGACCTTCACCAACTATTTCTAATGGAAATTATTCGATGTACTAAAAAGTAGAAATGTTTTTACCAGTCACCTATGTGTGACTATAAATAAAAGCTTGGGGTGCTCGAGCTTTAACCGTTTAAACAATTTTATGAATTCAATTTCATTAACCGTATTTAATTTGGCACAACAGTAATTAGAGAAATTATTATCACACGTTTATACTCAGTTGCAGGATTTTGATTTAAGAAATCTAAGGTTGTTCTACAGTAAATTAAATACAGTTGATGTGTTAACGGATTTGGGTAAATTAAATATTATATATCTAAATTTTGAGCGCCCCAAGCTTTTATTTATAGTCATTTATAGGGGACTTGGTGAAAAAAATTATTTTCTACTTTTTATTACATGAAATAAAAGCTTGTATTTTAAAATATTTTTTTACATATAAATTGTCTTCTACTTTTTAGTCTTTAATTGATTTTACTGGATAGTTGTTATTAGTAGTTTACTACTTTACGAGTTTCTACGTTAGGAACATGGAATGCTTGTAAAACTAACAAAGACTGTGATTGGGATAGAACTTACGACTAATTGCTGCATATAAACATTTCGCATGCAAACACATTCGGCTACGAATTCGTTTTTACATGTAGTGAGATTTTATATGGATGCTTGGGTATCGCTAATTTCACATGAAAAGTTGAAAATGTTATGGATATTTTTTTTAAGTTGAATCGTGCATTGTCACCTTTTAGATGGATGTTTGCAAAATTTCAGAGGTCTAAGTAACCGGGAAATCGAAATATCGATTTTCCGTTCTGCATCTCACAGAAAGTCAAGTTAAATAAAAGCTTGTAAAAAAAAGGCTCGAGCGAGAAACTTTCGTTGGCGATCCGGAGCGATTCATCAATTGGATTTACCCCAGAAGAAAATTCGGCGATCCTTTTTGTCATCGAGCCCTTTTTTGCACCTTCGTTAAGCCCTCGAAGAGATTTGGGCGAGTGACAAAAAAGCGAGGATCGATACAAGTTCAGTTCGACTCTCGTACAACGAGAGGAAGGATCAAGCGGGAGAAACAGGTTTTTCGAATCCAAAGCGAAGGTGTCCCGCGATGCGAAAGTATCGCATCGCGGAATGTCTCGTGTGAGTAAAAAAAGATGTCGTCGGAGATCATATCCCAAAGAAAAACTCCTAATGACCGATTGTCTGGCGAGCCACATCACCCAGCATCGCAGTGTAATTCTTTTGTTTTATCTGCTTTTTTCTGCATCTTTTTAACTCCGGCTTTTTTGTGACACGATACAGAAGCCATATTGACTAAATAACAATTGGCTATTAGGAGTTTTTCTCCGGGATATGATCTCCGCCGACATCCTTTTTATGTACCCAAGGCATTCCGCGTTGCGTGGCGCGCGATGAATGACCCCGACGTTTCACGAGAGTTTCAATTCGTGAACGACGACCTCAATAGTAGAAATTGACGAAAAGGCCTTCTCAAGTCTGATTTTTGAGAGGCGACATTTTTTACCGACGATCCGATGAGACCGAGAAATTTCATTTTTTATAACTGACATAAAATTGCTTTGATGAAAAGCTTAAGAGTCATTTGGCGCAGGCATGAAAGGCGCCAAATTGCCACAGAAGGAAAAATAATTGATTCAACAGATTTTGCCGAAAATACAACGGTATCAAGCAATTACACACGAGCAATAAAATCGTTCCACTGATATGAATAGTGGTCCGGTCCTCTTTTTCGTGTATTTTTTTCCGCAGGCCCAATGAATCCGAAA
Organism: Ophion costatus; assembly: GCA_951751655.1. Classification (NCBI taxonomy): domain Eukaryota; kingdom Metazoa; phylum Arthropoda; class Insecta; order Hymenoptera; family Ichneumonidae; genus Ophion; species Ophion costatus. The sequence goes on along the minus strand of OX632359.1, from coordinate 30,912,189 downwards.
AGTCACGATCGATTTCGGTCGCAATCACACTTTGTTTGTAAACAGACGGTTTATTTTGATTATAAATTGAACAATATATTTGAACCGACGTCATTGCCAAAATACGTTGCGATCAGTAGAAAAACGGCAGGTATTGAACACGCGAATGATGCCATGCTGGAATCCACGCAAAGTAATCATTAGTTCCAGCGTCTGACGATAGGTTCGCCATAGTCGATGTTATTGGTAAACATGGACAATCGGCAGTAACGGAGCAGGCCGTAAACAGGTCCAATTCATCTGTTATCGTGATGATCGGGATTGCTTTACCGACAACCATAGAGTTATGATCGATGCATACAGGTTGTCATAATAATTGCCAGGGGCACTAGCCTCTTTATCGATTCACTCGGAATGTATTATTATATCAGGGACTATAGTCCATTCTGAATTGGCCACGTGCGCTGAATGACTTTACGACTAAACAACGAGTTTCGAATAGGAAACTGTGAACACAATCAATGGCACGTTTCGTGCAAAGATGCCATTGTTCCGAAAACGTAGCATGACCATTTCATCGGCAAGTTCCTCAGTCGGTCCAAACATCGACGACTCAACCGAGAACTAGGCTAGCATGATGTTTCAGGTATCGTGATTCGTTGTCAATTGAACTAAAACAATGTAGAGAATTACGGCGATCTCCCGTGTCGTGGCATCGCGGCCGCGGCCAATACTTGGATGGGGGACCACTTATCAACGCACTGGCTTCATCGTGTCAAATCACACGATCTTGGTGGCGAATTCCCAACTCTGCAATAACTGTGCAGTAACAATGCAGCAAATAAGAATTTCCATGCGTTGCTCGGTCGTTTTATTCTCCATGACTAAACCTCAATACTTCCTGATACCAGTTGTCAAAGATTAGTACTCTATGTTCGCCACAAAAAAATGGCGCGCAATTTGAAATGTCAGGTCATTTTGAGACACCCTTCATGAGCAAGCTTGAAATTCAACGTATGTCATTTCACCGAAGTACAACTTTTTTGTCATCGTGTTAACATGTCACATTTCGTGCGAAAAAAAGAGTATTTGCAGAGAATTTTGCTGCACTACTCGACTCACTAAAAATTGGCAGCTGGAGCACGCAGAATTCTTGTTGAGACTTACGGCGATCGTGCTCTGTCGGAAACAGCATGCAGAGATTTATTTAGACCCATCAAGAACAATCATTTTTATGCGTTGAATTGGAGGCATTGCTTCGTGAACACTCACGTCAGACGCTATCTGAACTTGCAGAATCATCAGGAATTGATCACGCAACAGTTTAGAAACGTTCGAAAGCATCAGGAATGATTTCTTGAAAGAAAACATCAATTTTCACGAAACCACAGCGAGAATTTATTCAACATCCCAATAGATGACCTATAACTATAGCTACCGTACGATCCTCTTTTCATCGTCCACGGTCGTCCTTTCTATCGATACGAATAAAACGGAGATCGAGCAAGAGAGACTAAGAGATCATTGCCAATCGACAGACCGATAACCGAGACCCCGACTGCTGATCAAGATGGAGATTGTTCTTCGCCGTAGCTTTTGTCTGATATTACGACGAAGAAATCGAGATTTATGACTGTCGCGATCCTGTTCAAGTATGCCCGTTGAATTTCAATTCAATGCGAATCCACCGTACAACGTGAAGCCACGTGAGACGCGTGCTTACACTTTTGTTCTTCTGTGCATAGAGGGTTACTTCGAGTGAAGTAAAAGTATGGCGTGGACACAAAATAAAACTTTGAAGTTGCTGATTCTTCATTTCAATGGGCAAGATCAAAGGGTCACTCCTGAAGAAATTTGAGGACCATCCAATCGCGATACGTTTCGCTATCACTCAATTAGGAAGAGGAAAAGTAAAACGTTAGGCTGAAATTTAAGATGGCTTGATCGGAGAGCCAACAAAGCACCTAATCTCCCATTTGGATGACGAAGAGCATGGCCACTTTTTCAGCCTATCATCACCATCGGTTGTAATGAATTTTTCGAAATTGCTCCCGAGGGTCACCCCAACCCGTGTAGAAATTCGAGTCGGGAAAAAGTACTGTCCCTGATGGGCTTTCCCTAGATAATATCATGGTCTGTTCGGGCCTTCCACCCTGGAATAGGGTCGCAATGTAACGGGTCTAACAATAAGATTAGGTCCCAATCCGCCGTTCCCTTACTGGGGAACTGATCAGGAACGGATCGGAGAACAAGCGGTAAATGACCAGGAAAGTTGTAGGGAATAGATCGGGAAATAATCAGGAACAAACGAGAAAATTAAAAATGACGTTTCAACGCTTTTGAAATCCTTGAGGAGGTAAAATCGGGAGGGTATTCAATTTAGTATTTCGACAGCATATTGTTTGCTGGTTATCTACTTGCTAAGGTAGTATATGAGTGTATACATATTCTGGCTCGCATTTCCTGACAGGCAAAGAGACAGAAAAACGTACACAGATCACAATCCGAGCGAAAGAGGCCTAGAGTGCAAAGGGTTATTTCGCAAGTATCGCAAAATCACAAGCGTGAGTGCACGCTGTAAGCATGGCACTTCTGTACGTAGTACAACTCACAGGACGAACTTTTATCCTCGTACGATGGTCCCTTGCTTACGCGAAGCGCTTCCCTTGTAGCCACCTGGCGGATTGTTGGCGAAATACATTCAGGTAATATCTTCCCGGCCACAACATTGATATATTCCAACATGGCGACAAAGCGTTCAAAAAACCACGACTGACTTGCTTTACTTTTTCACCTCATAAAATAGTTTGGCTATTCTTTATGCTCAAATCATTAGTTATCGTAATCCCGGTATTTATGATAAGCATTGTTATCCTCATCGATTATCATTGATGAAATGAATGCTTTCAATAATCAATAAAATTATAACAGATATATTTGTTCCATACGAATCAATTATTAATATCTTTGATGAAGTGAAAAGCAAAGTAGCTAATAATAAGCTAGTAAGCCGTAAAAAAGCGATTTCACGATCTTTCCGGTCACATTTCTGCACGGGAAGATGCCTTTGATTAAAAGAAAAAGATAAAATACAAGCCCTTTTATCTATACCTTCAAAATCGATAAATCGATAAATACGAAAATGCACGATCCTCTCCGACGAAATTCCGGCGAACGAAAAACAAATACGTATAAAATCCAATCAACTGTGCGCCCCAAATGACTACAATTACCCCGCTGCGAAGAGTGGAAGGCGGCGAAACGCCGAGTGATTAAAAAGGAACAATATCACGGAGCTCTTTTGAAAACGGCGAAAAAATGGAAATCGGCCGGTGGTCCTCCCGTACCTGCGAGGATCACAAGATCAAGGTCCCAATCACGATGTCATACACCGAGAGCGACCGTTTAACGAGCGCACGTGGCTGGACCACACGCTCCACAGAGGAAGAGTTTTCTTCGTTTTGTGCGTGTAATCGAGAGGCCGAGGACGAGAGAAGACACGCACAGAGAAAAATAACGCGCAAGTTACCCAAATGTTGCAAAGAGGAAAACTGCGGAAGAAAGGATGAAGGTAAACCACTACTTAATGTCCGAGGGTATGCCGTAAGAGAGTCGGCAATTATGGGTTTCCAGTTGACAAAAAAATCGTCGTAGAGCCTTTGCTATCTCGTCCACGATCCGAAATCCCCCGCTGAGATAGATCCAAAGCTTCGCAAATTCAAGGGTCAACGTTGCAAGTCATTAATATTCACGGGCGAAATGGCCAACGAAAGTAAGGGGCGACAAACGGCCGATGACTTTTTCAGACGTAGCATTCAACTCGAGATTTTTTCCAAATTTATCCGGAGAAGGGTCTAAAAATAGAAAGCAGTCACAAAGCTTTATTCTCAACATTCTATGGCGTATAAAAAGCCGGATCGACTAACAGTCAGTCGGTTGCGTGTAGCATGCCATTAGAGTTCTTTCCCTGTCAGAGTCATTCGCATTCTCGTATTCCTTGTTCTTTATATTTGAAACTGCGGAGATTGACACGTGTTCGGGGTTACCACTGGAATTCCAGGTGGAATGGACTGAGAAATTTTGTCGTATTAATACATACGTACATATATATATATATATATATATATATATATATATGTGTGTGTGTGTGTGTGTGTGTGTGTGTGTGTGTGTGTGTGTGTGTGTGTGTGTGTGTGTGTGAGTGTTTAGGTAATAAACGTCCTTGTATTTTTCATGATTGCATATATTCATTCCAAATTTTATATATGTTGTACACATATGTATATAATACATATATAACATGACCGACGGTAGTAGGCGTGCGGCAATGCTGCTTCGGCAATCTCCCATGTCAGGCGGCGTTGTGCTAGGTTTATACTTGGGTGGGTGACCGCTTGACCGCATACGGGCTCACACGCCCACCAACGAGGCGGAGAAAGTTTTGCCGAGTTTCCGATGGTAACACGACTGAAACTTAGTACAATATTAACCACCGTATCGGCACGGGAGTTCTGCAGTTACCCTGTGCCCTCGTGAAAATTCGATACGGCGGTGTATCGGGAAATAACGACTGTGACTAGCGATCTGGGTGGCTCCAAAGCAGGATAGTGAAGTGACAAGTGCAGGCTTAAAGACAAAGGGGCAGAAGTCACAAAAGCGTGCAAGGACATCCGTAGTAGGTTAGAATATGATTTATATATTAAAAAATAAATGGAGGAAAGAGAAAAATTAAAGTGAGAATTTTCGAAATAAGTGCATTAATCTCTATCTCAATTATTGAGGGAGGTCACCACTGTGACGAGCTGAAGGTCGTATTTGCCGATTTTTTTTGCTACTAGATTATTTATTTGAGATTTGGAAAAAACGGTAAGTTGGTAAGCATAAATTGAAGTTATTTCGTATCAATTTTTATTTAAAATAAAAAATAAAAAAATTAACAACGTTATTGAGGTACCCTCTATATAGAAGATATGGTCCCATGGCCGGATCGATAACCTGACAATGGTTGGTCTGAAAAATAAAAATAAAAACGTGCCATAATCTATATAAATGTAGTTCTCGATGTATGTAGCGGATTTTCGAAAAAAAAATTCACGAAATGAGGGTTCAAAAAGTGTAATTTTGGCGAAAATCTTACGTTCATTCGGAGGTTTAAAAAATACGAAATTTGAGAAGAAACGGCTAGGTACAACACTAGTTGCTGCAATTAAGGAAATTTTGTTCTTTTTTAAATTGGAAATCGAACCTGGTCAATTTTCAATACTTCGACTTGAATTTTTTTCCATATTTTGGAATATTTGCTTTTGGATAAAATCGAACGGAAAATCGATTTTTTTTTACCCGCCACCGTGGTGTCCCGCCTCAATCGTTTGTCCCGAGCACTCTGCTCGTCTCGTATACGAAAAAAAGTGACTCTCTATATAAGAACTGTAGGGTATCGACGTTTGCATCGTTGGAATGCATCGACATTTTTTCGTGTTCCCGTATTTGTTTGGCACAGTTAGACTACGAAAGTCACTAAAACATTTTTGAGAATCTTTATTAAAATTTGTAACCAAAAGCTGCAAAAGAAAAGATTCTAGCTGGAAATAAAAAATGAAGGAATGAAAACATCAAGAAGAATTTTCGTTGCGTTCCAACGATGCAAACTTCAACACCGTAGAGCTGTCAGATATGCGTCTATTTTTTTTCTCGTTGCCCTATCTCACTGTTTATCGCATTAACGTTTTAGTGAAATTTGAATGCTTAAGACATCGCGATGTAGGATCGACACTGTCGACCTTAATGAGATCCATGATTCCAACGAAGCGAGTTTTCAAAATCGGCGAAAATCGTATACACGACCGTTTACGGGCCGAAAGAAAAAAAAACAGCCAGCCCTCTCGGCTGAATTTTATGCAGTCATCTATCGCGAGTCCTAAAGCCCTAAGAAAAATAAATCTTCTCATTATACCCAATCTATTTTGTTCCCTTCGTTATACCACTTCTCGTTCTCAATCGCACTGTCCCGGTTTTCGTAAAAGTTCCGTCGTTGAACTTCGCAGCGACGGGATAAGAAAAACGTCCAATCGATATGGTGTCGAAGTTTCCATCCTTGGAATACGATGAAAGAATCTCTTTTCTAATCTCATTTTCTGATTTTAATTATTGCGCGACACTTTTTTGCAAATTTGTATCGTAGATCTCTAAATAAGAATGTTTATAAATCGCTAAGCGATTTTTCGGCAAAAATTGCGAACAATAAATCAAAACAATTCTGAAAACGTAATTTTCATTGCATTCCAATGATGCAAACGTCAGCCTCATAAATCGATAGCGGGCGAAGGAAATTAATTCTGAAATGAAAGGTAATCGGTGACATTCGCGCTCGAAGAAATTTCAAGATGCAGCGTAGTCATCGACGATGACATCGGCAAACGTTTTTCGAATTCCTTCCAACAAATACAAACGAGTCTGCGACGAACACGAGCAAAGATTAACATATTAAATTGCCGGATCCTGGTGAAATAATATCAAGTACGTAGTGTGTATAATTCACCGATGCGACACAAATTTCGCGCTCTCATCGTCGTAACGGCGGATGAATGACGACGAGCGGGCGTTCTCGAACGTTCTTTCGCAGTCGTGGGAATGCAAATCTGTTCGCGGATCCCCAATGCAGAAAATAATCCACGAAAAAAGAACCAAAATGAAACGAAAAAGATCGCCCGTGGGCCCAACGGAATGAGAGTTATGATTATTTTATTCCCCCAGCGGAGATGACGATTCGTCGATGACACGTCGATAATAATTACGCGAGATCTCGTGATAATTCATCGAGAAAATTATTTTAAAAAAATAAGTGCGTGAAAATAGAATGAAAACTAATACGCCCTGCTCGCTTGATAAAATTAATTTCGTACAATCTCTCATTTCATCGCGATACTTTGGGAAATTGACCGGGTAAATGTTTACCCCCTGATGGAATATGGAACCTATGGGTTCGATTCCAACGAAACAATCCACGAACATTGTAAAATATGGATTGAAGCCACAAGGCAAAAAAAGGAAACATGTTTTGAAAAAATCGTGAATCAGTTTAAAAAAATTTGACCTCATGTATCCGGAAAGGATTAATCTGGCTCAATGACATTAGAATTGAATTCGATTTTTATCAACTATGATACGATATAGCGCTCGATGTTCAGCCTTGTAAGACTTTAAAAAAACAGAATTTTACGTGCAAATATTAATCTCATCCTTGACCTTAAATTTGACAATACCATAAAACGGTCTCTGCCACTTTCGCTCCATAAACGTAAATCGAAAAGATCATCCTTCTGGATCTATTCGAGCGAATGAGCATCAATTAAAACGAAGAATCCACACCGCAGTCAAAAGGATCGATTTAATTGTCATAGAGCTTTACTTCACGATAATTTTTTAGAAAATAAATGGTTCCTGATGCTGAAAAAACGAAGGCAACCAATGGAAATCGAATTATAGATCGAACAAGTGAATGGGTCTCGCGCTCTTTCGTCATTCGCAAAATAAAAAACACTCGGGGGACTCACTATCCCGTATACATCCGCGAGGAACTTTTGCGAAAGTTTCGCGCGCGGAGGTAAGGACAAAAAAAAAGGCAAACGACAAACATAACCCCCAGATGAGGTTTTTTGATCGGGATTGGACAGAGATTCAGGTGCAATAACGTCTACCTCCACCTTGACGACCCGGTTTATACACCGGTTGTAGTTGTTGAAACGAGGGGTGGGGAGGATGACAAGAGCACGTTGCCCGGTGTTTGGTTACTTCTGTCGCGACCTCCACCTCCACCATTACCATCGTCCGAGGGGTGGGAGCGCCGAGTGGGTCTAAGAGTTATTTTCAAAGTCGTCCTATCGTTCTCATCACTATTGCACGGTATCGCACGACGCAAGGAACCCACCTGTCGCGATCACGCGATACTCTGTTTTTCCCATTTTTTTCTTTCTTTCTTCGATTCTTCACTCGCTCTCCGTCTCGAACATCGAAGATCACGATCGAATCATTTTGTAAGAAGCCACTCCTGGCCGGAGGAATTATTTCGAAATAACTATTTTTTTAAACAACCATACACTCGAACCAAATTGTAAAACTACGATCAGTCGAAATACCGTTCGCCAGCGGCGAAAAATCGGGAAAAACAATTCGACAACCAAAAGGGCGAATCGAGGAAAAATCGTGAAATTTCTAATCGCGAAGGGAGTCTGAAAATCGAGATAAAGATAAATCGGGAAGGCGCGTTCGAGGGTGATTTTTTTTCGAGCCGCGTATCTGGCGAGCTCTTCCAGAGCCCTCAACAAGGGGGCTGACATATTGCATTCTTCTGGTGCGCGAAAGACTGAGAATTTTTGTCACCGCAACTCTTCACGACGACTCATCATTTTTCAATTTTGTACATATACATTTATACGTGTATATATAAATATATATTTATTTATTTATGTATATAAATACGTGTGTATATACATAAATGTAAAAGCGATCTGGTGTCAAAAGTGAAGGAGAACGAGCGATTTAAAAATCGTCCGCGAAGAGACTTCGACGCGTGGTCGGAACGAAAGCACGTGTTCGCGTCTCGTGAAATATACGAGTTCGTTGGCTGTTCTCGTGGCTCTGACCGCGAAAAATTGGTCGAGTGAATATCCGTCGAGTTTTTTTTTTTTCTTTTTCGTCGTCATTGATACTTTTTTCATCTTCGAGCTTATTTTTCCGGAATCGACTGTCATAACGATTTGGTGAGGGATAAATTCGTGATTTTTTCGTTTATTTTTTGTTGTTGCTGAAAAGTGAAGTGCTGGTGAGAAGAGGAACGGATATTTTATATTGATTTGAGAAATACGAAACGATCGATCAGAATATGAAGGAGCTGATATCGATTTGGAGTCGTTTGGCCGGGCGAAGATACGCCGCGGTTAATACAAACAACAATCCGACGAGCGGTGATCATGTCAACGAGATCGAAGATCCTCCGGAAGCAATCGTGAGAGATCCGCGAAAGAACTTCAGGAGAAAATCGTCGATCGTTGTTAATCAATTTTTCAATGCCGCGCTGCCGATACATCGAGATGGGAGACGACGATGGCCCAAACGTAAGTCCAAGAAATTGTTGTTCGATCTATACTATATATTCGTATTACGAAATTTCGTTACTGGTCACACGAGGATGTAAAAATATGGTCTTAGCCTCGCGCGATCAATGCGAGATTTTAAACTATTCCAACATAGCTTCGATATTACGCGGCATCGTAGAAGTGCAGCTCCACAAATTGCCCAATCGAGTTTACGACGAGGCATATATATGTATATATATATCATGAAATAAGAATATTTCGTTGATTGAGAAATTTTTATAATGCTCGCAGTGCGTGAGTGTCAAAAAAAAATGTTTTGCATCGTAAATTAAAATGTATATATATATATATATATATATATATAGGAGTACGTCATTATGCAAAGAGCGTTAAAAAAGTCGACTTCAATGCAATATTTTCTTCTCGCGAAGGGGTCGGAAGATGCTTCAGTATTGTGAAAAAGGCACAATTTCGGAAGTTAATTTTGATGCAAATTTGTTCTTAAAGCGTTACATCTCTGTGACTCACCGAAAAGTGGGACTCTGGTTTTACTAATTGCTTATGGCAAACCATTTTTCGGCTCCTCATTTAGCGATCTAAAAAAAAATCGCAACAGATGATTTTGGATAAGAATGAATATAAGAAATTTAGAGTTTTCATTGCATTCCAACGATGCAAACTTCTGCACCCTAAAAAATGGACTTTTATATATGATAAAATTTACTAGTGAATGTGTTTGCTTATAATTACAATTACAATTAGAGAGAGAGAGAGAGAGAGAGAGAGAGAGAGAGAGAGAGAGAGCCACATTACACCACTGTGGCTCACCGAAAAGTGGGACTCTCGGGATTTTTTGTAGTAAATACTGAAAAAAGCAATCAAAATGAGGTGTGAAGGGTTTATCCTACATGTGTTGACGTATACAAAAAAAAAGATTTGTGAAATAAAATACAAAATACAACTAGGAGCGTTTTTTACGCGTTGTGCGGACGGACGTGGAACTTTTATGGATTAGCACGTAGAAAAAAAAATCCGTCATTTACATTCGCTTTGGTAGAGAAGTACACATGATTGGGTAAAAAATGGTTTTTCTCGCAAAATAGCAACTTTTAAATACATTTTTGTTTTCGCTAAAAAAATCGGCTCAAAAATGTCAAGTCAATCAGATGAAAACTCCGAATAGTGCGTCCTCCCAAATTCGAAAACGTGGTTTTTCGAAAACCGCGTTTAAGGGAGCATCACAGTGTAACGGATCGAAAAATAGCTGATTTTCGCGATTTTTTTCTATGGATAAAATTCGGTAGTCTGCTTTTTTCATGCCAAATCAAAGCACTCATGAAGATCGGAAAATACATTTTTGAACGTTTATTTTTATTTCTTTGACATTTTTTTAATGGTTGAAAATGTCTTCGAAAAAAAGGAGTCCTCGCGGTGCACACGGTTGTGGCCGTAAATATTATCCGTAACAAAATTTGTTAAAAGATGATTGATCATTATGAAAGCCGCTATCTTGCTATGGAAGTTTTTTTAAAATCAAAAGTGACAAAATGGCGGCGGTTTGAAAAAAAGTATCGAATTTAGCCTATTTTTTGACAGTTTTTCGTTAAAAAAAAATATGAAGAATTTAACGAAAGCTTTCAGAGCAAAATAAAGAATGGCGTGAAAAATGTTGTGCCAAAATTTGAGACGGATAGCTTGAAAACTCTTCCTTTGAGAGTGTACACCGATTTGAAAAACGACATTTCGAGAGAAACGCGTTTGAAGTTTGGAGTGCGGAATTTCCATATAAATTGTCTGCTTACGATCAATCGGCGATGCCAGGTCCATGTTTATAACTGTCCATACTATCGGATAATGCAACAGCAAAAAATCGATTTTTTGAAAATTTTACATTATGATGATCCCTTAAAGTTTTAAAACTGTTGTCTAAGATATCGTCCAAACGACGGAATTAAGGATGTTGTGTCCAAAATTGAAAATGGTAACAAAATTTTACAAATTTGATAGGTCATTATGTAAAACATTCGAAAGGTTGTATAAAAATTTCACGACGATTAGGAAGCTGGCTACTGAGAAATTAACAGTCACAAATTACACGCAGCCTTATAGAAACTGAAGTAACTTTGCAATTCTATTAGCAAATAGCAAACTTTGCTATTTGTTTTCAAGAAATAAAAGAAATATTTATGAATGATCGTTTTTTTATTTCAAATATATCAAAAACAAAAGTGGCTTTATGGCGCAAGGAACGACGTCGTCCGTGAACGAAAATGAGTATTTAAATTTCCCGCTACTTTCGGTCTATGCAACGTTGCCACTATATTCTTATATGTCTTTCCTCAAGTGTGATTTTTTTTTGTATTTTTGGCATCATTTTTTATAACAAAAAAAAGTAATAATTGCAAAGTTACTTCAGTTTCCATGAGGCTGCGTGTAATTTGTGAATTCTAATTTCTCAGTAGCCAGCTTCCTAATCGTCGTGAAATTTTTACACAACCTTTCAAATGTTTTACATAATGACCTATCACTTTTTTTAAATTTTGTTACCATTTTCAATTTTGGACATAATATCCTTGAAGCTTCCATTTGAATTATGCGTGTACCCACGAAGGCATTTCGATTGTAGATCTTCAGTTGTTAGTTCGTTGTATTTTTTTTTAACAACACATGGACTAAACGCCTCCAAATTTCTACTTTCACTGTCTAGGCTGTTTTGTTCGTTTCGGAGCGCTTTGGAAAATGGGACCTAAAAGAAAAACTCAAAAATTTTCGCGTACAATTCCTTTTGTGTATCTTTTGTGCGTCATTCTTGTGATGTTTATACATCGTTCGAGCCAATAAATCAAAACGGTCGAAATTTTTTCCCGCTCGGATGCAACGCGTCAAAAAACGTTGTTGGCGATTACACAAGCGTTTCGGAATGTAATCCATGTATGAGAAGAAGAATCATGAAACGAAGGGAAATAATGCCGGAACAGCTAGTAAGCATTATTGGAACCAGTTTTTTTTCTTGACTAATTATGCACGTGCATACAGATATAAATATACTCATAGACCACATAGGCAATGACGTATGACATGACGTTCATCGCACGGGCTACTCTTCGATCTGATAAACATTGCAACGCCTCAAACGCGCGATATTCCCTACAAGTTTTCGAATTAATCGATTGAGAAGCACATTGCTGAAAATTCCTGCACCTGATACACTTTGTATTCCTCGGCAACTTCGGCAACAACAGTTTGCAAACGGGCAGGGTCTTCAAAAAAATTATGACGTTTAAGTGTGCATCGTTGGAATGCAACGAAAATGAATGTTTTTCATTTTACTAATTGTTTATGGCAGATTTGAGGTACGAAAATCACGCAAACAATTGTTCGGCTCCTTATTTAGCTGAAACAAATTCGCAACACATGATTTTCGATAATAATGGATATAGAAATTGAGAATTTTCGTTGCATTCCAACGATGCAAATTTCTGCCCCGTAAAAAGTTTGACTTTTATATATGATAAAATTTACGAGTGTATGTGTTTGCTTCGTTCATTTTCAAATTGCTGATGGCCGTGTCAACAGCCGACGAGTAAACGAATTATAATAATTTTTAGTAATCTCGCACATGTCGTGGATGCACAAATTCATCGGAGCACAAGTTCACGGAAATGGCAAACGTATAAATTAAATGATCAGCAAGAGGAATCGATAATCAAAGTGCTCGAGGCACGTTCGTAATTTTCCATATCAAGTTTGTAACTAACAACAATAAAAAATTGTATTCAATTATACCGAGTTGTGAGCGCGCGGAAATACGACATTTCGATAACAATCTCAAAAAGCCAATACATATTTCATTATCTTCGTCAAACTCCAGTAAAAATGTCATCATGCACCCATTATTTATTGTCGCAAACTGTTGTTTATCGCGCTTTTTTTTATTACAATCTTTCATTCAGTCGTTGTCCGTGTTTTGCATAATCGTCAATTTCTACTGTCGTGAATTAACGATCAGCCAGTATTTTTTCCTCTCTGGCACGCAGAATTTCCTGGGACCTAGAGGTACCTCATTGCGATTATCAATGCCCGATTGAGCGGTGAGAAATCGTCACCTCTCTAGTACCCGTCTTCGCTGTCCCTCCCTCTCCATCTCTCTTTCTTTCCCTCTCGTCCATGAGTCAAGAGCAACTCCTCATTACCAATCTCGTCAGCGGACATAATTCCTTCCTTTGGAAGAAAAAAACTTCATTTTTTCGAGAATTTTTCATGCGCTCATGTCATCGATAATTATTGTGTAAGCATATCCTAAATTATGTGGCTGTGATTCAAATGATAATTTACTTGTTGATGAAAATAAGTAGTTCTTCAGTCGAACGCTAAAAAAGATTGAAGGAACCGATCGAAACGAATAAATAATAAGTGAAAAATCGTTTTATTCGTTTCGATACGTGCATCGATAAATTTCCATAAATATATATATCAAATAGTTTATTCGATTCGATAACCCAAACAAACAAAAGGAGGAGCACGCATGTCGTAGATCCTGATATTATTATGTAGGATGGTGTCTTGTGTGAGGGAGAAAAAATTAACGTGAGTGGAATATTTTCTTTTTTTTATTACCTACCACGTTGACGAGACGATCGTAACGAGTTTCGCGCTATAAAGGTTCATCGTCAATATCTTAATGTTGCTGCTGTTATTATTTGCATTATTATTGTTATTGATTTGCGAAACCAATAGGATACTCCGCAAAGTTGGGGCCAACGAACGTGAGCAAAATATCATGACGCTCCCTCACCGCACATCGTGAGAGTTACAGTGACATAACGTTATTTCCCAAAGTACATTTTTAGAGTTCCGTACCAAATGGACAAAACGGAACCCTATTAATGACACTCTGTCGTCTGTCCGTCCAGATGTCACGGGTCTGTATAGCTCGTGAACGGAATGACTTACAGACCTGAAATTTGAACATTTTGTGTAGAATGTTGACCCAAGACCGAATATTGAATAAGATATTCAATAAAATTATTTGTCGTGCGGGTCTTATACATGAAGAAGGAACACAAAAAAAACGTCTTCACCCTGGCATGTGGGGTGTCATTTTTTAAAGCTCATTGAGCAGAGTACGAATATATTTTTTTTTCTTTTTTATATTTAAAAATTAAGAAATAGCAGGCCGTCAAAGTTGTCAGTTTTAAACGATGGTAAATATTCGGAAGTGGGACTCCTGCTAGAATCAGGCTAATTTTTGTTTGGATTTGTTTCGGGTATAAACGACAAATAAAATTATTTGTCGTGCGGGTCTTATACATGAAGAAGGAACACAAAAAAAACGTTCTCACCCTGGCATGTGGGGTGTCATTTTTTGAAGCTCATTGAGTAGAGTACGAATATTTTTTTTTTCTTTTTTATATTTAAAAATTAAGAAATGGCAGGCCCTCAAAGTTGTCACTTTTAAACAATGGTAAATATTCGGAAGTGGGGCACCTGCTAGATTGGGGTTGTTTAGGTTAAAATTTGGGGTGGTTTGAGGTTGTTTGGTGCTGTTTAAGGTTGTTTGGGTTCTTTGCCGTTTAGGATTCGTTTAGGATTTGGTTGAAAAAGCGGCATCATTAAGCATACAGTGAAATTATTTCGTGAACATTTTTATTCAATATCATTTTAATATTTATAAAACTAACAACGTTATTGAGGTATTATATAATAGCGCCTCTGTATAATAAATGTAGTTCAACGGCCGGATCCATAGCTTGGCAATGGTTGGTGTAAAAAATAAAAATAAAATAGTTTTATAATGTTTATAAATTTAATTCTCGTAGTAGGTCGTCGCTTTTTTCGAAAAAAAATTGCACATAATGACGGGTATTCAAAAAAAAAGTGTAATTTTGGCGATATTTATACTTGTATTCGGGGGCTTGAAAAATACTAAATAAAAAAAAACTACTACGTACAACGATAGCTACGGCAAGAACGGAAATTGTGGCTTTTTAAAATTGAAATTCAGACAATTATAGCTAGAGTTATGATTCCGGCCAGGTCGAGAAAAGTCGTTTCGAGAAAAACGAGATTGAAAGTTTTAACTTAATCGCTTGTAACTCGGGCAATTTTCAATATTTTGTCTTGAATTCTTTTACTTATTCCCGAATTTGTATACTTTGAGAAAATGCAAAAAAATCGACTTTTCTACCCTTCAGAGTGATGTCCCGCCTCAAGCATTGTAAAAGGAAAATCCTTTAAATTTTGATACGATTCGGCTTTCGAAATTGATGCGATCAATAGCGGATCCAGAATTTTTCTGGGGGGGGGGCACGCTTGGGTACGCGGCCATGGGGAGAAGGAATGTAATTATTCTGGGACTCCTTGGCTTTTTTGTATAGTCGATTTGGACCGTCTGGGGGGCACGTGCCCCCTGCCCCCCCCCCCCCCCGAATCCGCCTCTGCATACGATTACAATGAAAAAACGACTGAAAGCGCAAAATATATTATCAACAATAAGTCTGCAATAAAACTATGCTCGTCTATAAATGAAAATAATTTTTTTCCAAGAACCTCAATCCAATCGACTCTTTTCATAATTCAATCACTTTATCAGTCCGATGCTACCAATTTTTTCTCAGTAAACCGACAATGACAATTTGTCCATGCCTACAAAAATGACAACATTATCAATAACTCGATTTCGCCAGTCGAGTAAAATACATTTTCCTTAAATCAAACTGGTTTGCGCGAGACGTCATTTGTCATATTACGAAAAAATGCATGATGAATTCTTCGCGATACGATTATAAATGCACTTTTAATTATAAATAACATTTCATCATTAATCTTTTCGTTCATTAGCGCACTTTTTTGTATTCAAGCTTACACATCGAGTTCATTCGATTAATTTTGCTCAATGTCATCGGACGGTATAAGCCTCGTGCAGTGTGTTGTAATTTGTCGCATTAAATCAATCCGTTTATTCGTTATCAACGTGTGCATTCGCGTAACGCGTTTTGTGCTCAGATTATAAATTATTTATTGCTCGAGTGGCAGTAATACACAAAGACGAATAGCGAAGAGAGTGAGAAAGGGAGAGAGAGGAGAGAGAGACAGGGAGAGGGGGCGAGCCGGAGATAGGAAGGGAAAAAATATATTCCTGTTTAACCGCGACGCCTCAAGTACTCGAGAGAATCACGATTCTCGCAAAGCTCAGCGGGACTCCGATGCGCGGGAAACGCAACGTAATTGCAACCAGTTCGAAACGCAATGCAGCGCAGTGGTTCCACTTCAGAAAAAGGTGGACATAGGGCGCATGGGTCGAAACTTCGATCTGATTTTTTTTTACAGAATAGGTCTCAGCTATCCTGACAACTTTTATTCTATGAATAAAACCTGTAAGATGCGTAGTTTTGGAGAAAAAAAATTATCAGTTATTTTTTGTATGGAAAAAAACATACTTTATTTTTTTTTCTCAAATTGGGTCAACTTTTCGCGTGATTCGTTGCTACTATGTGGTAGCCCTAGTGATATTATACCCCAAAAAAACACGCCCGTTCATAAATAAAAAAAAAGAAATAAAAAAAAGTCTGCTTGTTTGTCGAAGAGTTCTTATTTCTCCATATCTATTCATGCATCTTCATGTACGGTAGTACATTTTAATCGACTTCGCGAGAAGACCACAGTAATGAAAAACTACAGCTTGATTATTTTTTTTGCCATATTAAAGATTTTTGCTAAGGTAAAAGGCACGTATTTAATTTGGAATGAAGATCTAAAATTACGTTGCGAAATAAGACTATTAGGAGTAAATTTTATTCCTTTATTTCCAAAACACGATAAATGACTCATTTTAGTGCGATTTAATTGCAATAATTGCTCTCAGGTATATCGAAACACTGAAACTTACCACATTCCTTAAGTAATTTTTCATTGTTATTTATTTTTCCATTCGATAAAATGGCGATCCTAGGAAAAACTTTCACTGCTCGATGGCTCCATATATGCACATAGATGCTGTATTCACGAATCGCATGAAAAAAAATCTCGTCTGTGTGTGCGTTGCTCTCAACGAAACGCAACTTCTTTCGCGCTATTCGAATTCCATAAGATCGCTGGTTCATTCGTTCAACTTGAATGAGACCAGCGAGTTCATGTTGTTTTTTATGCTTCGAAAATATTGTAATCGTGGGAAAAACAATGGGGTTAAAGTTTGCATCGTTGGAATGCAACGGCGATTCTGCCAAGGAAGATTTTGGAAATAAAAAAAGGAATTATTTTCGTTACATTCCCACGATGTAAAGTTTCGTATCATGAAGAACAAATATTTCTTTCGCTTTCGATGGAAACGATTGGACGGCTTAATTTTTTACGGATTTAGAGTACACGATCTCAATTGTTGAATTTACTTCATTACTCAAAAACGTTTTATTACTGCCAATGAATGAGCATTGAAGAAACAAAGAAAAAAATAACGAGATGTGGAACGGTGTCTGGTGCGTTCTCTTGAAGTGTGAGATTATTGTTCCAATGACGAACCTCCTGTCAACACCTGTGCCCAAAACGCCTTTAGGTTTGTGGCTTCGGCGCTCTCACGCGTGTGGGATTATAATGAAGTGATTACTAGACCCAGTCGCACACAACGACACGTGCTCGGAATTGTATTATAACGGAATATCGATGCATGTAGATTGCATGAAAGAGTGAGAGAGAGAGAGAGAGAGAGAGAGAGAGAGAGAGATGTAGGCTATGTATTTAATAATGATTAATCGTACATACCACGATTAATTATTCGATTCTTCCGTATAAGAAATGCCATTTAACCGCAAAATTCGGTAACTCGAGTCGAGGGATGAATATATATTTTGTCAAATGAGACAAAATAATACTTTCGCCTTCTTAATTGCCCGTGCCAAAGAATCGTTCAAGTTCACTCATCCTGCATCAATACGCGATTCGAATTTTTGGAATTTCAAGGGCTTACGCGGGTTTCAAGGCAACAAAAGGCATATATTTTTTTAAATATAATATAGAAATTATTCTATTCAAAATGTTAGGCTAATAAAAGAGCAACATTTCAACAATATTCAAAAAAAAGTTTCATCCAAAAATTTGGGAAATTCAACTGGTGGGACCTGGTTTCCGGAGGCCCCTAAAAAAAGTGTCCTCGTGGTGGTCAGAATAACTCGTGATAGCTTTATCGGAAATTGAAAAACCAATTTTTTTATGTTCGTAGATAAGTAAATCTCGCGATTGAACGATGGATTTTAAAAAAAATTGAAATTTGAGTTTTTGGCATAGTTGTATGCAAAATAGTTCAATTTTTGGCACAATTTACACTACGCAGGAGCCTTGTAAAATTAGTTGTAATCGAAAAAAAAACCTTCGCTTTATCGCTAGTCAATGCTATTTTGAAGTGTGCAAAATTTCAATAAGATCGGTGCATTATTTTTTAAATCATGTCCACCGACTTCAAAAATAGTGTTTTCGCTCCCGGCTGGTTTTTCCCAATGGGGGGAATTCCCAAAGGCTTTCTCTCCTAAACTTTTGCTCCGATTGACTTTAAAAAACGTTACGAGAATATTCTTGACGTATTGTACTAATCAAATTGTAGATTGTATTGTAGATTATCCAATTTTATTTGTTGATAATCAAATTGAAAAAAAATGGATCCTCTGAAGTTTTCAAACCCACATAACCCCTTAAGCTATTCCTTTCACGAACCCGAATATATTTAACAATTAACCGTTTTTCGTCTATAATCGAGTAACAATACCTGCCAGTATACTCGTAAATTTTAAAGCCAAATTACTGAACTTTTAACGAAAAAAGACGACTCTAAAAATCGTATCATTTATACGGCACTTTATGAAGATGACACGCTGGCCACATTTCTGTCGACCAATTTACACACTAAATAACTCTAGATGCTTTATATAAATTGCTCAACGTGCGTCGAAAATTCTAAAGATTCCGTGACGACAATAAAAGCAGGGGGCCGCCGAATGTTTGAAGACAATATTGATGATAAAACTTAGAAAAATGTGACTAGTAAAAGAATATTCATAGTAGCGAATTTTCAAAGAAAATGTAAAAATGTCTAAATCCACCAAATTTGGGCGACATTTTTTGTCGCAATTTATCATTAGGTATAATAATTGATCGTGACTTCTTTTTACTAAACGCTTTTATTCTTCTTTTTACTTCTTTCTTTCGACTTCTTTTTACTAAACGCTTCTTTTTACTAAACTAATTTCCCAACGATTCAGAAAGGCCCCGCTTATCCCCTCACAAAATACGGCCCCCCGCGAAAAGAAAACCAAAAACATTGCAATTCTAAAAATACCGAACCCGGAAACGTTCGATTCTGTCGAATAAACGACCGGCTCGTGTTTATAAATTTTACAAAACTTGAACGGAGAAACGCCCGGTTCAGCTGCGAGAGAAAAACAACTGCCGAACATTCTGCAGCTTAATAGCGATCAGTTATAATTGTAAATTTAACGAAAGCAATGGCGATTATAATTGACGAATTCTTCATTATTCATTAGGAATTACTACGAACTAGAAGAAAAAAAACATTCACCGGACCAGTTGAATTGAGAAACTGTTAATTTCGTGAAAAATTTATTTAGAATAGGATGGAATAAATTTATTCCACGTGGCTTGCCGTTCCTTTGACATTTTTCACTTACAATATTCGTTGCAATTATGTACATTTTTTATTTATGTTTTTACAGTTACTTATGGATTATACCACTATCCGCTTTTTGAGAGTACGCTCTTCGTCCATGTGCTATTACTAGTTTACCGAAGAGTTATAAACTGATTCTCGTAGTTTTCAGCATGTCGAGTCTCCTGAAAGCTATTGAGAATTCTTCTAGTTCGTTGATAATGAAAAGGCATTGATATTCAAATCCATCGCTTTCATCCAGCATATATTTAATTCGGTTCTCACTGCACATTTTTATCAACCACACCACGGAAAAAATGTATACGATCTTCCATAAATTTCATTGTTAACACGGGTATGACTATTGTCGAGGACGCATGAAAAACAAGATTGCGCAGATTTGCCATTTGTGAAGCAGATTGAGGCCGACAAACATTAATTCTCGGATTATCTGGACGTTGAAACGTTGAAAATAAATAACCGTGCAATAACTGCCTCGTAATCCCAAATGCGAAACGGCCGTGCAAATGTGAGATACGATTGAAATCTTCCGTGTTCCGTAAAAGGGCGTAACGTCTAATGTAATTGTCAATTTTCTTCAGTTCGAAAAAGACATACAAAGCAATCGAATGCTCATTGAGAAGTGAGGCTGCTGTGGCGACCCGAAAATCAGGGTTTTTTTTTTTAATATGAAGGAATAAGTACGATGATTGAAAAATGATTTGGACAGTTATTTGTATGTACATTAACAAACTTGTGTACCAAACTTCATGAAAAATTATCGATAATTAATAAAGTTATAAACAATCTCTCTAAGGACCATTGAACGTGAGGGGCTCAACGGGTGTACTTGATTTTGGCCACCCAGTTGATCTGAAGCAAGAAAAACAAGTTTTTTCTTAAAATAGATAATATCGGCTAAGACTTGACCGAGCTTTTTTGTTATCGTGTTTCAATCATGAAAAAAAAACGAATTGGAATTTTTTCGGGGAGAAATTACAACATTATTGTTAATAACTAATGAATACAAAATGTTGAGAAGAAAAACGTCGTTCAAGACTAAACCATTATTACACTAAACAAGTGTACTAAATTTGAAGTCAATCCGTTCATTGGATGTCGAGGAATCGTGTACACCGTTTTGAAAAGCATACAGTAGAGCGTCGATTATCCGAATCTATTGGGACCGGGCGGCTTTCGGATAAGAGAAAATCCGAATAACCGAATATTCCGTGCACGAAAAAACGTTGATTCTTTCAATATGATGAAATATACATATTTAAACATACAATGAACTTTAATATGTTAATAATACACGTACATTTTTGCTGCATTGCAAATAACCATTCGTTTAATGATATAGAACGAAGTTAATTATGTATTTAAAAATAATCAACTTTCGTACATGGAGTTCTTATCTATTTATTTTTGAAAAAGTCGACTACTTTCTTCTGCTCCACAACGGAAGGTCGTTTCTTTGCTTTGACGTTTTGGATAAACCAAATCGCCATTCGGATAATTGCCGTTTCGGATATCTGACGTTCGGATAACCGACGCTCTACTGTACTTACGAGAAAAAAACGCGTACAAAGTTTTACCACTAGTTCTATCGTTGCAATCATAAGTTTACGTTCAATCTATGATTCCAGCACCATATGTTGGACCTTCCTCTTCAATTTGAGTTGCCCCAAGCGACTAACGCGTGTCCGTCATTTTCACATTAAAATAACCTCTTAAATATGTATTATAAATTAATAAAAAATTGCCACACGTGCTCAAGTGTTTTATTATTGCCCCATGGAAATTCACCCAGACCATGGGGAGCAAACGTTTCCCGAACCCTGTTCGAAGATGTGTCCGCTTGAAAAGACGTAATGACGAAAAGAGTAACGAGTGTTTTCCTTGTTCTTCGCGAAAAAAGTAATGAAGTCACTGGCGCGTTTTTCACCTGCACGTCAATTCAGTGCCTTTTCATCTCGCCTTTTAATGATACGTGTGTATTAACGAAAGTATTGTCTATTAAAAAAGTAAGTATTAAATACGAATAAGAAAATGTATTTACAAATACAAAATGTACCATTGATAAGGCATTATTTTACGCATTCGTCATATCATTGCCCAATATTAATCGAAAGAATTTCTTTCGTCAGAATGAAATGTTTTCAAGAATGTCCTCCAAAGTTCGATCTACAACGTGAGAGGTGCCTTTCCTCATTTCTCTCGCATAGACACTCGGATAGCTTTCAGAGAATTCCGCCCACGATATATTATAAGCCACGTCTAAACGAGCGCAGCTGATCTTCCCTTCCTAGTTCGAGAAAGTGGTACGACGTTTTGCCTCTTTCGACACTGACACCGATACATACATTTTTATGGGCTGTTTTACGCTTTTTCATGACGTAGAAGATCCTCGTAGCGGAGAGATCAGGGGTGGGGGGATAAAAAAAACGTCGAATTCACTCCCTTAAAGGCACCTTGACATTGAAGCTTTCGCTACGAGATAAAACTCTGACGCACATTCACGACCCGTTGACCCGGGTAACACTACGGTGTTTGGAACAACTGGTTTCATTAATTCAAAGATGAAAACTTATTAATCTCTTTAAAACGAATATCCTTTATTGTTTTCTTTATTTTCGTCGATATCGGTACACGACCGTTTGACGATTGAATTGAGGGGAAAAACCGATACTCGCGCGTCGTAATTTATTGCAAACAAGAAGCGCATGTATCTAAATATATTTCGTATTTCGAATTGACGGGTTACACCCAGCTCGAGGAAGAAAAAAAAGAGGAATGTTCGTGATTTTGTTTTAGGAATACGACTGCAGGCTTTCCAATTGTTTATTTTTTACATTGAAAAGTATGGTTTCAAGTATCATCTACGATTTTTGTACGGAAAAATATTTATAAATGGAATAGATACAATTGTTTGTGCAGAGCGCGGTTTGTGGCGATGGTGGCGCCATCTTGTTGAAATAACACTTCTTCCAAGTCCATGCCGTTTATGCCATTTATCGGATATTGTGTTCCACACATAACCTCCATGCTTGTACCTTATATTGAAATTAAAATATTTCTACTCTTCAAATAAATAATACGTTTTTTTAATAAATTGAAGTAGCAGGTAATTTTGAGGCACCTTTTAGTATATTATATAAAGATAATATCCAATGGGCTCGTAGAAAGATATAAGGTAGTTTTATATCGTCTCTTCAGAAGCTATTCTACTGTAATGGCTAAAAAATAAGATTTTTCATCCCGTCCCAGTAGAGTAGCCCCTTAATGACTTGGACGCGTAACGATGAATCGTCAATAGAAGATATACGGTTCGATCGTGCGTTCTCGTCAACGGTCCAACATGGACTGCTCTCAAAAACGCCCTACCTCTTGCTGCAGAGGCTTCAGCTCGTGCGTCCTTGTTTAGGCTCGTCCAGCGGTGGCGCGCCTTTCGAGTGTTTACATGCTCGTACTCCGTAGGCCCGTCTACGATATAATAACCGCCTTCTCGGACAAAGCCCGAAAATGTTTACTTCACTACTTTCGTTGAAAACAGAAACTAAGCGTCGGAAAAAAATTATCTCGTTCGAGCACCGCCTCTTTAAATGTAAAAAAAAGCTTGTTAAATTTGAAGTTGATCCTACCTACAAGCGCCAATAACTCCCTCAATTTCGAACGAATCAAGTTCAAATTTTCGGAGATTATTTTTTGAAGTGTAATTTTTGGATCATTCGTCGAGGGCCATAAATCGCTGTCAGCAAAAGTGTCAACTAGGTGTAAGCCCTTGAAGAAGAAGAACTTAGGGAGATTGCAATGTGAGTGGAGTTTTCCGATCGAGCGAAGGGCTTCTAAATGTTTACCTACATTCGCGTTCGTTACGCAGGAGTTTGCGAAAATATTCCACTCGGTCACGATCCTTTTGCCCTCCACCCCACGTCACAACCGGTTCCGCGCGTAAACACACCCATTTTTTATACTCTTTTACAAGCAGTAAAAGATACAAGCCGGTGTTTCGTTGTAGGTTTTTCACCGAAGATTCTCGAAGCGGACCACTCCTCGTTAACTGACCACAACAACTATGACCTCCCGGATAAAAAAAAAATAGTAAAAAGGCGCTGATACGCGAGTCCCTAAAAATTTCCTACGGTGAATATATATATATTTATATATCAAAACAATCCAGTGGTGGATTGTGGCCCGACGCAAAATAACAACTAATCAATTTGTCAATAGAGACGAAGGTGTTAATCGTTGAAGTCTCCATTGACGCAACGTAATAGACCCAATAAGCGATATGACAATTAATGCTGATCGTTTTTGAACCACCAAGATATTAAAGTCCATTTGCTTTAAGCAATTTTGGTTTTGCAATATTCATAACGGAATCGTCGTTGGGCGTGAACGCGAAATAAATATAACACGCTAAGGGTTTTTGCTGTTTCTTTAAACAATCAGTATTAGTTATTACTGTATATTGTTATTACTGTTATTCACGCGTTTTAAATAAAAGATGGATGAATATTAAAGAGTTAGGCGACTGTGACGACCCAAAAATCACGGTTATTTAAAAAATTGAAAAATCGTTTAGACTTTTATTTGTATGTGAACAGAGAGAAATGTATAGTAACTTTAACCATATTTCAACCATATTTTATATTACCCTGAGGGGACAATAATCTTTTATAGTCATGGTTACTGCCGAAAGTATAGTACTGCTTATGATATTTTAGGAGTTGTGTTAACTATGCTCATATGTTAACCGCGACCAACAATCTTTCAAGCATAAGTTGATTGTCAGTGCTATATAATGTAGTAGGTTTTCATAAAATGGATATTTCCTTACACCATAAAAAAAATAGTGGTTTTTACCATATTGAATGCTATTTCTACTAAATGTATATAATATTTCATAAATTCAAAAATTCTAAAATTTTCTATCTAGAGTACTACCTATTAATGTCAACCATATAAATATTACAAACTTGCACTGAGAAAAATATCCATAGTATTTATAAAAAAAACGACCATGGTAAAAGTGGGCATAGTAAAATTCATATAGCTTATTTCTATCGCAATCATAATATGGGTAACACAACTATAAGCGTCTATGTGATCATGCCGTTTTGGTAGTGTTTTTTTATCTAGTATCCCTGAAATAACTATTAACTACTGTGAAAGACTTTACAATATCAATGTAGTTAATTCAGTTAATATTTTTTACAGTAGTTAGTAGTTTTGTGTTAACCACATTATGATTGCGGTGACAATAAACTATAAGGAATTCGACTATACTCTCTTTGACCATGCGCGTTTTTTGTAAATATTATGCACTTGTCTCTCAGTGTAGAATTGTCAAAGTTTCCAACTTGTATTAACAAACGTGTTTATTAAACCATTAATAAAAAGTATAAACGTGTACCAAATTTCGTTAAAAAGTATAAATGATTTTATAAGTTATACACAATCTCGTAAAGGACCTTTAAGTCTAAGGGCTCAACGGTTGACTTCATTTTGGGCACGCGGTTGATCGAAAAAAAACGATTTTTTTCGGAAAATAGATAATATTCGTTAAGACTTGACTGAGCTTTTTGTGTTATAGTGTTGCAATTATTTCAAAACGTTATTTTTTCGTTTTTTAGAGGATAAATTAGAGTATTCTTTTTAATACCTATTTTTAAAGAAATATTAAGAAGAATAACGTCGGTCAAGTAAACTACGATTGCACTAAATGAGTGTACCAAATTTCAAGACAATCTGTTTATTAGATGTCGAGAAATCGCGTACATCGTTTTTAAAAACATAGTTTCGAGAAAAACGCGATTAAGGGCTTACACCACTGTCAACGTCTAAAATTAAGTGATTTTTCGCGATTTTTTTTGGTGGAAGGACAAGTAAGAGGATAATAATATTCAAGGATGTTATTAGTCATATCTTCAAATGAAAGACAAAAAATTACTTTATAACATTATACAATATGGTGACGCTGGAGATATTCTCGCGAGGCATGTAGAAGTTGAGACGCTCTGTGGCACGCAGTGTAACTGACGCAAATGTGAATTTGGAATAAAATGTTTAATTCTATTAATTTAGACGAGTATAGGTGGTGAGAGACGAAGGGAATTTAAAAAAATATGATTTTTCGTGTAATTGGCAAGCATTTAACGCGTTACCCCCACTTGTAGCGCAAAAAAAGGCCTTTTGCATGATTTTTTTTAAAGAAAACTACAAAACTTTTTTAATCGATCAATATACCATCTTAAAGAACACATCTTAAGAACTTTCAGTAATTTTTTTATTGAAAAATATTACATTGTTTAGTGGCAAATGGCCGTCAATGAAATAATGTTTTTATACACACGGTTTGCAGTGACCAACATTGCGGCGAAGTGGATCATCTGAAAAAAAAATGCGGATGAATTTAGTCAAATATAAGTATAAACTAGTCTTTAATCGAAGGATTTTAAAAAATATTCATTTTTCACAAAATGGCGGATAGTCAAAGTTAATGGTTCGATTTTAACGAAAAAAACGGCCGTTTTTTGGCTATACAACGGCCATTTTTTTCGAAAAAAAAAATCGAACGATTAAAGACTACATTTTTATGTATTAAATAAGCCTGCAAAATTTCAAGAAGATCGGTTCATTAGTGTTCGAGTAATCTTGGTCACCGACTTCAAAAAAGCCATTTTGAGAAAAACGCGTTTAAAGTTTCAATTTCAGTTTACACGAAGAACGGATTCTTCTCTTTCAACGCTCATACCTCAGTCAATTTTGTTCGGATCGACTTGAAATTTTCAGGACATATTCTCAGATACTTATACTTCAAAAAAATGCAATAAAAAAATCGATTTTTTCAAAATCGCAAGTGGGGGTAACCCCTTAAAGTAAAAACTCAATTTTCGACAGAAAAAAGGACAATCATTTGTTAATAACTAATGCTATAATTAGCTCATGGAAAATCCCGTACGTATTTCACTTCGGAATGTTATTTTAAAAATGTGCTTAAAGTTTGGAGTGAAAATAATGAAAATTGTCGGAGGTATGTTGCGGGACGTTTTGAAAAATTGTGTTCCGTGAAAAACGGTCGTCCCCTCGCACATGGGCCAGCCACGGTCAATGGAGACCCACACGGGCCTGCGAACCTTTGTTTTACAGGTACCACACTTTTCTCCCCCTTAATCTAGATGGTTCAAAGTATCCCTCAAGCCAATTTAGAACGAATCAATTTTTTGAAAGTTCTACGACGGTGTCAGCCCTTAAAGTTTTACCAGCAGTTTTATCGTTGTAACGATAAGTTTGCCTTCACTCTGCGATTCCTGCACCTGTTGGACTTTCCTCTTCAATTTGAGGTGCTTGAAGCGGCGAACGATTTTATGGACACTCACTGGCAATATCGGCGTTTTTTCCCCAAACCTGCTACCGTGAATGTTTGTCCGGCGTATTAACCACGAGGCATGCGTCGGGACAACTCATTTCTTATACCTGCTAACTGTAAGTAACGGGCAACAAAGTGCCGAAACGGTTCACCCAGTGTTCAGTGCCAAGCGAAATCCGGGTATGAATTTAAAAAGCACGTGCCACACGAAAATGTCAGGCCGACACTTACAGCTTGCAAAGGTTAATTATTTATTGGGTCGATCGAGAATTTCTGAGATTTTGACGTAATGACAAATCGCACAAAGTATACCCCAGGCCATTGATTGGAGACGAAGAAAAATCGTGATAAATGCGCAAAACAGTGATTAAGATAATGACCGTTTGCGAAATTTTCCACGATTCCCCAACTGTCGTCGTACGTTTGATCGGTCTCGGGGCAATTATCAGGTACACGCCGGATATGGTGTACGATTTATATATCGACACGCGTCACATTCCCGGAAATTGCGATTCAATCATTCACTGTGAATCACGAATTCGTCAGAGCGTCGTTGTTTTACTCGAAATTGTTGAATTCTTCCGTACACGCATCAACAATAGAAATCGACCAGACAACCCCTCCGGAGAAAAAAATCTCGCGAAATTTCAAGATTCGTTCAAGCGATATTACGTACAGCTGACACCATTTTTTGAAAAACTAATCAGCAAAATATTCACCACGAATGAACATAAACGCGAAGAACTCGTCTGAAAAAGAAAACATTAGCCACCCGAAAATAGATAAATATCGATGTATAATAAAAAGCACAAATTACGTGTCTATAAGAAAGAATCGAATTCTCCTTGAACATGAAAAACTGCAAAAATCTGCGCAGATCCCTTGCTCTCCCGCTAAAAAAAAACCCCGGTACTCCGGGCACCGTCCGCTTTGCCCATTTCTAAAGTATCAAAATCTAAGAATAGAATACCCTAGAGAAAACAAGCAAAAAATAATTGGTGATAAAATAATCTTTCAAAAAAAAAACCTAAAAAAATTAAATCAGAACCAGGTAAAACAAATTGATTTCCACAGGCTGACTGCGAAATAACTCGTTTTGGACTTGTTTATTCCTCTTTCCATTCTTACGCAACTTTGACGTGGTCGACAGCCAACACATCGAAATTTGTCTACTGTATGAGTCACTCGGGTGCCCAGTATGTTTAACGGATATCACATACGTATACGTATATATATGTCACAAAAGTCCGAAGATCTAATTGTGAGTCAGAAACGAGGTGCATTTCACTGTCACCTATCAGTCGTGTTCGATACGAGAAACCCATGAATAATCATAATAATACCGCAGTAATTAAGTATCCAATATATACAGGGTGAATGGATAATCCTGCAACTGTCAGATCATGACTATATCCTAGAACTTCAGATCAGAAAAAGTGCCACGGTTTTCGAGATAAAAATCATCTCATTTTGGTTTTTTACATGCCATTTCTAAAAATGACAACTTTTTTATACCCGCCTTGAAAAAAATACGCTTGGTTATCCGTTTTATCCCGAAAAGACTTCTTCTTAACCTTAAATGTTAAGGAAATTTTATGAAAAAAGATCTTGCGCCGATTTTTCTTACAAATCAGTTCGAACATGTGACCTTGATGGCCTGCGTTGTGAACAAAATGTACTACGCATATAATGCCAATTACTCTAAAAAGTTGCTTAGTTATTTTCGATTCGTATAATTTGTAGAAATGGCATGCGAAAAACTAAAAGCAGATGATTCTTTCAAAAAATAACATAAAGCCCATAATTTCGAATACTGTTGAACTTTTGCTAAACTGAAATTTTAGCATATAGCAGGATATTATCTGATCTATCGACAGTTGAAGGATTATCCAACAACCTTTATGCAAACGTGCGAATATTTATCTTAAGGTATATATAAACAGGGTGGACCATTTAACGTGACCACCCCAAATATCGCCGTTGCCATTAGAGTGACTAAAACAAACCCAACCAAACCCAACAAATCCAAACAAACCCAAAGCAAGCCAAAATATTTTGGTCAAAAATCATTTCAACGTCATGAAAGGTCGTTGGATTCGTCTGAATATCAGCTACAACGTCTTAATAAAAAAAAAAAACATCTTCCCATTTTAAAAACCATTGACGACCTTGAGAACGCAAAAAATATGACCTTGAGATAAATGAATTTTTCACCACTGTATCAGCGCTTCGAAATCAACCAAATTACCTCCTGACATGTTTTTCATTACTCTAAAGGCACCGGAGATATTTGCGATGGTCACGTTAAATAGTCCAGCCTGTTTATATATCCCTTAAGGTAAATATTCGCACGTTTGCATAAAGATTGTTGCAAGGACCATTATAAAAATGTGCCGAAACTTAGCGATGTTTATAAAAAAAATGTATGGACACACCTCAAAAGACAGATGTGCTGACAACCAATATTCCATAGATATAACGAGTACAAAATGTACTTCTCCTATACACACATACTCGCATCTTACAGAAATATTTACTCGTTGCCTCGTTGAATTTTCCAATGGAAAATTTTGAGTATACTTACCCGGAGTACCTTCTCACCACCGTTTACTCGTCATTCGTGCATATTTTTTGCTCCGTGCAAAGATCACAAAGCGGGGTATTAGAGTCAAGCATGACAAAGCAGTATGATGCTCAGAAAAAGAACATGAATATCCCTTTGCAACGGGGGAACAAGAATGATTCGGCAAACTGATCGCAAACATCGTGTAAGCGATATTGAATTTTGCATCGTCGGAGTGCAACGAAAACTCATTTTTATTTAATTTCTTCATTTTAATTATCGTCCAAAATCTTATCTTAAAAATGTGCGCGGTGGATCTCTGATTAGGATCCTGAAAACCGGTCGGGCGATTTTCTTAAGGGGTTACTGCGACGAGCCGAAAATCAGGGTTATTGAAAGCAAATTGATTTGGAAGGAATAAGAAAGATGACGGAAAAATCGTTTCAATCGTTATTTGTATGTACATCAACAAAGTTGTCTGCCAAGCTTCGCCTCAGAATATTTATAATCAACGAATGTATTTGTAAACAATGCGAAGGACCTTTAAACGTGGGGGCTCAACGGTGTACTGGATTTTGGCAACGCGGTTGATCTGAAACACAAAAAATAATTTTCTTCTGAAAATGGATAATATTGGCTAAGACTTGACAGAGCTTTTTTATCGTACATAAAACATAAAAAGATGTTGCATTTTGTTTAGATACTTCGAGACTAAAATGACATTATTGTTGATAACTAATGGAACAAAAATGTTAGAAAGAAAACCGTCCGTCAAGACTAAACTACGATTACACTGAATGAGTGTACCAAGTTTCGAGTCAAACCGTTCGTTGAATGTTGAGAAATCCCGTACACCGTTTTGAAAGTCATCGTTTTGAGAAAATTGATTTTTTGATATTTTCACAGCCTGACCCCTTAAAACAAATTTGTCGAAAAAAAACAGTCAGACTCCGAAGATTTCACTTCTTTTCAACGTTGCAAGACGTCAGTATCATGCGTTTAATCGATAAAGATCGTGCCTCGATCCGCGATGAAGTAATTCGGCCACGTCTCGATAGACAATGTAGACACGGGGATGCTCGTAACTTTGCGAAATGCGAATCGCCAACGGCGTAGAGCGCGAGGAGATTCATACGGTGTTGACGTTTGCATCGTTGCAATGCTACTGAAATACTTTTTTACATTGCAATTTGTTTATTTGTACATCAAAAATGTTTTTTTTTTCGCACATTCGCGTTACAGATTTTCGATAAAGATTCGCAAAACTCGATTGTATTATTTTCGTAGTCTGATACCGCTGAAAAAAAAAAACAATTGTCCGATTCGTTATTTTCTTTTGCAGTGCATTAGAGCGATGCAAGTTTCGACATGATCGGTTTATAGAGTTCAGCATTGCCGCGGAGCCCGCGCTATATTATACTCTATTTGTTGACCGCGTGCGGAAAAGTATATTTCGCATGGAGAAAGAGGCGGTAGAGCGGCGAAAAAGTGTGCAAGACAGCGAGAGAGGGAGAGAGGAAGAGAGAGCAAACGAGGGCCTGCGTTTATCACGGTGTGCAATTGCGACTCCACGAAAAACGGCTCTCGCGCAGTTCGCGTTGTTGCGCAAAACAATTATTCGCGGTGCGCGTGCGCGGGCGCTGTACAACTTTTACGATTCGGCTTGTGCAACAATTGCCCCGGAATAAAGGAGGAAAACTCCGGTCGCGAATTCTCGATGATTTTTTGCAAATTTTAGTCACGATATTCTTTTTTAGGATTTTTCTGGGAGAACTCGATATATAATGACGATTCGATTTGCCATTGAGATGCATGCAGTTGGTAGACGAGAATTATAAATCCATTAAGGGGGGGGGTCCCTTACGACAGGGGGCATAGTTGCGTTTCCGCTCTGTCCCTTGGTTTTTGTTTTCATATTCGACCCTCGCGGCTATCGATCAATTTCAACCACAAACAAGATTGTCAATCCCGCGACCTTGGTGCAGACCAATACTTGGATGGGCGACCGCCCAGCCGCAGACAAGCTTGCGCGCCGACTACTATTATAATTTCCGCTGGTAACGCAACTGGAGCTCAGTCGACACGCCGAAGATTCGGGAAAAAAAAACCTAATGGGACAGCTGTGTGAATCGAATGGTGAAAATGAATGGATCATTAGGTCCATTTATCATTGCATTCCCAGCCACAAATATACTGTAACCGTGTATTATCGGACGGCGAGGAAAATGTAATTTTCATCGCTGCACGTTGTTGCCGAGTTTCGACATACGTTTTTCCTGCGCATAGCTCTATACTGCCAACATTCAGCTTTCTACGAGCGGATGCTTTTGTGCCGAGCAAATATAAGTATTAAACGCATTTGTAATCCAGTCTCGTGGCCTCTTAGAGAAATAGCCACGAGCTACAGCGCAACCTATTTGACGTTTGTCAGGAGCCAGGCTTGCCCATATGACAGAATAATTCAAGCTACCGTCCTCCGACTTAAACATACGAGCAATTTCCCTAATATCGTCGGTTTTGAGTGCCTCGATGGTGTCACATCGGCGAAGTATTTATAAATCTGGCAAAGCGTTTTTTCGGGGATTTTTCTAGAAGGGACTAAAACAAGCAAGCCCAGTAAACATTGAGGTATCTTTTTATGTATATTTGAAATGAATTAAAAAAATATCAACCGAAACAATAAATGACTGCAGATTAATCAGCCTATTCCATGTGCGTCCGTCACTGCAGTCCCCAATCGGCGGGAAAGATGCAGCTCGTAATTCTCGACGAAAACGAAAAACCAATCAAATATTTAATTGTCATATATTTTTCCTCTGGGTGAACTGAGAAAAAGATGAAAAGATCGCGAAGTTATAACTTTTCTCAGGTGTGAATTGAAAAATCACTAAAAATTATTTAAAAAGACTTTTTCATCGACTTCTTTAGTTCACTCAGAAGAGATTTTCATACTGAAGAAAATAAACTTTGGTTTGACTCGATAGGTCTAGTTGTTTCGCTATCACGCCCGCCAATTTGAAAAAATCGTGAAAATGAAAACTGGCCTCTGTAACTTTGTAAATATATTCTTGGATAGTTTATTTATTGATTTAAGGAATTTAAAAAAAAAACGATTTTTCGGACCTTCTAATTCAGGCTCCAGCCTTAAGTGGTTTTTCGACATTGCCGTTCTTACTATATACACGAACTTTCGTATATACAGTGAAAAAAATCGAATGCTGCAGGTTTTATAGATGCATAATAGAGCTCAACAACTGATTCGATGCCACAAAACTGTATTATTTTTCTACATATTATCTCTATGCTGATCCTACTTTAACACTCAATATTGGCATTCTACCTAAGAACACAGAAATAAACGATTCTTAAACAAATCTAACTTTATTGAGGGATTTAAATATTATTAAGTATTTTCACATTGAGTAAGCTTCTTTTTCGTGATGTTTTTAGTGAGACTTGTCGAGGCAGTCGCGCACCAAACTGCATACGTAATTATATTCCATGATTTTTATGCTCGGTGGAAACGTTTTTCTGGCTCTTCACTGAAGGAGCCAAGATTTTCTGTGAATTTATCTCGATTCTGTATTTCTATGCCGACATGAAAAAAAAGAACTTGCGACAAAAATTGTAATAGTGGTTAAAAACGTTTGAATCACATACTCTCGGCATATATAACAAAATGTATTAGGGTAGTTCAAACAAGCTAGTCTTCGCTTATCACTGAATTAATATTTAACAGCAAAGAACAAAAAATAAAAGCTAAACCTTTTCAAATAAATTGCTAACGACACGCACTATAAAACTAAAATTCATTGGAAAATCCAATGCAGTAACTTGGAATGCAGTGTAGGTCGCCCTAGTTACTTGACAAAAAATCATACCAATTTTGCCGATACGAAGATTTATTTTTCTTGTCGACTTGTGTAATTGATCATTGAGACTTATACTTTTTCGAAATCATATTGTTTCACCTTTGATGTCGATGAACGCAATTTACAGCCACACAGTTCTAATTATGGGCTCGTATAATTATGCTTTACTTTATACATTTTAACGTATTAACGTTAAATTACGTCGTAATATAAAAAACGTAAAAAAGTAAATGTTCAAAGTAAGATATATATATATATATATATATATATATACACACATATATATATAATGAATAATATATATAACGCTTATAATGAATAATAATAATTTATAAACACATATGCTTATAAATAAATAATATCCCCAAACGCCTCCGACGTGACCATCGATATTAAAAGCGAATCTAGTGCACGGACTAATTCAATATGCACTTCAGTAATATAAAGATCCCAATCTGTTAAATCAAACAATTGCCGCAAACCCACCAATTCATCATAACTGACGCTATTATTCCTTCCTCACCTTTCTCTCTTTTGCTCGCAAACTTTCCTATTTTCTCGTACAAATACAGTTCCCTTTCACTACTCAAAATTTACCCGGCCTGACCATCAACACGAACACCAAAAATAGGACCTTCAACGAAAGCCCAATCATTTTGATTATCGATTTTTTGGAGGACAAAAAAAACAAACAAATGTCCGCAAGCATAATTGCCGGGATCTGATCAAGAATTTTTCCACATCGAATTGTTCAACATTAAATCCTAGTTACCAGAATACCTAATCACCTGACAAGCCAAACGAACACAACGCCATCAAAAAGAGCAAACTCTCGTGTAAACTTTGTTGCCTTAAATGCTCGTGCCGTCTGTCGCAGTGGGACTGAATGGACGATTTATCTGCATGTGGCAATGAGGCGGTAGAAAGTGGCAATTATTACCACCAAGCTCGTGTCTCTTCGACATTAACGTCAACTTCGATTTGTATATGTGCATATGCGCGGCTTATAACAATCCAACGTACAGCTGGCCACTATATATAACGCAAATACGCGATAAGGCTGAGGACATTCGCAGGCGTTGAAGAGCCGCCCATATATATATATATATATATATATATATATATATATATATATATATATATATATATATATATATATGTATATGTATATATATGTTATGAATGGATAATCCTGCAACTGTCGATAGGTCAGATCATGTCCTACTATATGCTGGAATTTCAGTTTAGTAGAAGTCCCACGATTTACGAGATTTTGGGCGTTATGTTGATTAAAAAAAAATCATCTGCTTTTGGTCTTCCCATTTCTACAAATGATATAAATCTCCAATAACAAACCAGCTTTTTAAAGTAATTGGCACGATATGCGTAGTTCATTCTTTTTACACCGCAGGCTATCAAAGTCAGCTGTTCAAATTAGGCTGTATGGAAATTCTGCATAAGATCTCTTCTTCATAAAGTTTCCTTAACGCTTAACCCCTTCGTTGGCAGAGAGAATTCGACAAAAAGTGCCCAAAATGGCAGGAAATTTTTTTATCCTGAAAACTTGTACTCTGGGCTTTTTGAGGGTGCTGATTACGAATCGAACTCAAAATTCAGGAATTCACAATGACGAACAAATATGGCGAATGAAAATACAAATAATGCAGATTGATTTACATGACACTCGGTACTCAAGCTTCCTTTATTTCCACCTATTTATTGTATTATGCTCCATGTTATTGAATTCATCATGAAAAATTCCTTGATTTTGAGTTCACTATCACACTCAGCGTCCCCGAAAACCCCCGAGTACCAATATTTATCCAAATCGAGCTGCTTTTTGCACCTTCGTCCGCCATATTAGATCCGCCGTTAAAACTTTTTGAATTTTCTGTTCAGATTCCTAATAAGCGACCTCGAAAATCCCAGAGTACCAATTTTTATCTAAATCGAGTAAAATTTTCAATTTCGTTCCGCCATTCTAGCGCCGCCATTTTGAATTTTCAAATATAAAGTACAGATTCGTAATAAGCGACTTCGAAAATCCCGGGGTACTAATTTTCGTCTAAATCGAGTAAGGTTTTTGATTTTTGCCCGCTATATTGGCGACGTCATTATGAATTTCCGAATTTTGACCTCAAATTCGGATTCAGCGAGCCCAAAAACCCCTGAGTGAGAAAGTTAAATAGGGAAATAAAGGTTGACGCACTACTGCGTCAATGCCACACAGGGCACGGAATTATTTGACGCACTATTGCGTCAATGCCAACGAAAGGGTTAAGGTAAAGAAGAAGACTTTTCTAGATAAAACAAATAAGTATTTTTTCTAGATAAAACAAAAGTATCTTTTTTTAACGGGGTAAAAAAAGTTATCACTTGTAGAAATGGCATGCGAGAAACCAAAAGCAGATGATTTTTATCCCGAAAACCGTGGGACTTTTACTAAACTGAAATTCCAACACGTAGTAGAACATGTTGCAGGACAGTTGTAGGATTATCCATTCATAACAGGACATCCTATATATATATATATATATATATATATACGAAGAGATATTCGAGGCTCTTTAACGCCCCCAAATATATATATAAGATTAAGG
Source organism: Ophion costatus (assembly GCA_951751655.1). NCBI lineage: Eukaryota > Metazoa > Arthropoda > Insecta > Hymenoptera > Ichneumonidae > Ophion > Ophion costatus. The sequence goes on along the minus strand of OX632359.1, from coordinate 30,876,054 downwards.
GAATAAAAACTTCCGCGAGCATTGGCATTCGAATAATGCGCGTGCGTGTATCTTACTAATTTATGCATTACTGTGTCCACATATATGCACATATATATAAGTGTGCATCGTTCACTGGCATTACTCAACAGGTTGTAATCTGCGACTTGGGACTCTCCTCATAAAGACTCTCTCCCTTCCTCTCAGCCTCCCCCCCCCCCCTCTCTCTCTCTCTCTCTCTCTCTCTCTCTCTCTCTCTCTCTCTCTCTCTCTTGCCCTGACGCGCTCTATCTTCCTTTTTCTCGATTGCGTATCCTGAATGACACCACGTGATCGATGGACACACGTTCAACGGCAAGAAGCGCACGCAGGCCAACAACGTTGACCATTCCGAGATTCACGTTCGCAAAAAGAAAAAAGCTACTGTAATATTCGGATAGACTATGAAATAAAAAAATTGCGAAAATTAATTATTCACGTGGTATAGCTAACAAAAGATAATGTTTTGACAGTGAAAAAAAAATATTCGAATTAATTGCAACAAGTACTATTAGAGGAATTAATAAATAAGCAGCGAAATGATTCAATCGCCAGTCAATGGACGAAATTACCAAATGGACGTGTAGTGTAGATGAACGCTGTAGAGGACAACGATGTATTATTTATTTTTATTAAATGCCAGACTTGTAAATCACTGTGTTGCACAAGAATGATAATATTCTTATACATATGAGTATTATATTTGTAATTACGATTTTGTAGAAAATACACAAAGCTTTTTTGCATCTCAACGTGACATTCTCAAAAAAAAACTACAAAACTTCGTTTCAACAGAGAAGTAGGAAATAAAATTTTGTTAAAATAAAAAAAAACGTATGGAATGATCTTATGACAATGAGATGTACACTTCATCTCTTAACAGTAATTCATTTTGCAATTTTCAGCAGATGAGGTAAATGTTTTTCTATGCTTCGAGAATCATCAGAACAGAGCCCATATGTCCATTCACTACAAAGAAGCTAGAACACAGCACCAGTGTATAAAGATGTCTAATTTCAATCTATTGAAAACGAATTTAATTAAAATTGTTTTAAAAAATTAAATGTTAATTCTATCTGAGGTAATAAAAGTTCATCTTACCGTCAAATTCCAAAGAAAAATTCCGCGTGGAGTCAAAATTCTATATTAAATTGAGACACCGGTTTTAACGACTCTTGTGGTTTTTTTGGCTAAATTATAGTGATTATAGTTTTTATCGACAATTCATATTATTTACTTATTTTAAATGTAAGTCAGCTTTCGTCCATTCAGCGGTCTCCGTCCATTCACTGGTCGATTTACCCTATATGACTATCAAGAAAAAAAACAGTGCCCTTATACGTTAAATATATCGGATGTCTCAAAATGACTCGACATTTTTATTTATTAATAAAACGTACTATTTATTTGGAAAATACGAATATTTCAATTTTAATATAAGGTACATGAAGGTTATGTGTGGAACACAATATTCGATGAATGGCCGCTTCGTCCCTGTTTGCAAACGTTCACTCTTTTGACGAAATTTTCGATAACATTTTCACATAATTGCAGACTTATTTCATTGATGATGCGACCAATTGCTTCTTCGAGCTCCGGAATGGTCTGTGGATATTCGGCATACACTTTTCCTTTCAGGAAACCCCAAAGAAAGAAGTACAATGACGTCAAATCGCACGATCTTTGGTGGCCAAAGTTGAGTCCAGTTGGGAAGACTTAAAAATTAGTATAATATTGACTGGGGTTCGAATAAATAAAACTCATAGGAAAATATCTTATAAAGAGGTCCGTGCAATTGCTGAAGTGCAATTGCTGAAAATTAGATTGCATTGATGTGTTGATTGATAGAGATTCCCGTTCGTCAGAGATGACACCACTCTACCGGTAGGAAATGCCTGACTTTGAAAAAGTGTTTCACTCATAAAATTAATTACACATCTATTTAGTACGAATATAGCTGTTAGAAATTTTTTTTCTTCCGATGTACAAAATAGCCGACTACTAATATTTTCTTTTTTTTCGGCGCTCCGCAGCGTGACATTTAGCATCCACAATTTTTTACCAAGAACAAAAAACGAAAAATTCCCGTCAATCTACATTAGAATACCTACAGAAGTACGTACGGAATTAAAAAAATATTGTTTTATTCAAAAATTGTAGTTATTTGTACTTAAGAAATCAATTTTCAGTGGAAAATTTCGTTATAACTGCTCATAAACTGCTCATAAAATGAAAAGTTTTCGATTAATCCGAAATTCCGTACGTACTTCTCTGCGAAATGCAATTAGGAACATAACTTTTAAATTTGAAGTAAATCGAGTGAAAATTGTTGAAGTTATTTGTCACGCCAATTGGAAAAAAGCTGTTTCGAGAAGTTTCGAGTAATCGGCCATTTTGTACGACGAAAAAAATATATGTATATTTTCTAACAGCTTGTTATTCGTACTAAATAGATGTGTAACTAATTTTATGAGTGAATCACTTTTTCATACGAAAAATTTTTTTTTTAATTCGCACATGTTTTTATACCCGTTACTTTGGCCCAAGGCCTTGACACGTATTAAAGCATAAAAAAAAATTTATTATAATTATCGTACAAAATGGCGGCGACAGAGCCCATCTTGAAAAACGTGTTTTTTACAAATAGCTTCACGGGAGGACGGTTTTCTCGTAACGTGTAAGATCTGGAACGACAACCGAAGAAAATTATAATCCACATATCATTAGCTATGGAACTACGTAGGGATTTTTTAAATCAAATTTCGAAACAAATGGCGCACTTTGAAAGAAATAAATCGATGTTTTGCCCAAAAAATAAGCAGTGAATTGTTTATTAAAAAAAAAGTTTACATTTATTCAAAAAAACGGCTACGTACTTTCATAGAGAATGTAATTGTGAAGCTACTATCAAAACATCAAATTGATCCATGCAAAGGTGTTCGAGTAATCCGTCCTTCCAGTTTGAAAAAAATGGTTTCGAGAAAAACGCGTTTAAAGTTGTGCGAGCACTTGAATCCTTGAAATTTTTGTTTACCTTTAATCTGCGATGCATTGCATATTGTTTTTACGACCCCGACGTATTTTTTAAGCCAAAAGAAAAACGATTTTTCCAAAATCCTAGAGTGACGTTATCCCTTAAGAATGTCGAGTCCCTGTGAAACATGTTAATGTTAATTGTTCAATAAATAGCTTCTTAATCGTCATGAAATTTTTACACGACCTCCTGCATACTTCATGTAAAAACATACCAAATTTTCAGAATTCTATCATCATTACTTCAACCTCCTTAAGGGTTGAAATAAAAAATGATAAGAAAATTCTGAAAATTTGGTATGTTTTTGTATGAAGTATTTAAGAGGTCGTGTTAAAATTTCACGACGATTAGGAAGCTCGTTATTAAAAAAATAACATTTTGTTAAGAACAATTTTTAAAACAAATAAAAAAAAATTTATCAATAAACTTCGTTTGGTTTCCGTTGCTTTCAGTATATTGTAGATATTATAAAATTGAAAGGTCAAAAAAAACTTATTGCAAGGTTACATCAGTTTCCATAAAACAACATTTAATTTGTGAATGTTAATTGTTCAATAACGAGCCTCCTAATTGTCGTGAAATTTTTACACGACCTCTGAAATACTTCATACAAAAACATACCAAATTTTCAGAACTTTATCATCATTTGCGATTTGGGACTCAACATCCTTAAATATACAGAAAGAGCGTTCCCAGGTTTAAACATTTGGCGTCGTAAATAATGAATTTCCTTGCGAAGAGGCATTGGAATATTTTCCTCGTGAAATCCGCAAAGGAGTCTGAGCATGTCCAGGACAAAGACCGACGAGGAGATGATCCGGAACAAAAGAATTCCTATTATCTTTTAATGGGGCGATAAATCTCTCGGTGCACAAGGTCGGTAGCTCGCGACAACGGCAGTTAGCGGAAAGCAACAGTCCGTTGGTCCGTACCCACGCGAACTCTTACGATTTGAAGATAAAAACTTTATTTAAAAAAAAATATCTATTTATATATTTCACGCCTAGGACCCAATCACTCGAGCTACAGAATATTCCCGTAGTGCGAATAAATTTGTTTGTTTTCACGACAAGGGCGAACAAATGAGGGGAGAAACGGCGAAAATTTCGTGAATCCCCTTGCGCTGCGTGTGTGTTCCGTGACACACCGTAGGTTTCACAAGGATCAAAGTATACGCCCCGTACGTGACTTATTTTTATATCGCCCGATCGTGACCGAGTTACTGATACTTCATTCATGCTTGAACATCGCGCTCGGGCAGTTTTTCCTTCCCGCGAATTGTTCGTTTTCTCGGACGGCAAGGGATTTTCGTGAGAAAAACGGATTTAGAGAAGCGTATTTTTACATTCTGTTAAGAAACGTCAGTCATGGAAATAAATCAAATTGCATGAATCTGCATGGTACCGAAGTTGGCATCGTTGGAACGCAACGAAAAGTTGCGAGCCTAAGTTTTTTTTACCGGTCTGTGTCAAGGAAATCGCTCGAACGATTTTCCGGACCCACGTCAGAAATCTACAGCCCGAATTCGCAAGATGACATTTTGAAAGATAATAAAGAGAGAAATGAAATAATAAGGAAGAATTTACGTGATTTTCCAACGATGCAAAAATCGTGAATCTGCATTCGATGCAATCGTATACACGAAGAAAAATACGGCCTCAAATTCTAACGCTGGTTGCCAGAATTATAATATTCAGTGCTAGAAAAGTATAGCAGTTTACTGCCAGTTCGGAATTCTAAGACTTGTTGTAAAAGCGTCAAAATTATTCTCACACCGTATAGTAAAAATGATGCGTGCATATTACATTTAAAACTATTCTCGCATAGACGCGAGTCCTATATGCTGTATAGTAAAAATAATGCGTGCTTTGTAAAATGCCAACGTTTATTATACGCTATATTTTCATACGGATTTTACTATACGTATAGCATGAATCTTCGTGTATGTATAGATTTCACTATACGCATAGCATAAATCTTCGGCGTATAGCGAAAAATATTACGAAGTTATTAGTAAAATGTGACTCTTTATACCGGACTTTTTGTACAATACTGGAAACTAATTGTTCCAATCACGTGGGCAAAATGTTTTTTGAATACTACAAAAAATCACGATATGCCGAATAAAATGTATTATTCGTATCAGTTTACGTGCCATATCGTAGGTTAAAATTTAAATTTCTTCATTATTACTATACCATAATTACGATTTTTATCTTCCATTCAATACTTTGTAATATTTAATGATATTTTTTTTAGAAGCATAGTATTAATTCTAAACTTCGAGGCCCCTGTTTTCTCCGTGTACTGATATTATCCTGATGCGATTGGCACGAATGTCTTTGTTCACGGGAGAAAAAATTATTGCGGCAGGGCACCACTGTGATGGACCGAAAAAGGTCTTTTTCGAATTTTTTTGGCTTACCAAATTACAGTCGGACCTCCCAATAAGAACGCCCGCAATAAGAAAGCTTCCCCTTTTTCTCGCTCGAGCACTTCTCCCACTCTGACTCTAACCCCGAGCTCGAGTCATTTCGCGTGCGGGTTCCTGAATAAGAACGCCCAACGGATCGAAAAAGGACAAGAAAATTTAATTTTAAGCTACTGCTTACCGAGGGAAAAATGGAAAAAGATTAAGGCAAACCCGATCGTGTCGAATAACGTACTCAATGTTGAATATCTTTTTTCCTTTCCAATGAATCACGCAGATAGCTTCATGCTGATGACCCTGGGTCTTTTGGGTCTAGCGTCAGGATGCTTCGTGCTCCTGTTTCAACCTTACGACCTGCTCTTCAAGCTAAAAGTCATATTCGCCGAAGGCGGCGAGATCTTCGAGCTCTGGCGGAATCCACCCGTCGAGCTTTATCTCAAGGTATATCTGTGGAACGTCACCAATCACGACGACTACATATCCGGGAAGGCGGACAAGCTCGTGTTTCAGGAAGTGGGACCCTACGTTTACCGGTCAGTTCTTATTGATTATTCTTGTTTTGAAAAAAGAAGGAAAAAAACAATTGTATGTGCATCCGATTAAGGGGGCAAATACATATAAATGGTCGAAAATGACGAAAAATTTCGGGATTTTTTTCCAACTACTGGACCAATCGTTTCAAAGTTTGTACGGTATTTTATTGTACATAAAAATACATGAAAAACTTTTTTTTAACGACAGTAAGTGTTCGTCAGCAGCCTGTGGCCAATTGTTGCTGAAGGAGTTTTCGAAATTGCGGCAGCGATAAAAAAAACTATTTATCCGATTCATTTCAACAAGTTTTTAGACACATAATTGCAAACTCTCGTCGATAAACCTCCATATTCGATTTTTTAAAAATAATCAAACGATCATTTTTTGCATAAAAAACACGAAAATTTTCGGTGAAAATTCGATCTTTTTTTTCGACTGCTGCCATTATTACAATATTCAGCTTTTTCAACTTTTTCTTGGTTCATCAACAGCGTACTTTCGTAAATAATGCAATGGTTATTTAATTTTTCGTTTCAAATTTTAAAAACAGCTGCCGCAGTTCGTCATCGTGAGGAAAATTCGTTCACCAAAAATTGGCTGCGGGCTGCTGATAACCTCTTATTGTCGATTGAAAAAATGTTTTTCGTGTCTTCTAATGTACAATATGATACCCTACAAATTTCAGAACGATTGATCCAGTAGTTGCGTTGGAAAAAAAATCTCGAAATTTTTCATCTTTTTCGACCATTTATGTGTGTCGCCCCCTTAATTTCGAACAATTCGGTGGATCGTTTAATTTTCGATGAAAAAAAAAGACTAATTACCATCGCAGGGAAGGAATGACACACGCAAACGTCACGTTCAACGACAATTCGACAGTTACCGCTATTCCGAATCATCCGCTGACTTACGTACGTGAGATGAGTGTCGGGGCCGAAGAGGATTTGCTTATTCTTCCGAACATCGCACTCTTCGTAAGTAATTTCTACCGACAAACGTCTTTATCTCTGATTCTCCGCTCCTCACGTTGTTTTTTCGAACTATTTGTTTAACCTCGAAATGGCGCGATTCGGTAAGTGGGGAAGAGGGTGGGGGGGGGGAATAAAAACGAGTTCGCGACTGTAGCGAGGGTATGTGTAAACGTGGCACATACGTAGAAACGTGTATCGAGATCGCAAGTGTAATTTCCCCGACCTTGGCTGGGTCAGGAACCGGGCGAATGACTTCTGAAGCGAGTGGACGCGTCTCGGGCACCTTGCGGAGACAAAAAATAGTCGCCATTTTTTGTTCCATCACTCGTCATATATACAGGGTGTTCTGTTATGAATGGATAATTCTGCAACTGTCGATCTGTTGGATCATATCCTACTGTATCCTGGAATTTCAGTTTAGCAAAAGTTGAACGGTTTTCGAGATAAAAAATCATCCGCTTTTGGTTTTTCACGTGCCATTTCTACAAATGATGGCTTTTTTCGACCCGATTATTTCAAAAATACTCTTGGTTGTTTTCGTCTTATTGAGACGGTCAACCGGAAGTGCGGTGATCGTGGTTTTTGTGCTCACTCGTAAACTCGCAACTAAACTCGTTGGAAAACTGAAATTCGATAGATCAGATATAATAGATATTGTAAAAAATAAGAAAATCAATCTTCACCGCGTAGTTAAAGCACTACATCACAAGAAAGTTTCAATTTCCGGTTGAAAATGGTCAGAACGATGAAACAGTACCCACATACTTAGCAACGTCGCGAGTAACAGCTGATGCGTTTGGCAAACATAACGCAGCTTTGTTTTGAAATTCATTTGAATAGAAACCGCCACAAAATATGCAAACAACAATTTATGGAGTTTTATCATTTATCACGTATCAATATATGCATAATTATATTCTGCCTATCGTGTTAATTCCGCTGAGGTAATTCAAGCCTATCTTATTAGGTTTCCGGCTGATTTTTTTTTTGTCTTTTTAGTCCGTTTTCATGGTGGATATGTTAATATTATTATTACGAAGATTACTACCGAGTCGTTGACAATCTAATTTTTCAGTTTTTATTTGTTCACGTGCAATAAATTCATCATTTACCACAACATTTGGCACACTATAATCGATAATAACAATAAGCAACATAAGTAAACATCAATCAGAGCAGCTGTGCGTAAAATAAATTTAGACTCTTTTTTGACCCCGTGGAAGTGATCGTATCTCCTTAAGGGTTGTAGATCTCTAATAAGGATTTTCCTAGCCTGAATTAGGATAAAAAATGGGCTCGCGAGAGGAAATTATTTTCATGGCATTGCAACGATTCAAACTTCAACATCGTTTATCTGCGCACGGATGCGGAAAAGAGCAGCAGACGCCTGCGCCATAACGAGCACATTCACAACCTTAAAGTATTCACGAACTTTTTCCCGAAAACAGCATTGATTTTACGTTTTTTCTTTTTTTTCGTACACTTATCAGTGTTGCATAACAACGAGAGGTACTTTGTGATCTAGATCATTGAGCTGTGTAGCCTGCAAAAAATGCACTCTCCCGTATCGATCCATTTTTTATTCCGTCGGATTTATCAGTCGGATAATTTTAATCGATTCATTCGCGCTCTTTGAATTTTTTTGTGCGAGAAAAAGAATCGTGCCGAGATTGCGACCTCGCTATAATGCCGAAATCTTGCGAAATGCGGTGACTCGAGGTAGCAGAGTGAAAGAAATATCGATCTGCCTGGACCCTCGTCGAATTAATGTGCGATTGACATTCAATGACCCAATTAAAGACAATCTCTTAAATTGACAACAAGACGAACATCCAATGATCCGATTTGATGGAATCTCTTAAGTTGGGTCATTGGATGTGTGGATGAGAGAAAAATGCTCGGACGTAAAGTGGAACGAGACGATACGCCGCGACCCAACAAACCGAATGAACAGAGCGAATGAAAAAAAAACAACAATTTACATCAAGAAGACAATTCGCGATAATTTAAAACAAAACCTGAATCAAAATAATACACAAATTGCGCACAAAAAGATGAGACTTTTGGGAACTCTTTATCAATTATTTCGTTTCCTAACGGGACACACGAGGCTCGTTCTTTTTTCCCAATTTTCTGTACGAATCGTATGTTGGGTTGGTAAAATAATAAATCCTAATTAATTCGTATTATTTAGATTACTATCTAAATACTTATTTATTATACTCACTTGCACACTAAAACTTATTCGTATTAAGGGGTCTTCTCACGTTAGACGCTAAAAAAGGCTATTTTCATGAATTTTTTGATAGGTTTATATTATAGATATTGATACAAAAGTTGTTACACTTAATGAATACACTTTCGAAATGCATAAAATTCTTTTGTTATTTATTCAAGTCACTATTTATAGAGGAAAATAGTAGTTAAAAAAAATGTCCTAAAAATTGCAGGTTACGCTGTTGCTGAAATCTCAGAGATGGATCATCCGAAACAAAAAATCAAACGGTTTTAGATTCAGTATGGTAATGGCTATAGCGCATATCATACGATTTTTAATATATGCAAAAATATCAAAATGGCGGACATTTTTCGAAAAAAACAAAATAAAACGTGTTTTTACACCGTATTTAGCAAAAAAAATAGGACATATCAAAATTCAAAAAAATCCTTGATATGCGCTATAGATATATTTGTAAAGAATATGAGGTTAACATTTCATAAGGATCGGTTCAGTAGTTCCGAAGATTATATCAACAAGACATCGAAAAACGTTGTTTCAACACTTCAAGTTCGTTTGGGTTACATAAATACGTAATTTTTGAAAATGTATTTCAAAAGTGTATTTATTAAGTACAACAACTTTTATATCAATATCGATAATATAAACCCAGCAAAAAAATTCATGAAAATAGCTTTTTTTAGCGTCTAAAGTGAGTACACGCCTTAATAGTCGTCATTACGATAATTGAATGAGAACAAAAATCGTTTACAAAAAATTCTGATGAACGATCTTTTAATTCTCTGACAATTGTTCTCTGAGCCTCGTGGATTCAAACGTATTTTTTGTTTCGGTGCTTTAACGAATGAGTTTTTTTTGTTGGCGAAACTCGCAATAATTTTTTTTCTGTCGACCTCTTGTCAGAACTGTAATCTCTGCCACGAAATAAAGCACTCGGTTCGTTGATATAAGTGAAAGCATAAAATAAAAATCGTGTGAATTCTCTTTTCTCTCTTTCTCCCTCTCTCCCTCTGTTAGTCGCCCTTTCGAACTCTCTCGCGATTGGACTCGATCTGGCTCACGTTTTCCTCAGATTGGAAATAAGCCAGACGGGCCAACGTGACCGATCCAGAACGGTAATTGCGCAACGGAGAAATTACATAGTTCAGCCGATTGAAAATGACTTGAAGCCAGCTTGGAAAATCTATATATCGTTGAGCGTAATTTTTCCGACGGACTCCCGAAATATGATCTTTTCAATGCATCCTCCCGAGCGTGGTAATTACTCTCTTGTTATCTTTTCGGAATGGTATTGCACCAAAAATATAATCTTAAAAATATAATTTCAAAAATATAATCTTAAAAATATAAACTCAAAAATATAATCTCAAAATTATAATCTCAAAATTATAATCTCAAAATATAATTTCAAAAATATAATCTCAAAAATAAAATCTCGAAATTGAAATCTCCTAAATATAATCTCAAAAATAACATCTCAAAAATATAATCTCAAAAATATAATCTCAAAATTATAATCTCAAAAATATAATCTCAAAAATATAATCTCAAAATTATAATCTCAAAAATATAATCTCAAAAATATAATTTCAAAAATATAAACTCAAAAATACAATCTCAAATTTATAATCTCAAAAATATAATCTCAAAAATATAATCTCAAAAATATAAACTCAAAAATATAATCTCAAAAATATATTCTCGAAATTATAATTTCCAAAATATAATGTCAAAAATATAATCTCAAAAATATAATCCCAAAGAAATAATCTCAAAAATATAATCCCAAAGAAATAATCTCAAAAATATAATCTCAAAAACATGGAGAATATATAATAGAGAAAATTAATGGTGTTGAAGTTTGCATCGTTGGAACGCAATGGTAATTATTATATTATAGATTACCAAAGCATTTATCGGCGGATTTGGGCTACAAAAAACCCTCAAACGTTTTTCAGGATCCTTATTGAAAAATTTCAACATAAATTGGCGAGACAATATTTGCGACACTGCGGAATATAACAGAAGAACTTTCGTTGCATTCCAATGAAGCAACCTTCAAAACATTGAAGAGAGAGCATTGAAAAATACGAGCTGGCAATTTTTTTTCTCAATTTCTGGTTCCTTCGTAGTTCAAAAAAGAAATTCCCACGAAGGAAAATATATTCTCCTATTACGATAGCAGGCAATTTCAGTGTCTACAATTCCGCAAGTAAACCGTTTCGAAAAGAAAAATATACAAATCGATCGTAACTATTTTTATTTCCGCAAAAAGAGTATACTTGTATTTGGGAGTAGTGACGGCAGGGAGTGATCAGACGCGATTTATATCTCAGTCGCGTTTTACGGGGAAAAAAATGTCGATCCTTCGCAACGACGCCGTGTGCAAATAGTACAGGCAATGACTTTTTTCCCCCTTTCTCTCAACGGATTGCGCCTTCCTCACTTGAAGCCGATAATTCGATACTCTTTTTTACGAAGAATAATAACGAGGGTGTTGGCACCGGGTCGAGATTGGCCCCGCGTACACTTATCTCAACAACGTTCCACTAGAATTATTTCGACTCGTGGGGGAACGAAAAGGCCGAAACGACATAACGAAATGTCGTGGAAAAACGTAGCCGGTATTTTCGTTTATTTATTATCGCGTAAAAGTAGGTCGCTTTAAAGAGAACGAGAGAAAGAGAGAAAGATAGAGAAAGAAATAGGAATTTCGCAATAAAAAAGGTGTTCGTTCTGGTATGAGAAATAACTTTGCATATTTCCCACTGCTTGTGACATTTGTGACTTTTCACAAAAAATTATCCAAGGAATTTCAGAGTAGGGGCGAAATTGAAAACTGCTAGCTGATAGGACAGACTTTCTTGAAAAATTTATTGTAGCATTCCCGGGGGAATTTTCGCACACTTACACTCGAAAATTTCATAAAAAAGCATACTAATAAAATTCAATGACAATCAACCGTTTGATTTAATTGAGCAAGTAAGATTAATTATATCGCTTGACTGACATATGTATATCGGAAAATATAAAATATCCATGCATCATACACGAATTGACTAAAGCCGATATAATTTATTGAAAAACCAGTAAAAACAAAATCCAAGGAGGCTATAAATTACGAGTCTATCATTGTTCCGTTTATTTTGAGATCAAGGTGTTGCTGTCACTTTTTTCCAGGTCGCATGATCTTCCGAAGGGCATATGTTTTTTTTTCTATATAAAAAATAGAGAAGAAAATTCATAAAAAATTACGGTAATGTTACGGCTCGATGCATGACTACATCTATGATCCGTATCAATTATATTGTACGTGGAGGATTACGAACAATGTGAAATACGGGGAAAAAAACGATAACAATCTAGTGTGTAACGATCGGTGAACGTTCTGGAATCTCGTATAAATTTGCATGAACATTCGTCCTCGACTCAACTGTATTTAACGTTTGTTACATAAGGCCTTATCACGTTTGAAAGGCATACGAATTAATAAAATGCGTTAAATGTGACCCACAGGCGACGCGTCATTTTATCCTTTCATCCTCGTATTTCACGGACAATCCGACTACACACGAGAAAAAGTGTAATCTCGTATGCGACGTTGAAGTTTGCATCGAATGCCATGAATTTCCTTCATTTTTTTTCAAATGCCCAATTTTTCAGAAGCCTCGATTCAGGCCACGAAAATTACACGGATGTTTTATTTTCGAAGATTCTCGTTAGAGATCTACAACCTTAATGTGGAGAAAAAAGATTTTGAGTATTAAGAATGAAGAAATATAAAAATAAAAAAGAAATATCGTGCTGCAACATTATCAGCTCGCATCCGTTCCTTATGCAATTGCACATTCAATATATTGCAGCCCAAAGAAAAGCTATTTAAAAAATTGATAATAATTTCGATCATTTATGACGATATTCTTACGTTTTACCAAAATTGCTCTAAGTGTGATATAGCATGTGTTCGAAAAAAAACGACGGTTCTGAAGGGAAAAAAAGCAAACAAGTCGGGCAAAACCGACGATTTTGACGGCAAAAAAAACAAACAAGTCGGGTAAAAATGTTCGAAAAAAGGACGATTTTAAAAGAAAAAAAAGAACCAACAAGTGGAGCACAATTTTTTCGAAAATAAAACCACGATTTTGAAGGGAAAAAGTCAAATAAGTCGAACACAATTCCCATCACGCGATGACTGAAAATTGAACGATCTTTGAATCCTGTCGAACCACGATACATTCGACTGTCACTAATGAATGAAGAGTAAAGCAAATTGAAGTGGAATGCACTATCTCCAAACGGCAACATCCTACACATAGCGCGTTCGGAGAGTTCTTTCATCTCGATTACTATCTGATTCGTCTTATCGTTAGAAACTTTGCCGACGCATTATCAGCGTTCTCATATGAAATCGATATTGATCAATTATATATCATCGAGTCAACGTGAAATCTCCGATATTCACAAACGTTTTTGCGCTCGATTTAACACGAGCGGATCAACGATACGAAGCATTCAAATTATTTTCTTTACGATCCTGTTAAACGGTTGCAATGAAGCGATGATGGCAGAAATATAATACCGGGGATTAGAGCCAACGAGTCATGATAATCTCCGTCATGTCTCAATCACATATGTCTGTATGCGTCTATGATATATATATTAGGTGTAGTAAAAAGAAACCCATTACTTTTGCCTTCAATTTCATGCAAAAATAATGGATTTCTTTTTACTACACCTAATATATATATATATATGTCTGAATCGTTTTATTGAACGAGGTACACCTACCTCGTAGGCGGAAAGCAAGACAAATTTTCGTGACTGTGTGCGGGTTCAAAAATTTTTTTTTTCTAAAATTAAAGAGTGGTTTTAAGTATCTTTTACACTTTTTTTGTATTGAAGTGTGGTTATCAATGTGATAGATAAAATGGTTGGTGCAGACTACTTCTGCTCGGAAACAAATCAACAAATCATTCAGCCTTTAGAGTGACTGAAACAAGTCACTTTAAAGGCAAGGTCACGCTAAAGGTGACTGTTGTTTCAGTCACTCTAAAGGCAACGGAGATATTTGGGGTGGTCACGTTTGGGGCGTCCACGCTATATACATACCTCGCAGTTATGATACATTTTCACAAACAGAGTACAAATATTTGCCCATATCATATCACAGTTTTTCATTTTACGTAGTTGTTGATATTTAAAAAATAAACGAAATTCATCGAATCAACGAGCTAAGGCAGCAAAAAAACATTAAAAAACGAGTTTTTTCTCGAGATCACCGTGCGCACGCGCACGACAAAAAAGTCACAAATAGGCGTGCCGAAGAGCTCTCCTCGTCACCCAGATGCCGTAAATCATATTATCAATGACGATAAGCTCGAGCCCGGTGTTCCCGTCAATGACGTGGCCGCGGAACAAAAAATCATCGAGCTCGTGCCTAATGACACGGTAATCAATGCAAAAGATTGAGCAAGCGACGCTCGTTCATCGGGTCGACCTACGAGCGCACGGCCTCGATCTCGAGAACTCGAAACCAACATTTTTTTCTCTTTCTTTTCTTTTTTTTTTTCACGTCGTAGAAATTCGTTATTCATGCAAATTTTCATCCGAGCGTAGTTTACGAAAAGTAAAATTTCCACTTGTGGAAAGATTTGCACATGAGTTTCCACCAAGCGGAAGAAAAAAAAAATCTTTCGATGCTATATCGTGTATTGTTCCCTTTTGTGTTGCTCAACGCCCATAGAGTATCGCTAACGTGATGCGAGATTCATCATACCTAACTCGATGGGGATTGAACGTTCTCATAAGGCAGACCGATTCGCAGCCACTGGTCAAGATGACGGCGAAGGAATTTATGTTCGGATACGAGTCGACCCTCGTAACCCTCGGCAACACGTTGCTACCTTCATGGATCAAATTTGACAAGCTCGGGCTCATCGATAGGGTAAGGATATCCGCGTTCTTTTTCATCCTATTCGTAATATCCGGGGGACCGATCAATCCTCAATAAAAACCCATAGGAATAATATTTGAAGAATACTTTCCGTATAACATCTCCAACGATTTTAATGCCAATATTTGCAACCATCACGAGCGACGTCGAAATTAAGGTAGTTCGGAAGAAAAGCCGGAAGTCAAACTGACAATTTCAACGATTTCCATTTTTTTCTTTCGAATTTTTAAAATACATATAACAGAATTTAATCTCATGTGAAAGTATTTTGATTTTGGTACCCGTTAGAATGAAAGTTTTCTGATGATTTCCATAAATACTTTCAATCGACATTGGTTATTGAGCACTCGGTTGATCATTGTCGACTTTACTAGTGAGTTCATGTTTTAAGCAGTTGGCGACGCTACATAACCGCAGTTTAGAAGAATTATTATTAGAATTATTATTGGAACTAATTTCTAATTAAGTTACTATATCTAATAAGAACTGATTTCTAATTTCTAATTCTAATTATTAGTTCTAATTATTATTAGAACGCTTTAGAATAATTATAGAATTCGAAGAAAATCACCTCTTAACGACTCGACACATGTCAAAACATGGCACAATTACGTGTAGGTGGTCGTTTCACGAAAAAATCTCGCATTGGGAAAAAAATATTTGCATACGTATATATGTATACATAATAATCAATGAAAAAAAAATTAACATCTACAATCAACATATTTTTATTCATTTTTCATCCTTCGGTTTGTTATTACGTTTATTCTACTCTTATTGTATTTAGCATGATCTGCAGCGTAGGCATTCGGCGACATTCATATCGCATTTGGCGTGAATTGCTGTCTACGCATAGCAAAATTTAATCAATTATTGTGAAAAAATTACACGGTGGATCAGCCAAAATGTTTGCAGGTGAACTCCGTATTAATCGAAGATTCGAATAAGAAGTTTTGTTTGTTGAATTAAACGACTGAATTTTACGTAAAGTTATCATTTGCGGTAAATTTTTCGGAGATTACGTTTGAGTGCGTGTATTTTAGGCCAACTTTCAACATTCATATCTCGGAAACGGTACGGTGGAGTGGCTTAACTTTTTTTCATTTCAACGTGGTTAGTGACGTACTATCTCTTCCTCACAAAAAAAACAGGAGGTTAAACGTTAATCGATTTTCGAATTGTTTCATCCGAACCACCTTAACTTGTTTTATTAGTTCCCAAAGGGTGCCTCAAAAGACCTCACATCTAAAATTGCCCGCCATTTTGTTTCGGCCAACACAGAGTACTAAAGTTTGACAACTTAGCGTCAAATGGTCTTGAAGTTTGCATCGTTGGAGTGCAGCGAAATTTTTTTTGATTTTTTTTGTTTCTCTAGTTTTACTATTTTCTAGAATCTTTTTTTGCGAATTTCGGTTACGAGTTTTGGGGATTCGCAAAAATGTTTCAGCGACTTTCGTAGCCTTAACGTATAAAAAAAAAATATAAGGATACGAAAGAAATATATTTTCGTTGCATTCCAACGATGAAAACGTCAGTGCCATAGCACCAGGAAGTATTGAGGTTCAGTCATGGACAATTACTCGATCGAGCAACGCAAAGAAGTTGTCATTCGCTGCATTCTTACTGCATAGTTATTGCCGACGATTTCGAAGCTCAAGGAAGCAATTGGATGCACCATTAAGGGCCTTAATTTAAGGCGTTACCCCCACTTGTAGCGCAAAAAAAAGGCCTTTTTCATGAATTTTTTTAAAGAAAACTACAAAACTTTTTTAATCGATCAATATACCATCTTAAAGAACACATCTTGAAGAACTTTCAATAATTTTTTTATTGAAAAATATTACATTGATTAGTGGCAAATGGCCGCCAATGAAATAATGTTTTTATATACACGGTTTGCGGTGACCAACATTGCGGCGAAGTGGATCATCTGAAAAAAAAATGCGGATGGATTTAGTCAAATATAAGTATAAACTAGTCTTTAATCGAAGGATTTTAAAAAATATTCATTTTTCACAAAATGGCGGACAGTCAAAGTTAATGGTTCGATTTTAACGAAAAAAAACGGCCGTTTTTTGGCTATAAAACGGCCATTTTTTTCGAAAAAAAAATCGAACGATTAAAGACTACATTTTTATGTATCAAATAAGCCTGCAAAATTTCAAGAAGATCGGTTCATTAGTGTTCGAGTAATCTTGGTCACCGACTTCAGAAATGCCATTTTGAGAAAAACGCGTTTAAAGTTTCAATTTCAGTTTACACGAAGAAAATATTCTTCTCTTTCAACGCTCATATCTCAGTCAATTTTGTTTGGATCGACTTGAAATTTTCAGGACATATTCTCAGATACTTATACTTCAAAAAAATGCAATAAAAAAAATCGATTTTTTCAAAATCGCAAGTGGGGATAACCCCTTAATGAAATTAGTCCGCAATTACACCAAAATGTTGTTGAAAATTTCGTCAAAAGAGTGCACGTTTGCAAACAGGGCCGAAGCGGCCATTTATCGGATACTGGATTCCACACATAACCTCCATGTTGAAATAAAAATATCCGTACTTTTTAAATGAATAATACATTTTATTAATAAATTAAAATGTCAGGTCATTTTGAGACCCCCCCCCCAGAAATTCGTCTGGCAATTGCAACCCCTAAAAAAACTTTCAACGCGAACCATTGTTTTTTAAATATGAAGAATGATTTTCCGCGTTAGATGTACGACTTTGAAGGAGACTACGAGACCGTCTACACCGGCGAGCATGACGTCAGAATGACAGGTCTCATCGACAAATACAACGGCGACGTGAATTTGCCACAGTGGACAGGAAGTTGCGCAAATGTTCGAGGAGCGAGTGACGGTGCCAAATTTCCGAGTTACATCGAGCCGAACGACACCTTATTGTTCTTCAGGAAGAGTCTCTGTCGAAGTGCCCGCATGGTTAGTCACCTTTTCTACAATTGTCTCTTCCTCGCCATTTGCTTTTCAACAAATGTACTTTCATTCGTTGTTTCTATGATGCGCCTGCTTTTTTTTACCTAATTTTGGGTGTCGAGGTTATTTGCCACAAACCTCCATCGCTAGCGATGGCATTGAAATATTCAATGCAATTTATCACCAGGGTAATCATAGATACTTGTGGTAGCCATGTGGTAATTGCTCATCACATCCACTGGCACTCGTACGCGATGAAAAAGGGACGTTAAAGACAATGAATTCAAGTAAATTGATTACGGGAGCCTTCAAGATGAGAGTATTTAAAAATCTACATAGGTATTGCAAAAACGGGTGAAACCAAATAAGTTGCGAGTGGTTCTACTTATAGTATAAAGGGATGTAGCATAAAGGGAGAAAGAGAGAGAAAGAGAGAATGACTCGTGATTAATTTTCCTTCATTCATGTATCATACTGCGGTACCCGGCTCCGGGCGCCAATGATTACACGGTCATTTTTCTTGCTGCGTATATCCTAACCGATAACCTACCGTAGTGATGCGTAGCTTAAAACGTGCGCCGGAAAATACACTATGCACTGGTGAAAACTGCATCCAAATCGGGCTATTGGTTCCGAAGTTTATCGGGTCAAAACAAACCGTCAGATAAACCAACAGACTTTTCCGTTTATAAGTTTAGAGAATATATATTTTCGTAGAATTATATTAAATAATATAACTTATATAATAATTTATACATATAAGTATATTTATATATATAAGTTATTATATACATTGTGTGTGCGCGCTTGTGCGTGTGCGTGTGCGTGTGCGTGTGCGTGTGCGTGCGTGCGTGCGTGCGTGCGTGCGTGCGTGCGTGCGTGCGTGCGAGCGTGCGCGCTTGCGCGCGTGCGTGCGTGCGTGCGTGCGTGCGTGCGTGCGTGCGAGCGTGCGCGCTTGCGCGCGTGCGCGCGTGCGGCGTGCGTGCGTGCGTGCGTGCGTGCGTGCGTGCGTGCGTGCGTGCGTGCGTGCGTGCGTGCGTGCGTGCGTGCGTGCGTGCGTGCGTGCGTGCGTGCGTGCGTGCGTGCGTGCGTGCGTGCGTGCGTGCGTGCGTGCGTGCGTGCGTGCGTGCGTGCGTGCGTGCGTGTGTGTGTGTGTGTGTGTGTGTGTGTGTGTGTGTGTGTGCGCGTGCGTGTGTGTGTGTGTGTGTGTGTGTTAAATTTAAAGTAAATTGGTTGATCAATTTTCGAAATAACTTGCCGCAAAAATTGAAAAATATAGTTTTGAGAAGACGCATTTAAGTTTGAAGAATGGTACATGCACAAATATGATGAAAGCTTCAAACTTACACTCAGTTTGTGATTCCACAAGCATATATCACACCTTCTTCTTGCTGAAAGAGGTCATTAATATTTGAGGATTGCGATTTTTGGGCACCCCCTATTTGACCCCTATAAAGGCGCATGGCTCGGGTAATTTTTTTATGTTTTTAACGGCTCAAGAACGAAAATATTCGGATGAAATTATACTTTCAGAAAATGCAATAAACAAATGGATGTTTCGACCCATCGCACTAGTCGACGGCCTTGGTATCTTGTTTCTCCTCATGTTTTTATATCGTATTTTTCCATATTCCTTCTTATCTATTTTATGACCTGGATTTATCACCGTGAATTTATTTTTCCAGGTTCGAACCGGCGAAAAGGACGTGAAGGGGCTGCACACGTATCAGTACAAGTTCCGTGAAAACGAGTTGGACAATGGAGCATACAACAGCGAAAACAAATGTTTCTGTCGCCACGGTCGTTGTTTGCCCCCGGGACTGATCGACGTCACGGACTGTTACTACGGTGAGTCAAGGGTTATGTTACCTAGTGTAGAAGTATGAAACCGGAATTTTTTGGTAAAAATTACACGTCTGTTGTTTTAAAATGATAAAAAAATCATGGAGACGGCTTTCTGCGTCACATTCAATTGATCCGCGAGTTCTTATTGACTTTGAGTATCATCTTCATCCAATAAGGCTTGCAATTCGTTGTCTGCGAACTTTTTCGGTGGTTTCCC
Source organism: Ophion costatus (assembly GCA_951751655.1). Lineage (NCBI taxonomy): Eukaryota > Metazoa > Arthropoda > Insecta > Hymenoptera > Ichneumonidae > Ophion > Ophion costatus. The sequence continues at coordinate 30,855,879 of OX632359.1, read as the reverse complement.
ACGCTCTTCGTTTCTCACATCAAAATCACGACTTTTGAATTTTTCGAACCACTCGAAACACTGTTTTACCAAGAGCATGTTCACCGTAAGCAAGCCGACCAGCATTCGATGCGATTCTGCAGCAATTTCTTCAAATGATAACAGAAAGCCAATGCTGTCCGCAAATCGTAGTTTGTAGGCACAAAACTCGACGTGTGTAAGGTTATAGAAAAATATACCGGTGTAGGGAACAAAGAGACTACACGGAGAGAATTTTTAAGTAATTTTTACTGTGAAATCTCAGTAACTCGGTGACAAATGTGCAATTCTTCAGGTTTTTAGGAAATAAAATATAAATTTTCATGGAAATGAATCAAAATTTACTTTTGCGTAACAGAAATTTAAAATATTTTCCAGAATTTTTACTGAAATTAATAGTAAAATTTCATGAAACGTAAAGATTACGACAATAAGTTAAAAAAGTGCTAATATAAATGAAATTTTTCAGTGGAACATTGAGAAATTTGCGTGTTTTCCATAAAAATTTAAAAAAGGAAGCCGAAATTTTCCGTGCGTCCACCGGAATTTTACGTTCTTTATAGTAAAATCAGTTAGGGCTAGGTCGCCTGACCGTACGCGTGAGCTCTGTGTGGAACGTGCGTATACGTGAACGCAAGCTGTGAGAGTGGGCTTGTGTATGACGCAGTATGACGAGCACGAACGACGCCGACCCGCGTTGCTTAGCAACAGCGGTACCGCGCATGCGCATTATAGTACGAAGCATGGGCCAAGAAAGCCTCGTGGTCTCGTGCAGTCTAACCTGTTCTTCGCAGTTTTACGCAAGAAAACAAAGAAACGTGAAAAGAAACTTCGATAACGCACGTCTACAATGGTACGGAAAAATGATATGCTAAAATAAGTAGCAATCAAGAACACAAATGTTCAGAAATACAGTATATAGAGTATTTATTTAATCATAGGGGATTCATTTTTCGCTAGGAATTTTAGAAATTTCAAGTTTGACCAGGTTATTTTTACTGTAGAAACGTGGAATTTTTGAGGCAGCCCATTGTTAAAATTCTACATGAGAATGTGTCAGAATTTTTACTGAAGGAAATGTAAAAAATTATGCTACTTGCTTAAATTTTTACATGAATGAAAGCAAAATATTAAAAGCTACTGTCAATTTTTGACTATGTGCACATTTATCACCGGTTTCAAATTTTTTATGTCATTTTTACGGAGATTTCACGCGTAAAAAATACTTAAAAATTCTCTCCGTGTAGAGAGAAGGAGTGGACACAGCATAGGCCAATACGTAGTTCCAGCGTCGTGAAAAATCCGACTTGCAATAGTTCCAGATCGTGCCACTAGCAGCTCTCCCGACGATAACGTCTCAAATAATTATAATAGGCCAAACTTAACGCATGCGCACAAATAACAAGAGAATTTGATTTCGACGTGTCCCTGTGCTCCGCTTTGATGCTCATTTTTAATATTATTGTGTTTTGTAATATTGAGAAAATCTTCACGAAATTGTTTTCTTCAAATCCCAAGGTAGAATTATTTTTAATATTGCTCCCAATCAATCGTCATTAGAATTAGCCTTCAGTTTTTTTTTTCTCATGCATGTAGTGCAGTTCATGAGAAACATAACCTTTACGCTTCATTCTCCCTGGAGTAATAAGCATAAAATGGTGCATATCTTATAAATTATTTTTCTTTCAAATACAACTGCAATTTTTTGACAAGTTCCTTTTTTTCTCCAGTGCAGTTGCATTTACAAGCCACATAAAGAGTAATATTGTTTGCATAGGGCAATTTTTTTCAAACTTTCATTCGCATCGGTGAAAAAAATAAATCAACTGAATACCCTTTTCTGAAACATATTTCCAATCCACGACAGCCAAGGCTACATTTATGTTCTGTTTTTATTTTCTTAGTTGGTTTATTTAGTTAGTTCACCGCTTAATTTCATTAATTAATCGTTGCTATTATGAGTTTGCAACAATGAGAAAGACAGCGAAATAGGAGAGGTAGACGCAACACTTAGGTCCCCCACCACGAATGTGCTGTCAACAGCAACCGAGAGCACGCCAAGAGCACGAGGCTGGTAGGCGGAGCTAATCGATCGGAGACATACGATCGCAGCGCCTCCCTATTTGCTGCGTTTTTGCGGACGTTTCGTAAGCACGGTGTGTCCACTCTTTACCCCAATCTCCGTGGTAGGGAACTTGGGTTGTGTGTGTTGAAAATCTTCGTCACATGTAGAGGGAGATGATGGCGCTGCAGAAGCGATGGCTAGCACCATCTATAGGGAAATTCCGGTTTCATACTTCTACACCTTGTATATACATTTTTTTCGACTATGTAGCCCTGTTTGGTTTTCGTTTCGCGTCGGACAGTTCGATACAAAAAATACGGTTAGTTTACACGTGAAAGCTGAATTCGAATGACCCGGAGGTCACATTACAGAGCAGTCGACATACGCGACGATTCGACACGAGCGACTAGTGAAAACTTGAAAAATCGCAACAGGAAAATGAGAAATATGCGCGGCAGGAACGTTTGTCGAGCGGAAAATTCTTGAAGAGAGAAAAAAATTATCGCGTGCGCGCTATAGTCGCCAACGATTCTCGTTTAATTGCCGGCGCGGAAGAATGCGAAAAAAAAACGAGGAGAAACGCACCATCGCAACGACCACGCGCCGATCATCGCGGAGATTTTCCGCATTCGCTAATCGAAAACAAATCGAGAGAATTTTCTCGCGTTCCAACATCCGCGAAAGATCGTGAGAAAAAAGTAATGTATACCCTGTCGATTAATCGTGAAAAAAAAGACGAGACGGATCCGGTAGTAAAACCTGAGTTGTTATTGTTTTTCGAATAAATACCCGTATGTTTACGTTTATGTAGATGAGCGATGAAATCGCGTGAGAAGCTTCTCGAAAGGCGTTGAACGGACGGTCCCGTCAACTTTGACGGGTACAAACGTTGCAATCCGACGGAAAGAAAGAATATTCGATGAGGGGAAGAAGGTAGTTGCTGAGAGCGCAAAAAAGTTCACGAGAAATGACGCAAGTAGGGTAAACCGACCAGTGAATGGACGAATAACGACCACTGTATGATTCAGACGGACTGTCCGAAAATATTACGAAAACTAATATTTTAATTGCTACAGCTAACAAAATATGTTATTCTGATAGTGGAAAAACATATTTGAAGCAATTGCCAGATATAATATTGGAGGAATTGATAGATAAGTAGCGAAATGAGTAAATGGTCAGGGGATGGACAAAATTGCCAGTTAGTATGGACGGGTAGTGTAGATGAACGCTATAAAGAATAACGATTTATTATTCATTTTTAGTGAATGCTAGATTTGGAGATCACTATGTTGCAAAACAATTATAGTATTCTTATACATATGAGTATTACATTTGTTATTACAATTTCCCAGATAACGCACAAAGCTTTTCTGCATATTAATGTGGCATTCTCAAAAAAAACTACCAAAGTCCGTTTCGACAGAGAAATCGATAATTAAATTTTGTCAATATATAAAAAACGAATGAAATTATTTTTATGAGAACATTCAATGAGATGTACATTGTCATCTCTTAGTAGTACTAGTAATAAATTTTGGAATTTCCAGCAAATGAGCTAAATTTTTACCTCTGCTTTGGGAATTATCAGAATCGAGCCCATATGTCCATTCACTGGAAAGAGATTATAATATTGCACCACAGAATAAACATGTCCAATTCTGACCTATTATTACGATTCTGTTTCAATTTCCAAAAAATTGAAGATTGCTTCTATCTAAAGTAACGAAAATAATACGCGCAAATCTCAACCTCGAAGGTGACGTAATTGGGAATCTTACGCAAAGCTCAGCGCAGATGGCGCCACGTAAACATAACGTAAGCAAAAGAAGCTGTCAACGCGCCCCGTACATACATATTCGCGCGGTCTGCCTTGTGCTAAAATTATATGAATGGACATAATGAACAATAGTTACGGATATTTGACTATACCGGAATTGAAAAATCGGTTTCGAGAACGCGGCACATATCTTAAAGGGAAGAACAAGAATAGGATGGAAAATTTAAGGTTATGATGATTAACTACTTAACAATATACAATTAGGAGTAAATAGTGTCAATAATATTACGTTTATACATTGACCTATAACAACTTCTTCATCTCTATAGTCTGCAGCTCTAAAACGATCAGAACATAATCTTGAATTTTTTGTGGCTGTATGGTGATTGCGACGTACAGCAATTTCCCATTGCGTGCGAAGTTTTCATTTTTAGGAAATAAATGAACGCCGTTTTTGCGTCCAATTGCACAACACTGATGCATTCTTCACAATTTATTCACGACTAACGGATTATTTGAAGAAAATTCAACAGTAGTCGTAGAAACAGGGGCAGAACCAAAGAGAATCTCACTAAACGTCATAGTAAAATGTTCCCTCTATCGGGAGAAATTGGCAAGGTCGACGGTGACGCCACCTGTCGTCGTTCCTCGTCGGTTTTCCAATCTGTCGCACTCTCACCGTTCGCAAATATCTCTATATTTCGATTTTCCGCAGTTTCACTCACATATTTGTCGAAAACATGTATTTAAAAAAACGCGAATTGACCTTGAGACACGTGAGCAACTAAAATACCGGAAAACAGCACCACGCGACACTTCGCCTTACGCGGCGGCTGTCATAAGGAACAAAACGATCAAACTGTTTTACGGTGCGAATTTCGGATTTGAAAAACGGCCGCAAAAGCGTCATCGATGCGGTCGACTTTTTGTAACAAGGACGCAAAAAAGGCTCGATGACAACGCCATAAATATCGCGGTCGCCAAGGAATTCTTTTCCGAGGCCTTTGCCGACTGCATCCGATTCGTTCGGACGTTACTATGATCGAACGCATGAGATCTCGATAAGCAATGACCTCACGCGTATCCGTCCACACTGCTGGCGTCGCGTGCCGTCCGAGATCGCTTACCGATTAGTTTAGAATGTAAAAGGTTACGGCGATAGCAGGTGTTCGAAGATCGTCGGAACGGATCAAACGCAGTGGCTAAAGGCCGCGACTCGTCTTTTTTTTTACCCAAATCGAGCGACGAACAAGTACGAAGGCGTGAATTATCGATCGTCAACAATTTATTTCAACATCGCGAAAGACGCGCGGGCAACGAAAACAAACGCGCGACGCGTTCTGCACCTCGGCAGCGTTCGTAAACAAAAATATCGACAGCCTCGGTAGACTTTCGTCTGTTTTGCGTTTTCGTTGCAAGACTTCGACAGTCATGAGAAACGAGTCGGAAATTTGGAGGTTATTACTGAACGAAAGTTTTTTTCCAGACGAGGATCGCTAAAAGAAATTCAGAATCGATCCATATGTTTCGTTCTACTGGCTTTTTTAGCTCGGGACCGGAAATAAAGCAAAATTATCGTGAATTCTTTATGGCAAAACGTGCAGATTTTCGAATTACTTTTTTTTAACATTAAAGTAAAAAAAAAGTAAGGCAAAACAATTCTTTTTGAACGGCATTTTGCGAAAAAACGCGTTTGAAGAGTAAATGAAAAAAATATAAATGTCTAGACTATACTGAGTCTTTACAAATTGTTTGAAATTTTTTTAGCACCAAACACGGAAGATAAAAGATAGTTTAATGTATGTAATTTTACGTGCGGCTAGATGGGCAAGACGTTCACGCTACGGGTGATGTACTTCTTTGCCTATTTAGCTCCAAAATAAACCATTTCTAACAACGGATTAACGCAAACTAAACCTTTGTAAACATTTGGAACCAAAAAAACCACTTTGCCCATCCTAAACCAAATATATTCAATATTCAACCTTCACGGTGTAATGAAAGATTACGAATCTTGGCTTGACGAAAGATTACGAATCTTGGCTGTCGAATGAAGAGCACTGCTGCCAATCTCAAAGTCCGCGAAGTTGCCGTATTTCGGCAACACTTGATATTAGTTAATGCCAATAATAAATAATCTCGTGACAAATATAAATAGTAGGGGTGTGCGGGTACCCGATTGACTCGGGTACCCGATGTTCGGGTCGGGTCGGGTACCCGACGGGCTTCGTTTTTGCATTACCCGAATTTTTCGGGTAGCCCGAATTGTTCGGGTAAATTCGGGTTCAAAAAAATCAGTTGGCACTGAACAATAAATAAAAACTCACTGGGTGGGTCGATTCCAGCCCTCCCCCCTGTGCTTATTCGAAGCGAGAAGAATGTAACTTTTATTTGACGTTTTGAAATTAAAAAGACGCTAGAAGAACTCCTAGCGAAAATATGTTTAAAATTGAAATACTATTTCGATACGATCCGCGAAAATTGACCTTTTTCACTCCACCCTACGGACACACACACAAACACACACACACACACACACACACACACGCGCGCGCGCGCACACACACACACACACACACACACACACACACACACACACACACACACACACACACACAATAACCGCACTAGTCGAAATCGCCAAATCGGAATCGGTACGATTTGCCTCGTACATCTCCAAATTAAATTTTACTTGCGAATGAGACGCAGAGTTTTAATTTTGATGTTAAATTGTAGGGTGGAGTGAAAAAGGTCAATTTTCGCGGATCGTATCGAAATAGTATTTCAATTTTAAACATATTTTCGCTAGGAGTTCTTCTGGCGTATTTTTTATTTCAAAACGTCAAATAAAAGTTACATTCTTCTCGCTTCGAATAAGCACAGGGGGGGGCTGAAATCGACCCGCCCGGTGAGTTTTTATGAATTGTTCAGTGCCAACTGATTTTTTTGAACCCGAATTTACCCGAAAAATTCGGGCTACCCGAAGAATTCGGGCTACCCGAAGAATTCGGGCTACCCGAAAAATTCGGGCTACCCGAAAAATTCGGGCTACCCGATCCGAATCATAGTCTAATTACCCGACCCGACCCGACCCGACCAATTCTGCTACCCGCACACCCCTAATAAATAAGCATTATAGGTAACTCAAAATTTCATTCTGAGCTGCATAAAACATTCGCTGACGCAGTTTTTTCATAATAATCATCGATAATGTTATCCTTTTTCAAGTTGGTAGTAACACAAAAGTTTTTCTCATTTACGTAATCAAAATATAAAAATGCAAAATTTTGCCTTTCAAATATACATTTTACGAAAACTAGCACCTACAGAATGAACCTATACCTCGTGTGCATTTTTTAGGTTAATTGAAAAAAATGCATACACTCATTTGCCTCAACTGAACGGCTCCAGCCCCGCCCAACGCGGTATAAAATTGCGAAGAACAAAAATACGAGCGCCATTGCTCTCTAAATGTTGGCAGTTAGGTAGAATGGCCGACATAAATATTAACACGTGTAAATATATTTACTTGAAAAACCGCAGTCTGTGTTCATAATGTGCTTGACACACGGTTCAATGTTGCAAACACGAAGCGTTTGGGGGAAACTCGCTCGCGTTTATGTTTGGCACGATTGGTGTACGATTTTTTTCGCACGCTAGGGAGGAGGACGCGTTAAAATCAGGTTACTCGTCGCACACTGTGTTGGCGGGGCGCGAGGGGGGGGCAGTGTCGCTGGCTGCCGCTCGCCGCGCTCAACTCCGTGCCGACCCCCTGCCTTCGACCCGCTTTATTTACGCAGCGAGCTGTTGAAGGGGGGCGAGGGCAACCGTGGTAAAAACACAATTTTACCCTGAACATTCATTATGTTTTTGCACGCGATTCTCGATGACAAGTGTTCGAAATGAAACATCAGGTTTATCCATACATCGTCGCTACACGAAAAATCTTTACACGATTCGCGCCGCGAATAGCAACATTCGATTTAATAAAAGAATTGACGTCGTGGTCGATAAAAATATGAAGGAAGAAAACAACAATTTAACGTTTACGTTCAAATTACCGTGAAAACCACATTCAATTAAGAATATGCTGCTAAACGTAATATCGTTCAAATTAATTTTGTATTGTTGCAAATAACACTAGTGTGTTTTGACTTATGTTTATCCAGGCTTTCCCATCGCGCTATCTTACCCCCACTTTTACAAGTCCGATCCATCGTTGTTGACGGCCGTCGAGGGTCTCAACCCTGAGGCGGAAAAGCACGAGTCGTATTTCTTCATACAACCGAAATCGGGACTTCCGGTGGACTTGGCGTTCCGTTTCCAGATAAACATGGCGCTGCAGGACATCAGCAGCATCGCCCACGTTGATCGTTTTTCCAACATTGTGCTTCCTCTTCTTTGGTTCGAAATCGTAAGTATATCCGAGCGTTATATGGGTGATCGATACATACCTTATTCGAAAAATCTTAGACCGTGTCACCGGGAGAGAGTAGCGTTGAAGGATCCAAATCGTAAATTACCGCGGGCCTCAGTCGTCTCGGTGCATTCTTTTCGAGAATTTTGTCGTATATAATATTGCGTAACGATAATGTGGCAAATTATCTGTGATAATGTGTCCAAAAATGAATCCGTTTCGCAACATAGTTTCGGGGATTTTTAATTATCGATTCGATTTCATTTATTGTTATTTTTTAAATTCTTTTTAATTAGTTGAATTGCAAAAATGACAACTGTTCATTTGCCGGCTTAGAAATGTTTTTCAACAATATTACGAGTTGGATATTGCCCAATAATAATTTATTTTTCCATTAAATTTTATTCGCAAGTTGGCAGCCTGCCGAAAATTCACTGTAGTCGAAGCTATTTTTGGAATATCCGTAAGAACGCTATGATTTTTTTTATTCACTCTCTCACGCTTCGCGTAATTCGGGGGCGATAACACAGCCGCGCGCGATCGTGATATGATGGAAGACCCGATGGAAATTATTTTCACCGTAACATAACCTCACAAATGATTTCGCTAAGGGTTGACTTTATTCACAGGGAATGTACGAACTTCCGGAGAGTATGAACAACCGTTTCTGGCTGTATCTAAACGTACTTCCGGTGGTCCAGGACGTGGCCTGTGGGGCCCTCTTCCTCGGTGGCGCCATCTTCCTCGTCTGGAGCATCTGCAAAATTTTACTTCACAAGCCCAAAAATACAAAGTCCGGAAGTTCGAGCAAGTGGTTCGACAGCGAAGTGCAAAAGAAGAGGCTGAACTTCCTGAACGAGAAACGGGGCTCGGTGAAGTCGAAGATGATGGACACGTATTACAGCTCGCTCCTCGAATCCAAAGACGAGGGACACACGGGCGAACAGCACGACAATTCCGAATGTCTCAAAGAAGATCTCGTTTGATAGGGAAAAAAAAAGAGGCGAACACGCAAACGACGAAAACGTCTTTCCAACTCACCGAACGATGATATATCCGAGAGAAAAATGGCGTTTCCTTCAAACCGGAAATAAGCGCCCGTGGACCTTGAGAAATAGCAGAAACAGAGAAGAACCGGAGCGATAATTATCTGAATATTCTCATTCGTCACTGCTCACATACGTTGTGTCGCTCCACCTCCAATTTCGCAGAATCATAATGAACCGGATGAATCATCGTTGAGTACTTGTACATAGATGACTTCGAGTCGCAATTTTTTCACGCATATCTATGTAAAGTCGCTGCACGTGGCCGCAAAAGTTAGCCACTAGATGTCGCGGTAGAAGCTCGACGTATCGTACGTCCCCAACCTATTTGCTCTAGTGCATAAAGAGACGTACGTGCGTCTTCATTGGCCGACCACGTCGCTCGGCGCGGCGCTGCCACAACGGCACGAGCAAGTAAATCGCTCAATCGCCCTCGCGATCATGAAAATCACGAAAATCGAACTGTACAGTCGATACAGAATGTCGCGTTGTGCGCGCTGCACGGACGTTGAGATCGGTGGGGTCGGTGCGGGCAACAGGCACCATGGGGCGCCACTTACCTACCTATCAAACAGGCTAATCCAGTCACCAATGATCCGTGACCGTGTAGACTTTAACCAGCTCGTGCTGTGCGAATAGCTAGGGCGCGGTTGAATTAGCTGTTTAGGCAGTGCTGTTCCTAAATACATTTAAATACGTAGATGGCTTTCACCTCGACAAGATAATCCAACATATACAGGGAGAAACGTGTTCGCTTTGTGTCGAGGTGCTTATTATTACGGGTAATGCACAACGGATCGTTTTTAGTTATAAAATGACGAATGCGAGGAGCCATGACGTATACGACCACAATGGGGACGTTCGATGTGAGCGCTTACAGCGCTCGGGCTTATTAGCAGTGCTGTGGCACGTTTGAATTGAACTGTACGCGTTTCGAGTAGCTTATACTCTCCAGAACTGAAATCATTCGGGTTAACACGCGGTCTAACTACAGGTCTGGAAACTCCGGTGTTTTTGCATGGTGAGAAGTGTCACCGCTGGTGAAGCAAAAACATAGTTCCTCATCTATCCGCTGGCAGCGCTGTCACGTAGAAGTCTTGTAGATATAGATATACAGCAAATTTGGCAACAATCATCCTTCATTGCACAGTTGTTCGGATATGCGTTTGATTGGCTCACTTCTCCGTAGCAGCGCTACGAGTGGCAGAAGCGAAAAGTGCGATTTTGCCTCATTATCTGAGTCACTGCCCACCCTACAAGTTTCCAAACCTACATGTAAGACTGTGGATTGGCATTATTAGTATCAAGATGGGCACAGGAGAAGTTTTCCTTGGTTTTCAAATTATCGACGAGCTGCTGCTTGAAATAATTAACAATGAAACTAACAGTAACGAAGATTACGATCTAAGAGTAAACAGTAGCAATGAACAGATGATATCGGAACATTTTCCCCGTTTTTCGGATGTCAAATCTCAAAAAACATCCTGGACTTCGGATCCGAAACTATGTTGGAGAGGTTATTTTATTAGAAATATCCCTCAAATCAACTGAAAGCAGTGAGGCTGTTGCCGCAATTTTTCAGAAGTTCTCACAAACAACCAATAAACGAAGTATCAATATTCAAAAAGTTATCCGAAAGTCGGGTAAAGGTGTACCAAATGTCCGCCCCGAGGTTACCTTGATGTTGGCATCAATAAAAAAAAAACTGTTGGCCACTTGAAGGTATCTTCCGAGCGGACATTTTATACGCATTTAGACAACTTCTGGACAACTATTTGGAAATTTTCACCTGGGAAGCCATTGTCCCCGTGGCGTTCGTTTCGAAAACGAGCCCACCTCGCTGGGAGAAGCATTTGTGAGTAGAATATGGCGGCAACGGTAAAGCCGATCACACACTCTTTTGCATAGCATGGCATACCCTAACATAAGGAACATTATGCCGTGATTAAAGTCACGCAAGCGCATAGCATAGAGAATTTGCCTAGCAACTACGTGCATTACTTTTATTTCCAACGCTTGTGAGGTTATGTCCGTTTACTGCGACGCCAGATGCTGTTGCTCTGACAAGCTGTGTACGCTGTGTTATTTGCCATGTTCACGTCATAAAGCAGCGATATTTCAATATGGACTCTGGATTTAGATTTTAGGTTATGAGAGTAACTCGCAGGTTTCGAGAAGGAGTGATTCTATTTTTCAGAGCACACTTTTTACAAGGGACGTCTGCAATTATATGTATACATTGTGTATAACAGAAATAATTTTTACCATTGCTGGATTTATTATTTATCAAGATACAAACTTGGAAAGAAAAAATCTTGCGGCGTGACTACAAGCTCGCCTTGATGGCCTAAAAAGAGTCATTTCCAGAACCAACGACCACTTTTTTCAAAATACTATCTTTTGGTGGCTTATCGGACGACAGTTCACTTTTATTATCCGTCTTACAACCTGGAACACAGAAGAATCTCGAGTAATTTTTCGTTTTCAAATTTTTATTCGTTGTCGATGTATGTTGACCGAGTTTTCTATACTGTCGTGGAGGTTCTGCCGTAGGCCGCGAGAGGCGCCAAGACTTTCGGGGATCGCGAATGCTGCGGTCACTATGCCTTGTACTATAGGTTTGTTCGCGCTAGCTACACTTTGACCAGATACAGTGATAGAAAGTCCACTGGAGGTGTAAGAAGTGTAGAAAAGTGTAGCTAAAACGAACAGACCCATAGTTACGCGCATCGAGCTATGTGATTGGTCGAAACATCTTACGCTACGTATGCTTTGCTATGCAAAAACGTGTGTGATCGGCCTAATGACGTCACCCGCGACATCATAAATGTCTATAAACTCGGCAGCTTCAGGTCAAACACAGCAGCCTGTAAAAACCCCATCTTTTCTAAGTAACTCGATTCTGCTAATGAGATGTCAAAACAGTATTCGCGACGCACATTGTATACCCCTTTAATTAGAATCTCCAGCGCTTACGTCCAACCTTCCCTCGCTCGGACGAGCTGATAGACAAATGTAAATATGTAAATACGAGAGAAGAAGAGAGAGAATGGGAAGTACAATCGCTAACAATTTTAGATGACAAATGGTTCGAAAGCGCTCAATTCGGTCGAGGTTGTCAAGATTCAAGTCGAAAATATCAGGATCGATTTTTGGAAAGAGGTTAAACTAGCTCGACAGTTTGAGCGCCGACGAATCATTTGTTCTCGGGTTTATCCAATATTTGAATAAACTCTTCGTTAAAGAAGAAAAATAAATTAACGAGAATACGCTAAGTGATTCCTTATCACAGGAGATGACAATCTTGCCTTAATATTAATATTAGTCAAAATGGAAGAAAATAGCGACGTATGCTGTTCGTTGTTCGTAAGGCACCCTGTTTTTGTTACTCATTCTATGTAATCAAAATTAACGCTCTACCTTTACTTCTCGCTACTGTCGAATGCACACGTCCATAATTGTGGATTCGTATGTGCTTCCTTAAAAAGAAAACAATTTAGTGGTTACGCGTGACACAGTGTTGCAAAGAACTTCTAGTTTTTTTTCCATGGACATCGAAACGTAGAAAATGTTCAATTTCTTACTTTAGCGGCCCTTGTCCGCGTTGAGTCCGGGACAATTCTTTTATTTACATTATCGCGCGTAGTGATAAGTGATAGTTGTCTTTTTTCACGCAATTGTATATTACCGGTATATTATTATTATTAATATTATTATTGTAATTGTTAAATCGTTAGGTCATCGAAAAAAATATTTTGTGAATCTTGCCAGTGAATTGTTCCAAACACTGCAATTTCTCGTAAAACATTGCTCAATAAAGAACTATTTCTTTTTTTTTCTATAAAACAACGATGTATACTTTGACTCTGTTGAATCCTCATTGTCGATGTTCCTCCTCTCGAACTTACCGACGAGATTAGTATTTTAAAAATGGCGTTGAAGTTTGCATCGTTAAAACGCAACGAAAATACTTCTTCGTTTTTTCATTTCTCTATTTTAATTACTATCTAAACTTTTCTCTTGTGGGCTCAGATTATGAATGCCTATGAATAATCTTCAAAAATATTCCGATGAAATGTGTAGCCTAAATGTGCCCATAAAACTGAGCGATACGAAAAGAAATTCTCGTTGCATTCCAACTATGCAAACTTTGATACCATTAAAAAAAAAAAAGAACATTATACGATAAACGATTTATTAAAAAATAATTGGTTCATACTCGTTTTATTCCGCAATGTAAAAGTTGCGTACACATCTAACGTTCTTTAAAGCAACGTAGTTCTTCAGCAGATGACACACGCAAACGCACACATTTTTGTTTTCACCACACGAAATATTACAATGCATTCGATCAATTGTACAAAGCGATCGTTGGTGTGAAAGCAAAAAAAATAATAATACACTGCTTTTGCTCTCAGATCTTTTTCATCTCTGCGGTTTGAATTTGTGTTTCGCGTCTAAGCATTGTCAATTGTAACTTATACAAAACGTACAAAGTCAATTACATTTCGTTATGTACACGGGAATAAAATAATTGCTGTGCGAGACAATTTTACAGAAGGTTTTTATCATATTACAATGGCGGTTTTGCTTATTCGATACGCCCGTACGTATAGGTTTGCTTCTACGCGTTTTAGGTTATGTTTCGTGAAAAATAGAGACCTGAGAATATACGTCCTAGCTGCGACTATGTCTGGCTTGTTTTCCAAGAAAATTCAAGTATCGAACGGAAGTTCACGAAGATGAAGACTAAAGAGGATCTGAACTCCTATGTAAAGGTGGAAGAAAACCCGTAAATAGTGCTAATTTTTGCCATTGGCGTCAGTGGCTATCCATATTGTCACGAAGGGACATCATGGAGACTACGTTTCATTATTCGTTACTTTCTCGTTGCTTCCACTCAACTTCGCTACTCCATTGTTGTTTCAAATGCTTGCTTATTCGTTATTCACATTGAATTCTTACGATTTTCTTCATCTACTTGACACATTTTGATTTCATATATTGCACTCGTCTCTTATTAACGCAGTATCTTGATCTTATCTTGAGGAAGACATCTTGAAGAGACCAGGATCTTGGTCTCATCTTGAGGAAGATGATTCTCATCTTCAGCAGAATGCCGCGTTGTGATCAATAGGTCGCTAAAAATCGTATTTATGTTGTACACTTTTTAGTTTCCCAATTCTCAGCGGGCACTTTTTTTTAGCCTCTCACGATATTATGCTATAATTAAAAGACATTTTATTAGTATCTTTTCTCAGCCTCGATGAACTAAGGTTAGGAGCACGGGCCGTGTGCATAGCACATCAGTCCAAGTCGACGAAAGCGCCACTCGGTTAAAACCCTTCTTCCGTAAACTTTTAGACACACAACAGAAGACCAAGTTCGGACTTCTGTACTTTAGTTTCCATGTTTTCGAAATGGAGCACCCGTAAAAAAAAGAATACACGCAAGGTACATTTGTTGGGGAAAAATGGGTGCTCTGTTTGCACAGTTGTATTGCGTGGTTCGAAAGTACAATCGTGAGAATGCAAATATCTAACTTGAAAATGAACTATCGGGACAAATCCTACATTGTTGAAAATCGAAACAACCAGTGAATTATTGTTTTGACATAAGGCTAACACGATCCCTAGCAACGCGTGACGGAGGCAAATTTAGACCTCAAGCGAACATTAAAAAATGAATGCTATCTTATTCCAAACCGGGGAATCTTATTGCGAATCGAGAAAACAAAACTTCCTTATTGCGAACCGGAGAAACTCAGTTCTTGTGTGCCACGATTCTTTGATGAGCGATTGTAAAACCGACAACGAAGTCATCGTAGACCAACGCGATCCATCAAAACCCGCTGCGCACAAATCTGCCCTCTACACGATGACCCATTGTAATTCGCCATTGCAATGGGCGATCATGTACAACTGGCTTGAAGTACCTCTGCGACCGTAGGAACAGTTTCGGCGTTACTCGGTGCCACGTGGCCCAGTGTTAAGAGGATGTACATGGGCAACATAACCTCACAAATCTTCGAACCGAGTTTCCTCATCGAGTTTTTACAGAAAGAAACGAAACATCACGTTCTGGGGAATTTCCCGACGCAGAGCTTGACCATTTTATTTTGTCCTACATCCATATTATTCATCAGTGAGAAATCGCTATTCAAAAATGTCATCTTTACATCTTCAACTTCGCCTTAAGGAGTTGCAAGACTAAACTCGAGATGCTTGTCGACGATCGAAATTTATATCACCGAGAGATTCATTTAGGATGCATTAACTGTTCAAAAATCAGTTCCACAACATAGTTTACGGGAGTTTTAATTTTCAAGTCAAACCTTTATCCATTTGGCAATACACATGGGCACTCCGTAAAATTTCATTCGCAAATAGTTGGCAGCCTGCCGAAAACTCATTGTATTTGCATCCCCACACGGAGAGAATTAAATGTTAAAAATTACCGTGCAGTAACGGTAACCAGATGACAACCCTGAAACTTCCCTTATTATTGTTGGGTAGAACACAGATTTTCACGAAAATAAAATAAAATTTCTTCTTTAGATAGAAAGTTTTACCAGATTTTCTAGTAAATTTCGATGTGTAACAAAATATGCAAAACTTAAATTTGAAAAATATATAATATCAGCAAAATTTTACTGTGCGTTTTAGTATTTTATGCCTTTCAGAAATGTCTATAAAAAAGTATCGTCTTTATAAAAGTTATTTTAAGATTTATTATAAAATTTAATGAATGTTACAGGAAAATGTATTGTGCTCTCGGTAAAAATTATCGTGCGCGCTTGGTTAAAATTATCGTGCGGTACGGTACGGGAATTTTGAGGCACTGCATTGTAAGAATTCCCCTTCATTCCTTTCACTTCAGAATGGTATGGTGGTGGGGGTAAGTAGGGGAGCGCGATTTCTTTATGGCACGATGGGACTTCCCAAAAAAATTTCGTCTAAACTGCGTACATCGCCGGTTCAGTTTAGCCTGAAGCCTCAGTCGCATGCAGTGTCTCGTTGCGAGAAAGTGACACGTAGCGATCGTGTTAAATGATGACGAAGTAATATGTGCGCAAATTAGTCACATCATTCGAGCCTACGATGGTACAAAATGTATTATAAATAAATGTTAGTATTAAACGAAAAATAAATTCTAATGATTAAATTTGTCTCCTTATCCGTTTGTTGACTATACCAATTTATATGGAAGAAAAAAATGTTCCCAACAAAAAACAAACAGCATTAATTTGTACCAATTTTTCAATAGTAAATAAAATTCATTATTATTATTATGGTTATTGTTATTTCGGTTATTATTATGATTATTATAGCACCAGTTTTTGAAGAAAAAATACATTTTACTAAGGATTTCTTCAATCGAAGAATTTAAATTTTACCAGCCTTATAGGGAATTGTTTTTGAGGATTCGGCTTCGATCCGGCCAGTGAAGGTTATTCCAAAGTCAACAGTAGAATTAGAAGATGTTTACGTTTCGGCCCTCTGGTTCGGGTCCTCTTCAGAAATTTTATTTTTTTGTATATAATATGATACACATTTTGTCATAATAATGTTTGTTTTGTCATAATAATGTAAAAACATTATTATGACAAAATGTGTATCATAATAATGTTTGTTTTGTCATAATAATGTAAAAACATTATTATGACAAAATGTGTATCATATTATATACAGAAAAATAAAATTTCTGAAGAGGACCCGAACCAGAGGGCCGAAACGTAAACATCTTCTAATTCCACTGTTGACTTTGGAATAACCTTCACTGGCCGGATCGAAGCCGGATCCTCAAAGACTATATTGTCATCTACACGGCCGCACACATCTCTGACTCACTTATAGGGAATTTTTCTTCCGAGGTTGACGCAGGTAAATTTTACTGTGCAGCACCGTAAAAATAACGTACGGCGCGGTTGGTAATTTTTAACCGACAGTAGGTAAATTTTCGAACATACATGCTAAATTTTACTGTCTCCAATCTTTACCCTTCTTGTATAGTAAAATTTGAACTACGTATTTGAAATTTTCTGTAACGTAAGTTAAAAAAAACTTGACGCATACGAATTATTATGTTTTTCTCACTTGTCACCACATTGAAATATATCACGGTAATTTTTACCATGAAATTCACCACAAAAATTACTTTTTAATTCTCTCCGTGCACTGTTGCAGCCGAGGAACGATATCGAAACTCCTCAAGCGCCTTTACCACCGTAGGAACAATTTTGACGAATAAGAAAATTGGGGTTTCGAATATGTACCACGGTTATGCGTTACGAGGTGAAAAAGGGCCATGTGTGGTAGTGTCAAAAGCATGTACAAAGTCAACATAACCTCACAAATTTTCGCACCGAGTTTCCTCATAAGTGGTTGCGTTTTCAGAAAAACAATGAAGCATCAGGCTCTGAAGAATTCCCTGGCACAGAGCTTGACAATTTTCTTTTGCCCTAAACATAATTCATCTCTGAGAAATCTCTGTTCGAAAATTTCAGCTGTCTCTCTCGCACTCTTGTCACGTGCTACACATCTACTTTGCCTTATTGGTGCATTACAGGGGCTATATCAGCCATTCGCTCTCTGACAATGTACACATCGAAGACTATATAAAATGTTGCCGCTTGCATAATAAAACGTTCTTTTTTTCTCCCTCATTTCTTTAAATATTTTTCTCTCAGTTTTCGTCATTGTGCAAAATTGTTTTGCTTTGTCGCGTACATCGTGAATGTTTGTGCTGTATTGATCAACAGGTTGCCGTGCGAAGTGGCCGAAGGACCAGCGCCATCTACGAAACGCCTGAAGATATTGCGCGATATGCAGCTCTGAAAGTTTCGGGTTAATTGGACAAAATACTTCTACACTGCTCACTGGCGAACTTGTTACGCGATGAATTTATTCCAAGAAATAAAATTGCGGTATCAATAGCAACATAAAACAATAATCGTCGAGAAACAAGCCTTCAGGAAATATTCTTCCTAGATGGCGTTGCTCTTTCAGCAACTCCAGGCAAACTTATTTCAACACGCGATATCACATGTGACATACGTATACCCGTATAAAAGGGAAACGGGAACAAAAGTGTATACCGGGGCAAAATGGAACACCAGCCTGAGGTACCCAAAATTGAAGCTTGAAGTTACATCGAGAAAGTCTTTTCTTCCTCAAATGCTTTTTCATTTTGTCCCGGTACATCTTGTATATATACATTCACTATACATAATATATCACCAAATTTTCATTTTAATCAAGAAAGTCAAGTGAACGTACTAATTGGGAGGAGGCCAGGGGACGAGAGAGATTAGTTATAAGTTAAGGGGTTAGGCTACGGTGAAAATTTCGAAAAATTGTTCGTCGCTCGAGGCAACTCAAATTGGAGAGGAAGTTCCAACATATGGTGCAGGATTCGCACATTGAAGGTAAACCGATAACGACAGAAATGCTGATTAAGCTTTAAACGCGTTTTTCTGGAAATTATGTTTTTCAAAACAGTGTATACTAAATTATACCGTATAAATAAATTTGGTACACTCATTCAGTGTGATAATAGTTTACTCTTAACCGACGTTTTTCTTAACATTTTTTTCCATTTGTTATTAACAATAATGTCATTTTTCCTCAAAAAACCAAGGAGAACAATCAAATGTTTTCTTCTTCGATGATTGAAACACGATAATAACGAAAGATTGGTTAAGTCTCAGCCAATATTATCTATTTTAAGAGAAAATAAACGCCTTTTTGTTTCAGATGGTCCTTTACGAAATTGTTTACAACTTTTTCAATAATTGATATTATATAATGAAATTTGGTACACAACTTTGTCAATGTAGATACAATGAAATGGTCCAACGACTTTTTAATCATCTTACGTGTTGCTTCAAAACCAATTTTTTTAATAACCCTGTTTTTCGGAGTCACAGTAGTCTACCCCCTTAAGAAATAATGTTGAAATTATTTAAAAAACGAATTTTTAAACAAACTTTACAATTCTGTACTTTCCGCTCATGGGAAAGGATATTCAATGAGTAAGTAATATTATCGAGAACTACTGGAAGTTTTTTGTCGGTCCACTTTGTTTGCCAATCAATCGAGCGAGCGATAAAAAATCATCGGATATATACCAAAGTTCTTTTCATGCGAAACAGATCACCGCAGTTCACCACGAGCTGCAAGAGTTTGTGAAAACAAATTTTCAAATTACAGCAAAAAGAAATCTGAAAAAAATGAACTTTTGTCGATCGGTTTTTTTCTTTCTCCACACAAGATGCTCGCTCGCAAAAGAGGAACGAAAAGTTGCGTTATTGAATCCTCATATTTCCCGATGCAGTTAAATTTTACACTACAAAATGATAAGTTCACAATAATAGCAGATAACGATTCGTAAACATTGTTCCTTCCTACAATTGTTTTCGTTTTGAACAAATTGCTCAAGTCTTCGTGAAAAAGTTTTGGCGTTTCGGGGTTACAACCGATCCACGATTGAGGAATATTCTCGAAGCTCCTTCACGTCAAAGCGGCCACATGTACAAAATACTTTTAACTCGTATTTCCTTTTTTTTTTCTTTATTTCTTAAACGCGTTCAAATGATTACTTTGTACTTTTGACAGTATCTTTTAAGATTACGTTATTGGCTGGGCTGACTGGTGTATCACATATGTAACGAAATCGTGACAAATCGATGTTTATTTATCCTTGTACGATTATGATTTTGTCGTCAGACTTTCGTTCAATTCACAGAGCGCCTTCGTCAAGTTCATTCGTTCGCCCCTTCTCTGTCCCTATCGCACGCTTTCCGTTACTTCATCCAATCGGTTTGGCGGATGCCATTGAAATGTAGCCAGATACCCTTATACTTCGTAAAGATTCTTTTTCTTCAAACAATAATTATTCTCTATCATATGTCATCGATTATTTTAAGTTTTTTTTCCGTGTATTTCAGCATTTTTCGTTTTTTCCAGCAAGTACAAGGGAACGATATGTCGATGCCAAAAAACGATGGGAAAAAATGTTTGGCAAGTTGGAATGAAAGTCATGTGGTGCCCCTGAGGCGCTTCATCGTCGAGGGAAATGAGATTTCGCTTGGCCTTTGGCAATCAATGAATCATTTTCACTTTGTTTTTTTTTTTTTCATTTTTTTTTTCTTGCACTCGACCTCGTGATGCCGCGCCCTAAGGTGAACAACAGACGCGAATTGTCAACATTTTCCTCAATTGAAATGACTCTCCCGACAGAGGAAAATTTTTTAAAAATGATCTTACGAATAAGTCGACCACAAGGTTAAAGTCCAAACAGACCTTTTTTTGCTCATATTTGAACGAAGTAAATATCTTTCAAGTGAATAAAATTAACGATTTCTCCGACTGTCCGCAATGGACCTCCGTTTATGTTTTTGTCTACCAATCGAGTCACGAACCCCAAAAAAAAACTAAGAAAAACATACGTAGACAAAGCGACAGTCCGCTTTATTGCATTTGCCAAGTCGATAAACGTTCATTGCTGTCCTTTTTTCTTCTCAAAAATTCCTAACTCGCTCACGCTCCACTCTTCGGAAACGAAAAAAAAAAAATAAAAATAAAACAAACCAAAGTATACGGTCGAAATATTGTTTATTGTTTTTGTTTTCTTCTCGGCGTAATTACTTTCGTTAGTTACTATTGTGCATTTTTTTCACTCTCTTCTCTCGCTTACGTCTTGTTTTCTCTTTATTTTCACAAACGCATTTTCTCGGCGTCACATAATTGCCCAAGTAGAATAAATCATATAAACGAAGAAAAGAAAGAAAAAAAAAGATTCGTCGACACGACACACGTGTTTGTTCGCCGTGCGAATGGAGAATCAAATGCTGTACAGTTTGTTTAAAAAAATCGCATCGATCCGCGAGCCAACGACAATTCTCAAAATTCTACCGTACTTTGGGAAATTATACAACACACG
This sequence comes from Ophion costatus, assembly GCA_951751655.1. NCBI lineage: Eukaryota > Metazoa > Arthropoda > Insecta > Hymenoptera > Ichneumonidae > Ophion > Ophion costatus. The sequence goes on along the minus strand of OX632359.1, from coordinate 30,834,610 downwards.
CGAAACATCGCGATTCGATTCGCGATACGAATAATTGACACAAAGTTATTGGAATATAAAGGGTCTCGTTTGATTCTCGTGTTCTCGATCGTACGATAAAATTGTTACCGAGGTCCGCGATGTTGTACGAGGAAGAGAAGCTTACAATTTCTTTTATTCTTTCGATCGCTTGGATTCGTTCCTTCCGCGACGGCCCTTCGCGGGGGACGACAATTATTGTTCGAAGGCTTCTTCCGTGACAAAGAAAATCATCCGAAAGTATTTTTTTTAAATGACTTCGTTTGGGGGCGATGTTTTTTTCCCCTGTTCTTTGTTCGTCTGTACATTGGCGCTTTTCGCCACTTTCGTCAGATTTTCTTTCGTCTTCTCCTTATCACGGAAAGCTGCGTTACCCTGAGATATGTAAATATCTTTATCTAGACCACACGCGTCGCGACGTATTACCGGGCGCGTGTAACATTAGTTGTCACCCTTGCTGCGCGTCTATATTGTTCCTCTTTCCGCTATACAATCTGGCCATCGTAAGCTCTCGCTTCTCTTTCCCGTTCTCACGTCGCTCGCGGTGGAACACAGTTCTCACTTTTCCTAATTATCTGCGCGCCAATCGTAATCATCTCTCGTAAACGAACATTGATCGTCGTTGATTTTTTTTCTTTTCGCTTTTTTGGATTTTTTTGTCGTTTGCTTTTCGTTTGTTACAGATTATACAATACATCATAAAACAAGTTTATCGAATCGACAAAGTTGAAGGGACGATTATTTATAATATTTGCTTGTGACTAGCACAAACTGGCTACACTCCGACGTACGCATCTCTCCGTTCGTTTGCTTTTTTTTTCGTTCTTCCCTCGTCTCATTCGTCATACTTCGTTCATCGGGGACTCGTACCACGGCGATTCTCATTTCATTTCGAGACACGTAAATTAAGAAATAAATAGGAAAGTTTATAGACATTACACGTGTACAAGATCGCGACGCGGACAAACGTCCGTGACAAATATTCACGACAAATAAATCATGTAAACTGTTCGGTTCGATAAAAAAGAAAAGATCGTCAAACATTTCGTCCGAGAATCGCTGGATCCGAGATCGCAATGAGCCAAAGTATGATACAGTAATGGGTAAAATTTTATTTACAATTACACGTTAATATTGTACGCTCCTTCGTCATACGTCTAATGAGGTTTGTTTCTTCTTGAACAATAATGCGATTCAAACGTACCATCGCAAGCTTATTTTTTCTCGTTCCATCTTCGATGCAATTGATACACTCGAAATTTTGCCCATTTCTGATTTTACCGTTGGTCTAGGCCAGCCGTCTGCGTTTAATCTCTCTCCTGAATCTTTATACACAAGTTTTTGTTTTACTCCTCGTCTCTTTTAAGTCGATTTAATCCGATCGATCGAGCTTCGGACGCATCCAAAAAGGATGACCATCACTGTTTTTCCTTCGCGGGAACAATATATCTATGTATAAATTTCAATGTGGACCTTCGATTGCGCGAGGCTGAGATAATGCACAGGTGTTGGGGGGAGTCTAAAAAAAAAGCGTCCTTTTGGTACCGAAATTTTTTCAACCGCTCAATGAATCTCGTAAAATACTGCTAAAATTCCGAAAAACGATCTGATCGCGCTGAAGCAACGTCAATCTCGTAATGTTCGCGTAGGACGTAGAATTTTGCGACATTAAAAGAACTGCTCGGAAAGGAATTTCGTTTTTGACGTCCACCGGCATCCGTCTGGAGATTTCGATCCCACGGGGATATAACGAGTACTATCCGTTTTTCATTTTCAACGCTGGACAATTTACAGACACGATGGCTCGTGAGGAGAAAAACGAGCATGCTCCGGTAGCAGGCGATGCTCACGGGACGAAATAGATAGGACGAAACCTTGGGCAATCGAAGGTACAATTGATAAAAGAATCTCCTCGACGTTCCTAACTCTTAAATTAATTCATATTTCACACATTCAATCGTACAACATTTTTTCTTGCTCACACATTCACGATCTATCACTCTTTCTTCGCGTACCTCTTGAAATTCGAATATTTCGTGTTTCCTTCAATCCTCCGAACGTTTTCCCACCTCGGTTTATCTTAACGGTTCACCAGCTTAATATAAGATTCATTGTTTTGTGTTTTTTTTTTTGTTCTTTTGCAGTTATTCGCATCTTTACGATTACTTAATTTCAATCAACTACGATTTTATTAATTTTTTTGTTTCTTTGTTGTTTTTCTTTGCTTTCCCGACTTGTTTATGTACTTTTTTTGTGTTCCTTTGTATTTAGTCCACTCCGTAAACAGATATATATATACACACGCATATACGCACACCCACACGGACACGGGCGTACGGGTGTATCGATACATAGAATATACCTATTTCTTTAACAGTGGATTCTCTCGTTCAGTAATCACTGCTCAATTTGTATCACGTTAATTGTCCAATGTTTCTACAAAAATCATTTCTCCCTAAGACTCTCGCTTCTCTTTTTCGCCCGCAATCGTGAGAATTTCCCCGCAATCTCCATTCGAAGTATCTTTCACACGCTCGCAACGCACTCTCGCACTCATCGGCACTCAAACTAGCATTCTGCTCAACAAACGATCCATTCGATTGGCGACGCAATTTCATTGAACAGAAATATCGCTTCCTTTACAATGGCAATATTAAACGTTGTTTTTTCTTCTTCTTTCTCTTCGTTTGGATATACGATCAATGATGATGAATTTGTGTTTTCGTTCTACGACGCGACGAGCGATGAAACTAATTCGAGCCTCGGTACGGCAGAGAGACCAAACAGTGATTCAAAGACAGACTTGCGCTTCTCTCTGCTTTTACTTTTCGGATTCCATCCACATTAATACCACATACGAAATATTACCGTTGTCTCCGCTTATCGTTTTCCAAACGCGCGATTTAGCGCCTCTTGTTGCCGTGACGACGAGCGAACTTTCGGCTCTTCCTGCAAAGAGTGAACATTCGTTAGTACATTATATTTCGGCTCGTCGAATTGTTCCAAAAAACGCGTACATGTTTCCAGACGCCAACTTTGCCATGGCGAACGAATCTAGTTTTTCATTGTCTGTTGCGTCAGTCTCGAGTCGAAGCGTACTCGTGATTGACGCGATCGCGCAATGAAAACGTCCTCGGAAATTTCGCATGATTTTTGCCTCTGAATGAAATAATCAGGATGACCTTTTCATCCTGATTACTTTCGTCGGTATCAATGAATTGATCATTTTCAGTCGAACTGATAATTTTTACGATTTTAATTTTTTCCTTTCGAATGTTTGAAACACATAGAATTTAATGTCTTAAAAAAGTATTTTTATTTTCGTACTCGTTGGAATGAAAATTTATGATGATTTACATAAATATGTTTTGAGCAGTTGGCAACGCTACATAACCTCACTTTAGAAGAATTCAAACATCACCTCTCAACACCTCGACAAATGTCAAAACATGGCACAATTACGTGTAGGTGGTCGTTTCGGGAAAAATCTCGCATTGAGCAAAAACATATTTGTATGCGTAATAATCAATTTAAAAAATTAAGATCTACGTTTAAAAAATTAAGATCAACATATTTTTATTCATTTTTGTCCTTCGTGTTATTATTACTTTTATCATATTCATATCATATTTGAATGATCTGCAGCGTAGGCATTCGGCGACATTCATATCGCATTTTGCGTGAATTTCCGTCTACGAATTTCCCCTAGCAATCACAGCTGGCATTCCGATCACCGTTTAGAGAGAGACAGATGCCGCATAGCAAAATTTGATAAATTATTGTCAATAAATTACACGGTGGATCAGCTACAATCTTTGCAGGTGAATTCCGCATAAATCGAAGATTCGAATGAGAAGTTTAGTTTGTTGGGTCAAACGACTAACTTCTACGTTATCATTCCCGGCAAATTTTTCGGAAGTTACGTTTGAGTGGGTGTATTTTAGACCAATTTTCAACGTTCATCTCTCGGAAATAATACGGTGGAGTGGCTTAAAATGTTTTATTTCAACGTGGTTAATGACGTACTGTCTCTTTCTCATAAAAAAAATAGGAGGTTAAACGTTAGTCGATTCTTGAATTGTTTCTCTCCGAACCACCTTAATCGTAAATGAATACGTGTTCAAATCAATTTCTCCGTTTCACTGTTCGTCAGTATCGAGAGGTTAGGTTACTGTGAACATTTCAAACGCTCGCTCGTATCGTGCAAGAATTGCGAACGCGTTTTTCTCGAAATTACGTTTTTCAAAACGGCGTAAACGATTTCTCGACGGGGCCAGGTTGAAATTCCGAACTTTGAATGCTCCAAAGGTTTTAAATTTCTAATTTTGAGGTTCCGACGTTTCGCAAAGATCATGCCAGCGAAAGTCTACACAAATGACTGTAAATTGTGGAGAACGTATAACATTGTCTGGACAAAAAGTGACAAAAAGTATCGAAATTTACGGCAGCGATAAAAAAAAAACTATTCATCCGATGCATTTCAACCAAAGGTTTTTCGACTCATATTTGCAAACCCTCCTCGATAAACCTCCATATTCGATAAAACATTAAATTAAACAATTTTTTGCATAAAAAACACGAAAATTTATGGTGAAAATTTGATATTTTTTTTCTGAGTGCCGTCATTATTACAATATTAAACTTTTTCAACTTTTTCTTGTCTTATCGACAGCGTACTTTCATAAAGAATGTAATGGTTTTTTTAAATTTTATGTTACAATTTTTTTATAAACCACAGGTGCAGATCGATAAAAAAAATGTTTTTCGTGTTTTCTAATGTACAATAAAATACCCTACAAATTTCAAAACGATTGGCCCAGTAGTTGCGTTGGAAAGAAAAAAGCAAAATTCTTCATGTCCTTCGACCATTTGCATGTATTTCCCCCGTTAGACGTATATCCCGGCTTAACGAGAAAAACACGATTCCTTCCACTGCAGCAAACTTTTGTCGTTGAATCGTTTTCGTCTTCGTTTCCTCGGATATGTCTTCTAAAGACAACCCGATTGACGTACCTAATTCTGCTGGGCGATGAAACAGGCGCGTGCTCGGCAATTACAGGCAATACGGATGTGAATTTGTCGGTTGGACGCAAGAGACGAGCGGTTCTCGATGATAATCGCCACACGAGCCTCTGCCGATGGGGCGTCTGTTCTTGGGCGTTGTATTTGCTCAATACAGCGCTGACGAGCTCGTGAGTCGCGAAGAAACTCTCGTCCGTGATCTTCGTGTGAATGGAAATAAGGTAACAAGAAAGCAACGGTTATAGATCGTCCAAGTTCATCGACGAAGACACTTTTTCAAATCCTTTTGAGGTATCATCGATGTGAAAATTTCAAAAATCGATTTTCTTTCGATAATAATCAAATTTGTATGAAAAAATTTCGCACACGAAACATGGAACGCGTTTTTCTCGAAATGTCGTGTGTACAATCTCAAATTTTGACGCCCAATCTTCGAGCCATTCTTCATCCTGCTACGGAAGCTTTTTCTTTCGAATCGTCATACTTTTTTTAACGATAAAAAAATGGGCCAAATTCGATACCTTGTTTTCGAACCGCCGCCATTTCGGCAATTTTGATTTTTTTTTAAACCTCCACAGCAAGATAGCGTTTTTCATACTGATCAATAATCTTTTTACACATTTTCTTCAAGATAATATAATAGACGCCTTTTTTCGAAGGCATTTTCAGGCGTTAAAAAAAATGTGAAAAAAAATAATAAAAAAAAACGTTTAGAAATTTATTTTCCGTTCTTCACGAGTGCTTTGATTTGACATTAAAAAAAATCAGACTGATTAGCATATTTTAAGACTGATTAGCATATTTTAATATACGATCAGCTACTTTTCGACCCGTGCACTGTGACGATCCCTCGGGTCGGTCTGCCATCGTGAGCAGGGTGACATTTACCTTGCACATCTTTTGCAATTCAGCGGCAAACTCAACGAGACGGAGCATCTGGTGGGCGGGCGTGGACGGTATGTTGTTCGCGGATTTGCCGGAAATATTGCCGGATGACATTGTGGCGTCAGCGTTGGCGTCCAAACGATTAACCGCCGAGTCCAAATAAGTGCAGATGAGAACGAGCGCGACCTCGGAAGCTCGCAAACTCGCGCAATTACCGTCACAGGCTACCATCTCCAGCCTCAGCAGAAGCTCGGATTCCTTCAAGCAAACGTGACAAATTCGATTATTCATTCGACGATTATACGCGAAGCGTTTTATTTTTCTTCTTCGCATTTCTCGCCTAAGAGCGGATAAGGAGGGTGTCAACGACGAATAAAGTATACTGACTTTCGCGACGCCAATGCGCGCAGTTCAACTGCGAATTTCCGGCAAGTTGCACTACATCGATTTTCAGGTAGAGAAAAAAAAATATGTATCACAATCCAGAGAACTGAGCGGACGTTCTTGACGAGTATCGCGAATGGAGTTAAATCGCGGCTAAATTTTTTTTGCGATTAAAACACGGTGTCAAAGAAGCTCAGGCAAGTTTTAGCCAATATCATTTACTTTATGAAAAATCTCGCTTTTTCGTTTCAAATGAACCGCAGAAGCCGCTCACGTTCGAAGGTCTTTCGCGAGATTTGTTCATGAAATTTCGTACACAACTTTGTTGACGTGCATACAAATAAACGTCCAAACGATTTTTCAATAATCTCATTCACACCTCCAAAGCTGATTTGTTCAAACAAGCCTAATTTTCGGCTCGCTACAGCGGCCCTTTGAAACTATGCTAAATTGTTTGCATCGTCATATTTTTTTTATTGAACCTACCGACGTCTGCAATAAGATCGGTAACCTTCAACGTTTATCGGTTAAACATGATATTGAAGTTTGCATAGTTGGAATGCGACGAATTTATTTTGCTTACTGTAATGTTTTTTTATCGACAGACCAAAGCTACGTCATACTTTTTGAAGGTCCTCATCAGCGACCTGCAACCTAAATGTAGCGAAAAATATTTTGGATAACATTTTGGATAAAATGTCGGAAAAATTGATAGATTGAAAAATAAATAGATTTTTAAAAAATCGTTGCATTCCGACGATGCAAACTTCAATAACATGGTGAAATGCTCCACTGTCTTTCAACGACATGGCGTTGAAGTTTGCATCGTTGAAACGCAACGACCGTTCCGTTTTACATTATATTATCCATATTTTTGTTGTTATAGGCGATTTTCTTGTAGATTTATAATGAAGCCCGTCATAGATAGACGTTACTAATGAATGAACGTAACGTTAGTAACTATAGAGCATTAGTAACTATACTAATTAGTAGTAATTACTATACTAATAAATAATTAGTATAGTGATTAAATTAATAATTAGTATAGTTACTAATACTCTATAATTACTAACGTTACTCGTAACGCTAGTAACTATACGTTAGTATAGTATAGTTGGACGTTACTAATAACGTAATTACGTATAGTTACTAACGTTACTAGTTACGCAATTACGTTATTAGTAACGTCCAACTATACTATACTAATTAGTGAATTAGTATAGTATTAGTAACTATACTAATTAGCAGTAATAACTATACTAATCATTAATTAGCAGTAACTATAGCGATTAGTGACTATACTAATTAGTAATTAGTATACTTAGTAGTACAGTTAGTATAGTTATATAGTTACAATTAGTAGTATAGTGACAGTACAATAATTAGTATCGTTACTACTAATTATTGTACTATACTATACTAGTTATATAGTTACTAATTATTGTACTATACTATACTAGTTATATAGTTATATAGTTACAATTAGTAGTATAGTGACAGTACAATAATTAGTATCGTTACTACTAATTATTGTACTATACTATACTACTAATTGTAACTATATAACTATACTAACTGTACTACTAAGTATACTAATTACTAATTAGTATAGTTACTAATCACTATAGTTACTGCTAATTAATGATTAGTATAACTAGTAAATGATTAGCCAGTATAACTAGCTAATCTACTAACTGCTAACTAGTATAAAGTAAATACTAATACTAACTATTAACTAATAACTACTAACTACTAACTAGTATCAAGTATAACTAGCTAATCTACTAACTAGTCTAAAGTAAAAATTAGCTAGTACAACCAGCTAATTAATGATTAGTATAACTAGTAAACGTTACTAGTTATACTAATTAGCAGGTATACTAATGAATAGACACGTAACGTTAGACGTAACATTAGCAACTATAGACGTTCCTAATGAATTCATGATATTTATAAATTTATAATAATCAATTAGCAATAAAGAAATATCTTGAAAAATGATCGAAGGACTTTTGTAAGCGGAGTCTGTCGAAAGATATAAAATTCGTTGCAGTCCAACGATGCAAACTTCAGCATCGTTCGAACGAGCGATTTTTTTTTTTTTTTTTTTTTTTTTTTTTTTTTTTTTTTTTTTTTTCATCTCGTCATTATTATTCTTCTCGTCATCGCGCAGATCTCATCGACCAGAAGAATATGACGAGATGAAATGAAAAGAAAAAAAAATACGAATCTTGCTCGTTTGCACGATGGTGAAGTTTGCATCGTCGGACTGCATCGTAATGCGATCGTAACGATTGTTTGTTATCAAAATGTTTCTCACCGTGACGGTACTGGCGTAAAGTTCGCCAAGCCCGAGTTCCGAAGCAGCAGCGTGAAACATGACGTTGAAGAGACGTAAAAATGTGAGCGACGTGATGGGTGTCGTGCCCGGTTGCCACTCGAGTTTGTTGCCAATAACGTCGGACATTCTCTTGAGATCGCCACCGGTGCATTTGCATTGGGATATCGAGACGAGATGATCGGCGTCCAGCGACTGTGCCATTTGGACGGCTGCGATGTGAAACGAGGCGACGCTTATGCACGCCATGTGCTTCGGTCGCGCTTTCATTTTCGTTAGGAAGCGATCGATCAAATTGATCGCTATGAAGAGCACGTCCGACGGCAGATCGTACCATACTTTAAGGCATCTCAAGACGTGAGCCGAACCATCGCGCGTACCGATGGTTATCTCATCGTTCTGCAACAGGAACGAACGAACAACAATTATAACCAAAAAGTTCGATTTTAATTTAACGGAGACATTGTCCTTGATTTAGCAGCGGGAGAATGTTAGCGGCTCCACATGAGCAGTTAGAAGAAGAGGAGGGATGCCTCTATGGAGCAGGCATTGCCGATTAACGGTAATTATAAAAACATTCGTGTAAACACATTACAAAACTTTAAGGCGTTACCCCCACTTGTAGCGCAAAGAAAAAGGCCTTTTTCATGAATTTTTTTAAAGAAAACTACAAAACTTTTTTTATCGATCAATATACCATCTTAAAGAACACATCTTGAAGAACTTTCAGTAATTTTTTTATTGAAAAATATTACATTGTTCAGTGGCAAATGGCCGTCAATGAAATAATGTTTTTGTATACACGGTTTGCGGTGACCAACATTGCGGCGAAGTGGATCATCTGAAAAAAAAAATGCGGATGGTTTTAGTCAAATATAAGTATAAACTAGTCTTTAATCGAAGGATTTTAAAAAATATTCATTTTTCACAAAATGGCGGACAGTCAAAGTTAATGGTTCGATTTTAACGAAAATAAGACGGCCGTTTTTTGGCTATAAAACGGCCTTTTTTTCGAAAAAAAAAATCGAACGATTAAAGACTACATTTTTATCTATTAAATAAGCCTGCAAAATTTCAAGAAGATCGGTTCATTAGTGTTCGAGTAATCTTGGTCACCGACTTCAGAAATGCCATTTTGAGAAAAACGCGTTTAAAGTTTCAATTTCAGTTTACACGAAGAACGGATTCTTCTCTTTCAACGCTCATATCTCAGTCAATTTTGTTCGCATCGACTTGAAATTTTCAGGACGTATCCTCAGATACTTATACTTCAAAAAAATGCAATAAAAAAAAACGATTTTTTCAAAATCGCAAGTGGGGGTAACACCTTAAACGCGTTTTTCTCGAAAACACGTTGTTAAAAATGGCTGACATTCTCCTGACCGCTGTAATTAACATATCGACCTGAAATTTAGAGAGCATACTCAGAAAATATGTCTTCACGGAATGACGGATCGTTTTTTCGATAGATACATTTTTGCATTTATTATTTATCTTTTTATGCGAAAAAAAACGCGAAAATTCGATTTTTTTTATTGCCGCCATTTTCCGAAATTTGTACTAAACGAAAAACCCATCCGTCATTCCATGACCAAAGAGTCACAGACTGATAATATGCTTTGAATTTGTGTTTCAGATCAACGAAGAGGGGGCAGTGATGTCAGCCGTTTGCCTCCCGCGATTTGAGGACGTCATTTTGGTTTTTTTTTTCAAAAAAAAAATTTTTTTAACGTTCTGTATATCATGAATAAAAGCAAGAAAAAAACCGCACTCAAGAAGCTTTATTCGTTTCCTTTAAAAAAAAATAAAATGTAAACACCTGAAATATGGCACTCCAAGGACAAAGTCTCCCTTAAAAGGCGATTTGAATTTAAGAGAAACGTTATGGTGCAGGAACCGGAAATTGAAGAACTTGGGTCTACGAGGATAGAACTGCTAGTAAAAATTTAAGGGGGAGAGCGAGGACAAAATTTGCTGATTTTAATGTTTTTTTTCTTGAGAAAAGATTTCTTCACTATTTTTGAAACTTAGGGTATGTTTTAAGGGGTCTTCTCACTCAGGACGCTAAACAAGGCTATTTTCAAGAATTTCTTTGATAGGTTTATATTCTAGATATTGAGGATGTTGAGATCCTATGAAACATGTCAATGTTAATTGTTCAATACATAGCTTCTTAATCGTCATGAAATTTTTACACGACCTCCTGAATACTTCATATAAAAACATTGCAAATTTTCAGAATTCTATCGTCATTACTTCAACCTCCTTAAGGTTTGAAATAAAAAACGATTAGAAAATTCGGAAAATTTGGTATGTTTTTGTATGAAGTATTTGAGTGGTCGTGTTAACATTTCACGACGATTAGGAAGCTCGTTATTGAAAAATTAACATTTCGTTAAAAACAATTTTTAAAAGAAATTAAAAAAAAAATGTATCCATAAACTTTGTTCTGTTTCCGTTGCTTTCGGTATATTGTAGATATCGCAAAAGTGAGAGGTGAAAAAAAAACTTATTGCAAAGTTACATCAGTTTCCATAAGACAACATTTAATTTGTGAATGTTAATTATTCAATAACGACGACCAACGACACCGAATGACATTCTTGTTCAATCATTTTTTGACTTTTTTTATTTCAGTTGAACGATTCGCCTTTAAGGGCTTACCCCCACTTGCGATTTTGAAAAAATCGATTTTTTTTCATTGCATTTTTTTGAAGTATAAGTATCTGAGAATAAGTCCTGAAAATTTCAAGTCGATCCGAACAAAATTGACCGAGATATGAGCGTTGAAAGAGAAGAATCCGTGAATTGAAGAACTGAAATTGAAACTTTAAACGCGTTTTTCTCAAAATGGCATTTCTGAAGTCGGTGACCAAGATTACTCGAACACTAATGAACCGATCTTCTTGAAATTTTGCAGGCTTATTTAATACATAAAAATGTAGTCTTTAATCCTTCGATTTTTTTTCGAAAAAAATGGCCGTTTTACAGCCAAAAAATGGCCGTTTTTTGTCGTTAAAATCGAAGCATTAACTTTGACTGTCCGTCATTGTGTGAAAAATGAATATTTTTTAAAATCCTTCGATTAAAGACTAGTTTATACTTATATTTGACTAAATCCATCCGCATTTTTTTTCAGATGATCCACTTCGCCGCAATGTTGATCACCGCAAACCGTGTATATAAAAACATTATTTCATTGACGAGCATTTGCCACTAAACCATGTAATATTTTTCAATAAAAAATTTACTGAAAGTTCTTCAAGATGTGTTCTTTAAGATGGTATATTGATCGATTAAAAAAGTTTTGTAGTTTTCTTTTAAAAAATTCATGAAAAAGGCCTTTCCTTGCGCTACAAGTGGGGGGTACCGCCTTAATCCACGTTAACCGCAAGCCTCTTAAAAAAAAAAGCTTTTCGGGGGAAGGACCATAAGTCCTACAATTGTGAATATTTTTTTATTGTTAAAATTCTAATTTTGTTCTCCGAGACCAGTTCCAACAAACAGTATTTAGATTTTTCCGATAAAATCTTCGTAACGTCCTTAAAAAAATTCACGAACATATCTCAATTTTTTCCACCTGCTTTGTACATAACCCCTTAATGAGGCAAAACGGCGGGCCGTGGTTGTTATACTCGCCCTACCCTGAACTATTTTACGTCAAGGTCGCAGGCCTGTACCTGCGAAGGTCTAACATTGATCGCCCTTGAAACATTTAGCCCGGACACAAACGCCCGCGTGCATGGTTCCAGGCTAAATAAGAATTCTCAAAATGCGATAGTCATTTTCGTTACCCTAAGAAAAAAAGAAGAAAAAAAGACGAAAAAAAAATATTTCCTGCGTTCCGACGGTGCAAACTTCGACCATAATAATTCCGTCACTTTTCGCATTGCCTTGATTTCCCACCGGCCTTCTTCGCCTACCGAAGGCGAAGTAAACAAAAATAGCACATATATTTTTTTCTCTTGAAACCAACGTCACGAATAATTCGTATACTGTACTCACTTGAGTGGTGACGGGTAGTTGTAGTCTCGGCTGATATTTGACCTCGAGAACCAGAGCTTCCTGGAGGCGCTCAAGGAGAGAGTGGATTGCATCCGGTACAGGCGAGCCCGAAGTGTCCATTCCTGCGACGTGTGACCGACAGCTGACTTGATTGATATTGATCAGGCGTGTGACAATCGTCGTATCGATGTCACGGCTGTTGCAGCGCGCCTGATGATAAGTCACACCACAAGAATGGCCCAGCTGGCTAGCCTGGAGTCTGCGAACAGCATTTCAAGAACGCTATCAGGATATTCGTTACGTTATTACTAATATTATTATCATTCGTATTTATAGACGTGTACAATGAATCGATGAATTTTAATATCGTTGGAAAATCTTTAATTATTTGCCGTTCTTTTTCATCGTCCGAACGAATTAATAAATTAATTCGAGCGTTGGTAAATGAATTATTCACGGTCTCGCCAAGGTAAGTAATTAATTGAATGAAGAATAAGCCTCGAATGATCGAGAGAAAAAAACTTGAAAGCAAACAAACAACTTATTCGAGGTCTACTTTTTTCCTCGTCGTTTTTCCCGGAGCCTCAATAACTTTTTGATTTCAGAGTGTTTTCTTTTTTCATTTTCAGCGTATTCTCGTCGTTTCGGTATGTCATAATAACGGTCACAGATGAATTGCGCAAGAGATGTTTTTTTTTCTACCACACGTCGTCGTGCACGTAAATGATTGTTTTCGTGCCAATTTTTCATTGCCATTGACCGAGCGTGGAAAATAATATAAGCCTCCGGATCTTTCTCTGTCCCCGTCCTTCTTTTTTCCGTTCGCCTCGCGCCTACGTCACGAAAATTATATTATCTTCAATCCGCGGATAGGCCACTTCCCAAGTTTTCGACCTTGAACCAGTTGCATCAAATATTCTTTTACTCTTGCTTATGTATTTTAAATCTCCGTAGAAACGAACTTGACGATATTGAAGTTTCCGTGGTCCATGCAACGATTTTTTCCTTTAATTTTCATTCGTTTATCTTTATCATTATCCAAACCCCTTTTTTCGACAATTGAGGTCGTGAATCTCTAATAAGAATACGCAAAAAACGTTTAAGTCATTTTCACAACCTTAATCGAACAACTAAAATGTTTGCAGTTAAAAAAATTAATATTCGTCGCGTTCCAACGATGAAAACTGCAACGTCGTCAAAATGATCATTTCGTAATAATTTAATTTGGCAGATATAGATCATAAATACAAATGGTTCGATCGATTTGAAATTGAAATTCGATAACACTTTAAATGAGCTAATGTCAATACGAAAACAAACAATTTCTTTATCCGTCAAGAGAAATGTTGAGTGGTAATTGGGAAAAGAAATAAAAATATAAAGAGGGTAAAAGGAGGTCAGGGTCAGCGAGTACAGAGTACAAGCACGTATAGCTACAGGGTACGTATGTAGATCGCAGTGGCCGCAAGGTAAATCGAGAAGGTCGATTCCGTCAATGGCAACATTTTTTTTGCAAACCTAAAACGAAGCATCCGAAACTTGACTCGCCTTATATAATGATAAGTACTAGACAGCTTGGAAGTTCCTCATTTAATGACTCCTTCTCCATTTGAATAAATGCGAAAGATAAGTAAAATATGAAAAATTCATGACGTTGAAGTTTGCATCGTTGGAATGCAACAAAAATAATGTTTTTTTTTTATTTCCAAGTTTCCTATGGCAGAGCTACGAAAATCACGCAAACAATTTTTCGGATCTTTATTTACCGATCTAAAACCAATTCGCAACACATGATTTTGGATAACAATGGATATAAAGAATTGAAAATAATTTTCGCTGCATACCAACGATGCAAATTTCAGCCGTATCGATATTTTTGTTCATTTTTATAAACATCCAATGACTTTTTTGCAAATTGAGGTTTTGAATATGTAATAAGAGTACGTAAAAACGTTTCAGTAATTTTCACAGCCTAAAATGGCAAAAAATCGAAAAACTAAAAGGAATTCATTTTCGTTACGTTCCAACGATGCAAACTTCAAGATCATGGAAAAGTCGACCGCGGTGAAAATTTGCTTTTCGAATAATAACAATGCGAAATATTATCATATCACATAAATATCGACTGCAAGAAAAAACACCGATCAAAATTCATTCCAAAAAAAATGAATAATCAATGCTATTTCAAAATTCGCGAGATTTATTGGAAAATATATGATCGAGCGATTTTTGCGCGATATTCCAAACATTGAAGGCATTGCGTAATTCCTCGAGAACGGAGAAATAGCAAAATATCAATTTCAAATCCGAAAAATCATCCTGATGACGTAATAAGAGTATAATAATAGAATAGACGTCATTTAAATTAAATATTAATAATACGCGAATGAAATTTATGCGGGCCAATATATTTGCCCTGACTTTTTCCTTCCCTCCCACGTTCTCAAATTCATCAACACATAAATGATGCAGTTGGCGAAATTCGCGAAATACAACTTTCCTTTTCCTCCAAGATCGCGAGTCTCTCAAAACAAAGTACAATTGTTCCGGCGACAATATTCGTCGTGTTCGTTTAAATTATTTCTCATTGAACGGAGTGCAGCAAATTTGAAGAAAAAAAAATTATTTCGCCTAGTTCGTTTATAGTCGAAAACGCTTATAACATCCCTTAAGGCCTTAGGCCACAGTAACGGGTATAAAATCATGTGCGAATTTAAGAATTTTTTTTTCGTATGAAAAAGTGATCCACTCATAAAATTAATTACACATCTATTTGGTATGAATATCAAGCTGTTAGAAATTATTTTCGATGTACAAAAATTCTCGTCAATCTACATTAGAATACCTAGAGAAGTACGTACGGAATTTAAAAAATACTGTTTTATTCCAAAGTTGTAGGTATTTGAACTTATGAAATGAATTTTCTGTAAAAAATTGCTGTGAAGTTTTCGATTAATCAGAAATTCCGTAGGTACTTCTCTGCGAAATGCAATTAGGAAGATAACTTTTGAAATTGAAGTAAATCGAGTGAAAATTGTTGAAGTTATTTGTCACGCCAATGGGAAAAAAGCTGCTTCGAGAAGTTTCGAGTAGTCGGCCATTTAGTACATCGAAAAAAAAAAAAATATTTCTTCCAACAGCTTGATATTCATACTAAATAGATGTGTAATTAACTTTATGAGTGGATCACTTTTTCATACGAAAAAAAAATGTTAAATTCGCACATGATTTATACCCGTTACTGTGGCCTACGGCCTTAAGTCGACGTGTCAGATATGGCGACGAAATCTGGAGTTCAAATCTGGATCACAACATTGTACGTACAGTAGAGCGTCGATTATCCGAGAACCAATTGGGACCGGCGCCTTTTGGATAATCGAAAACTCGGGCAACCGAACAGTAATATTCCGTGGACGAAAAAAAAACGTTTATTCTTTCAATATGATAAAATATATATATTTAAAAATACAATGAACATTAATATGTTAATAATATAAGGGCATTTTCGGTGCATCGTACATTGTATCATTTAATGATATAACACGAAGTTAAGTATATATTGAAAAATAATCAACATTCGTGCATCGTTGAGTCTTATCTATTTACTTTTGAAAAAGTCGACGATTTTCTTCTACTTCACAACGGAAGCTCGTTTCTTTGTTGCTAAATCTCGACTGCTGGCGGAAAGGAAAGTGCGCGCGAGCGCAGATCGAGAAAGTGGAGGGGGGCGTACAACGATGTATCCATCGTGCAACAATATATAGGGCGTTATCGTTCGAATAACTGAGAATTCGGATGAACAAAATTATTGTTTAGATAATTGATATTTTTGACAACCCAAATCGCTATTCGGATAATTGACGTTTCGGATAAACCAGAGCGCCATTCGGATAAGTGACGTTCGGCTAATCAATGCTCTACTGTATATCGCTTACGACTAGCGACTATAACGTCGGTATTGCATGGTTCCTTCAATGTCGTTATAACCGATTTTCACTCTATATGTGCAAAAAATGCATCTTATTTTTACAAACATTGGATCCTGTTTTAAGGGGTCTTCTCACTTTAGACGCTAAAAAAAGGCTATTTGCGTGAATTTTTTGATAAGTTTATATCATAGGTATTGATACAAAAGTTGTTACACTTAATAAATACACGTTCGAAATGCATTTGAAATTTTTTAAATGTATTTATGTAACCCAAACAATCTTTAAACGCGTTTTTCTCAAAACAACGTTTTTCGGCGGCTTGTTGATAAATACTTCGAATCTACTGAACCGATCCTTATGGAATTTTACCCACGTATTCTTTACAACTACAGCTACAGTGCATATAAAGGATTTTAAAACATTTGTATATTTACGATTTTTTTGCCCAAAAAGGTGAAAAAAAAATTTCGTTTTTTTTTCGCAAAAAGTCCGCCATTTTGTTATTTTTGCATATATATAAAAATGTATGATATGCGCTATAGGCATTGACATACTGAATCTAAAACCGTTTAATTTTTTTGTTTCGGACGATCCATCTTCGAGATTTCATTAAGAGCGCAGGCCTACAATTTTTTAGGACATTTTTTTAACTACCATTTTTGTCTATAAATAGTGACTTAAATAAATAAATAATTTTTTTATGTATTTCGAAGGTGTATTTATTAAGTGTAACGACTTTGATATCAATATCTATAATATAAAACGATCAGAAAAATTCATGAACATAGCCTTCTTTTAAGCGTCTAAAGTGAGAAGACCACTTAAATTGTGAAATCGACCGAACAAATCCGACGTCAGAACTTTTCCCGATTTTTTAAATACAGTCGAACCACGATATAACGAACCTCGATATAACGAACCTTGACATAACGAACCTCGATATAACAAACCTCGATATAACGAACCTCGACCCTCCCAATAGACACCCGAAACATTGATGCAACGACATAATAATATACATTATGCTCTAATTGCTAATTGCTTGCCAAAATTGCACTAATTCAAACCTTTCTCTCTTTAACCCTCAATCCGTGAACCTGGACCGTTTTCGTCCTGCCCAAAATCATTTTCTTCGGAGGATGCTTAATATTTAATGGCAAAAAAATATATATTAAACATAAAATAGAAAAAGAAAACCCTATTATCCCTTGAGAAGTACGGCCTGAAGATCGTTCATGAATTTTTTCAGATTTTTTTCGTTGACAATTGTTGGTTTGGTAGTGCAAAAACCTTCACGGATTGAGGGTTAAAATAATATCCCTACATTTATAGTACTGATAGATAATTTAACGAACATTGTAAGAATCGTGACCTCGATGTAACGAAACCTCAATATAGGGAAAGCTCGACATAACGAACTTCCCTAGAGATTCCTTATATCGAGGTTCAACTATAATTAGTAGGTAGTAGGTCGTTCAGTGACAAATAGCGAAGGAAAAGCCGATTTATACCTGAAAACTGAGCGTACGTGACTCGGAAATACTTTAGCGGCACGAACGCACGGTCGTATGAGTTCGATCGCACGTAAACACGCGCTTTCTACCCCTCCTTCGCTATCTCCTTCTCTCTCTCGCTCTTTCGGTCACCAAAACAACACTGGGACACGCGTATTATGTTCTCTCCACTGAAACGTCAATTTGCAGCGAAACGTCATGTCTCCTCTGACAAGTCCTGTCCACCATACAACTCTCGTCATTCGGACACCACTAATGTGCTTATGCGACGACACGAAAATTCTCGAGGACAAAGAAAATACTCGGGGGTCCGTAAACCGAACGAATTTCGTAACGAAGATACGTCACCATTTTATAAATTCATCATGCCCGTCCATCCTACGCGGTAATTAAAAAATCTGACATATATCGTGAAAGCAGCATTTAGTGAATACTTTCAAATAAAACTACTGTTGTTACCGTTGAATTGTTGTCTCCGGAAAACAATAAAAACGGCCTAATGTATTATTTTCAACACTATTCGAAAGATGTTACATGTTCCGTACGATTATTCGTATTTGGCAAACACGGTCGTTTAATGACCAAATTAATTTGCAAACTCTTGGAAAGCCTGTCAGTTGAAGGGGTTAGGCTACTGTGAAAATGAACACTCGTTCGTCGCTTGAGGCAAACCAAATTGAAGAGGAATGTCCAACATATGATGCAGGAATCGCAGATTCAAGGTGAACTTATGATTACAACGATATTCCCTGCCAAAAGTGACTTTCGGCGAGAATTTTCAATACTTTGCGATGGGATTAAATTTTTTTTAAATCAACCACATTGAAGATGCTGAGAACATTAATCTTCGGTAATAATAATGCAAAAAAGTTATAAGTAAATTGTTGGAAACAAAAAACGTTCAACAAATATCCGGTAAAGTAATTTTTTTATATTATAAAATGAATTCGTAGATTTGTCTGAATAGGTATGAATTTTTTTAGAATTTTCTATTTTCATTGAAAAAAAAATTATTTAACAAAATGGATGAAGTCACAAATTTTCAATATGTTTTCGGAGCAATGTTCCATATTAAATCCAAGAAGTATCCTCTGAAAGTTTCCAAAATCCGGATTTTCGAAATAAAGAGCAAATTCATCAAAAAATCACATGTATTCGGAAAAATATCATAATTCATTTTATGTCACAGAAAATCAAGTTTACCGAAGATTTTTTTGAACAAACTTTTGTTTAAACGAATTTATTTATAAATTTTTGGCACTCTTATTATTTAAAACCAACGTTCTTAGCATCTTCAATACGGTTAATTTTTTCAGGTTTTAATGCTATCCCAAAGTACTCCAAATTCTCGCCGAAACTCTCTTTTGGTGGGGAATGTACGGGCAATACATCCTTAAATTATTGTCTCCGGAAAATAATAAAAACAACGCCTAATTCATTATTTTCGACATAACTCGAAAAATGTTACATGCTTCACATGATTATCCATATTTGACGAGTACAGTTATTTAATGAACAAATTAATTTGCATACTCTTTGAAAGTATTTCAATCCAGTATTGCGATTATGCGCGTTGTAGACAAGCTACTACGAAACTTGATTTCGTGGTCCGACTCGCACTTGACCGCTTTTTTTTCGAAATTAAATTCCTGCAGTGTTTGTCGATTGCGTTGCGCGCGTGAGCCACATTTTTCGTTGTACGTGTTCCATTTCGCTCGGCAAGCACGAAGCTATGCCTTTTCTCTTTTGCATCGACTAACAATCTCGAAAGAGAATTGTTAGTGGTAAAAAAATAAATGTAACGATTCTCTCGAACAACGAGAGGATCGCGTTGTTATATATATAGTCAATGTATCATATATATGTATATTCAATGCACAAAAACGATTTTATATATCTTTAAAAAGAAATCCATTATTTTTGCATGAAGTTGAAGGCAAAAATAATGGATTTATTTTTACTACACCCAATATATAAAATCTTTTTTCGTGCATTAAATACACAGGAAGAAAATGAATGTTCATGGGATTGTAAAAACCCAAATAATGGGCCAGGAAATAAAGTTACAAAGCCCATGTGGAAATCTTCCACCTACAAATGCGATTACTGCAATGGTTATCAAAAGTCATCATTTTCAAAAGCACTCAACCTCGCCTCTTCTATTGTGACGAGTGTGAACATAAGTTGAAAATGATATTGGAAGTACTGGATGAAAAACATATTCTATGGACAGAGCACTACTACGATTAAGGCGGTCATCCGATGTGACATTAAAAAAAAATGGTTTTTTTTTGCAAAAATTGCAAAAAAATGTGTGCGTGTTATATCGACCCGGCATAACAGAGTAATGGTAAGGCAGACACTTCCTTCGTGTAAATCGTACTTGACCTTTGAACCGCGTTTTTCTCAAAACTTTCTTTCTCAATTTGGCTTCCATGGTATCTCAAAAACTATTGAACGGATTTCGCTCAAATTTTTATGGTATAATCAGCACATGTATAGGTTTCACCCGAACTAGATCCATTTGAAGTTTGTATCGTTGGAACTCAACGAAAATTCTTCCTTTTCTTTAGTAACGAAAATAATTTGTGGCCGATTTGCATTGTCGATTTTTAATAAGGCTTCTGAAGAACGTTGGGGTGATTTTTATAGCCCAAATCCATCAAAAAGATAATTTGGAAATCCAGAAAAATGAATTTTCGTTGCGTTCCAACGATGCAAACTACAACGTCATCGAACTATAATCTTTCTGATGTCTGCCATAGCTTTTTGTTAAGCTGAAAAAGTTGCAAAGAAAATGACGAAGCTTGGAACTTGACCTTGAAAACCGTGCAAAAAATTAAATTTTTGGTATTTTTACTTTACTCTAGTTCCGGCGATAGCCTTTATAGTCTACAAATTAAATTGCCCTTGATATTTTTAATTGCAGATGAGCAAAGCTTCCTGAATCATGGCAGCCTTCAACCAACTTTTTTTACACACGAGTGTCTTCGGAACGATGTAAAGTCGATTCAACTCGTTATTTGTGTTTAATAAAATTCTGAGGGACTGTAAAAACATTAATAAATGTGTGGTACAAATTCAAAGATAGTGTGTTTCAATGGTTCATAAAAAAAATCCCAAAAAAGTGAGAAAAAAAACAACTGTCGCATGGAATGACCCCGTTAAGGGCTTACCCAGTAAATTTTTTTTGAAATACAGATTTGTCGTTCTCGACGGACTCCTAAAATATGACATTTCAAAAATATTCTGTGAAAATTTCAAGTTCATAATCAAACCACGAAACGATGCGTTCAAATTTGAGGGAGTTATGGGCAAACCACTGCAGCGACCAACTTCGTTTTTTTGTCGAAAATTGATAGTTTTACTTTGGACTGCAGTCATTTTTACAAAAACCAATATTTTATTAAGGCGGGCTTTTACTTCACTTTAGATGCTTCAAAAAATCATTTTTTTTAATTTCATAAATCGTTAGCAAAATATCTTACGAATACACCCTGAAAATTGCAAAACGATATTCGGATTCCTTCTAACGGTATGTATATAAATTATTTTTTTCAACGTTCAAAACTCTCCGCTCGACTCCCAACCACTGTGACGGGTCAGCACATTCGATTTTATTTTGCTTTTTCCCAGAGTGTATATATTCGAGAATATGTGAAAAAGAAATCAAGTAAAAATATTGAAAAGCGGCCAAGTGGCAGACGATTTAGTAAAAACAGATAGCGCAATGATTCACATATACTAAAACGTTCAATCGCGTTTTTTTTCACAACATTTTTTCAATTTGCGGGAATCGTAGCTCAAAAACTAATTGATGGATCATCTTCGAATTTGGAACACGTTTGCATAATACAATTCATTAAAACATGAACCCAAAGTTGGAAAGATCAGATTGTTTAAAACATATTTATTATTGCGAAATGTCGGGGAAAAATGCTAAAAATCAAACATATTTTTTCAACACGTTCTAGCATTCAATTACCGATCTTTTTTTTCAACATTCAGGTTCATGTTTGTGAAAAACATCTCAAGAATGTGTAAAAATTTGTTGGACTATTTCAGATGCGAATTGCGAGCTGCACAGTTCCCGCAAATCGACAACGACGATGAGGCCACGCCAAGGGACACAGCGGATTACAACTTAATTAATGCATGAAATAATATGCAAATATGAATAAATTATTGTCAGAGTTGCGGAAATTTCCGTTTGCTTTTTCACAATAAAAAAGATCCAAAAAAAATCATTTCATTTTCGGTCTCTTAAATTGGTTGCCCGCCTTTAATCTTTCGTCCAAACTCTAGATAATTTCATTCAAAAACTAAATGCGTTTTACTCTCCCGTTATTGTACCTGCCACATTTATAAGTATTTTTTCATAGAAAAATGAAAAAGATACTTAAAAAGCTACTTTTGAATGTAAAAAAAAACAACTTAAAAGCCTGCACATGTTTTGCCAGAACAAAAATCACGAAAACTCCTCTTTTCCGGTCACGAGCTAGGTATAACCCGATAACTGTCCGATTTTGGGTATGCCTCCGGTGGCGTAAAACGGCAACAGCGCCTGGACAAATAAGTGTACGGGGATGTATGTCTATCCGGAGAGGCATTTAGACGGCTAAAACCATAGCCTGGTGCCCTCAACTCCATCGCAAATACATTAGAGACCACGTCGTTTTCTTTGCCGAGAATGTACGAGACTTCGAGAGTGACTCATACGGTCGGAAATAGTGGCCTTCAGCCTTCTATTCCCATGTACAAAATCTTGCAGACGGCAAAGAGAAAAATACTGCGTCGTCATTGGACGCACATTGGGAACTATGAGCGCGCTGTATAATACTAAATCAAACCGGTCAATATATTGGCCACACGCGGTATCTCAAGACGAAGAGCTCTACACCACGTGACATACGAGTTCGAGAGAGATGGCTGACATTTTCGGCCAGAGATTAATAATATTTAGGGCGAAAGAAGATCTTCAGGCTCTGGGTCAGTTAATTCTACAGAACCTGATGATTAGTTTTGCCTGAGAAAAATCAAACATCAATGAGAGAATGTCCAAAAATTTGTGAGGTAATGTTCGCCTTGTATTTTACAATAAATTTTAGCGGGCACCTTAAGGGGTTAGGCTACTGTTAAAATGCCGAACGGTCATTCGTCGCTTGAGGCAACTTAAATTGAAGAGGAAAGTCCGAAATATGGTGCAAGAATCGCAGTTTGAAGGTAAACTTACGATAAACTAAACAACGATAATACTACTAGTAAAACTTTAAGGGGGGAAGATACCTTCGGGCGAGGAAAAAATTTGCCGATTATCATGTTTTTCTTCGCCATTTCTGAGACTTTGGTTATGTTTTATTACTACTTTTGGCTCCTACATGGTATTCTCATATTTATTATACTTTAAAAATGACGGAGGTGTGACACGGTCTTCTGAACTGCTTTTAAAAGCTGCTAAAAAACTAACCGAACGATTTTCATAAAAATCGGTATAAACCTTTCTAACCTTGTTGTTTAAAAGGTGACCCTCAAAGTTTTTGAGAATGAAAAAAAGTACTTTGTATTGCAAAATGTAGCCTTTTTTTCGGAAAATTCAATCTTTTTGTTTCAAAGTGTATCATTTAATCGAATTTCAACATTTCTCACTTTTTCTTGGTTCATATTCTGCGTATGAGTGTTAATGAAAGAAAAATCTTAGTTGGTTCGTTTCAGATTAATCCCACCGACGCTACGTGTCACACCGTCTGACATTCTCCGCGACCCGTTTAACGAACCGTGCCATACCTCTGTCATTTTTAAACATTAAGACGAAAGAATTACCATATAACCGCCAAAAGTATCTTTCCTTTAAACGAATATCACGAAAGTCAGCAATTTTTCATCGTCTAAAGGTATCTGTCCCCCTAGCCCTTGCCAGTCGCACATCGAAAAAATGACCTCGAAAAAATAGTAAAAGTCATTGTGAGTGAAATTCCCGCACCCTCACCGAATTAAAAACAATACTGGAATGTATTTTCACCTCTTTTCTACACGACCATATAAATTATTTTCAAAAAGTGCGATTTTAAATATGCAAAAAAATATGTTCCATTTTCCCGAAATTTCTGGAAGGTACTCCAGGTCAAAAAACAGCTGGGGTATTTATACGTATATTTATTTATGTATACTTCACCCGGTGTGACCATTAAGGGTTAAACGCGTTTTTTTCTCGAAACTATGCTTTTCAAAACGGGGTACACGATTTCTCAACATCTCATCAATGGATTGACTCGAAATTTGGTACACTTATTCAGTGTACTAGTTGTTTAGTCTTGACCGACGTTTTTCTTCTTAACATTTTTTTTTTCATTACTTATTAACAACAACAATGTCGTTTATGCTCGAAAAATCAAAGAAAAAAAATAAACACTGTTTTTTCGATGATTAAAACATAACAGAAAAAAGCTCGGTCAAGTCTTACCCAATATTATATATTTTACGAAAAAAAAACTCGTTTTTCTGCTTCGGATCAACTGGGTGGCCAAAATCAAGTACACCCGTAACGTTCAAGGGTTCGTCACGCGATTGTTCGTAATTCTTTACTTATTAATATTTTTAATGAAATTTGGTACAAAACTTTTTGGTACGCATACAAATAAATTTTCAAACGATTTTTCAATCCTCTTATACATTCTTTCAAAATATTTTTTTTCAAACAACCCCCCGATTCTCAGGTGGTCCCAGTAGCCGAACCCTTCGACATTATCAACAATAACATTAAAAAGTTATTCGCGAAACAATTCCAGGGGTACTTTTCGCCTCAGTTGTTCCAAGAATCCTTCTACGGTTTTTTTAAAAATAGTACTGAAGTTTGCATCGTTTTAATGCAACGAAAATATATTTTTCTCGTATGCACGTATTTCCTTCGGCACATTTAGGCTACAAAAGTCACTAAAAGATTTTTGAGAAACCTTATTAAAAATGTACAGCCAAAAGATGCAACAAAAAAATGTAGAGAAAAAACAAAACGAATTTTCGTTGCATTCCAACGACGCGAACTTCAACAACATTGTTTTTCTTTACCTCCTTCTATTTATTCCAGCACGTTCTAATTGACCTCCACGTTGAAATTTGGCAACAATCAAAGAGTACAAGAATTACACACGGCCATTTATTTTGATATTTTCACAAAGAGAAGCAGGGAAAGTCTCAGTCTATACGTCCAACGACGCCCGGCCACAAAAACAAAAATCCTCACTACACCGTCATCCGTCGACTACTACCCAACAAACTCACTCGCCGATTTCGTATTTATTTTTTTCCGCATTTTTCGGCACGCGTGCCGCTATCGCGTCTTTTCGTTTGTGTGTACAAGAACGATCGAAAATTCACGAAAACTTCCGTGGAGAACGCGTCTGACGAGAGATTGGTCAGAAAAAGAAGACGCGAGTTGGTCCCACGACAACAAGCGTGTAATCGCGTTCACGGATGGACGGTCTTGGCGATAAACAAAGAGAATCGAGGACTGACAAAACTGAACTCTACTCTCCGTTTCTGCTTCATCGGGTATATCAATTTCAGGCGTTCGTTTAATTCATTGGAGACGTAGGTAGAGTGGGGCTGAACTTCGTACGATGGCCTTTCAAGATGGCAAAACGTAAACAAGCTCAAGACGTTCGCTGAAGAGAAAACGAAAGAGAGAGACGGAGAGAGGATCTGCGTAGATTGCTTCTTGTGTGTGTAATAACGCAAAGTCTGTTTAAATAATGATATACTAATAATAATAATAATAATAACGATGCGCTGCCATCATTCCGTAAATCGTTCGGAACGTTTGAGATCTTTGACGTCAAGGCCTCGATCGACATAGAACAAAAAGGAGATGGCTGATATCTTAATCCTGAATTCAAGGCTGCATCTCGGGGCAACAGTAGTTCCGGGCTAGAGCAGGAGGGGAACGAGACGACCCAAGGTGTTTGCACGATGCAAAAAACGTCACGAACTGGCCTCGACGAGGAGGGAGGGGATAAGGACTTGAAAATGACAAATGTTGCGTAAAGGGCAAAGGGATAGGATCGTAAAAGCCCGCAGGGACGTTTATATATAATTATTTATCTCAATCCTACTTCATCCTACTTTATATTGCATATGTATCCATATACTATATAATATTGCAAAATATTATTTTATTGCGCAGTAGATCAAATGGAAGCTTTGGATTCAAAGGATAAGGCTAAAATAAGTTAAAAGAAAAAGGGATTATATCGTAAAAAGTTCAAAGCCTTCGTCGCAATTTAAATTGAAGAGGAAGGTCCAGCATATGGTGCAGAAATCGCACATTGCTAGGAAAACTTTAAACACGTTTTTCTCGAAACGATATTTTTCAAAATGGTGTACACGATTTCTCGACTTCTTAAGAAAGGATTGACTTGAAATTTGGTACACTTATTCGATGTAATATTAGTTTGGTCTTGCTCGACGTTTTTCTCCTTAACATTCTCTTTTCGATAGTTGTTAACAGTAAGGATGTCATTTTTCATTGTAAAGTCGAAAAAAAACATGCTAATTTTTTTTCTCGACGTTTCGACACGATAACATAAAATCTCGGTCAAGTCTTAAGCAATATTGTGGGTTTTTAGATAAAACTTCGTTTTTTGTTTCAGATCAACCGGGTGGCCAAAACCAAGTACACCGTTGAGCCCCTCGCGTTCACAGGTCCTTCACGAGATTGTTTATAACTTCTAGAATTATTCGTATTTTTAAATGAAATTTGGTACACAACTTTGTTTATACACATGCAAATAAATGTCCAAACCATTTTTCAATCATCTTACGTATTCCCTCAAAATGAATGTCTTTTGAATAGCCCTCGTTTTCGGGTCGTTACAGTAGCCTAGCCCGGTGAACTTTTACTGGACGCATCTTTGTCGAAAAATTAATCAGTACTCTTACACATTCAACGGCTAATGTGAACGGTATTGAAGTTTGCATCGGTGGAACGCAACGAGATTATTTATTCTTCGTATTGCCGTATTTTCTTTTCTTCCAATGCCAAGGCTACGGAAATTACTGAAGCACTTTTGAAAATTCTTATTAAGAATCTATAATCAAAGGCAGCAAAAAAGATTTCAGTCAATAATGAAAATAAATAAATTTAAAAAATCAAGGACATTTTTTGTCGCATCCCAACGACGTAAGGCTCAATATCATTAAGGATGTTGTGTCCAAAATTGCAAAAGGTAATGAATTTTTTAAAATTTGACAGGTCATTATGTAAAACATTTGAAAGGCTGTGTAAAAATGTCACGACGATTAGAAAGCTGGCTTCTGATAAATTAGAATTCACAAATTACATGCACCCTTATGGAAACTGAAGTAACTTTGCAATTATTTTTTTTTGTTATAAAAAATGATGCTACAAAATAAATTAACAAATCACACTTGAGGAAAAACATATGAGAATATAGCGGCAACGTTGCATAGACCGAAAGTAGCGGGAAATTTAAATACTCATTTTCGTTCACGGATGACGTCGTTTCTTGCACCATAAAGCCACTTTTGTTTTTGATATATTTGAAATAAAAAAACGAGCATTCATAAATATTTCTTCTATTTCTCGAAAACAAATCGCAAAGTTTGCTACTTGCTAATAAAATTGCAAAGTTACTTCAGTTTCCATAAGGCTGCCTGCAATTTGTGAATTCTAATTTCTCAGTAGTCAGCTTCCTAATCGTCGTGAAATTTTTACACAAGCTTTCAAATGTTTTACATAATGACCTATCAAATGTTTAAAATTGTATCACCATTTTCAATTTTGGACACAACATCCTTAAACTGACCGCAATGGAGAATTTCGAGTACTTTTTTTTCGTCCACAGAAATATTGTTGAATATTCCGAAAATAAAACATTGAGGGCCCTTCTTGAACATTTTCGGACGTGAAAAATATGGTCATTCTTTAGATAAGTGACTTTTCCGAAAAATAAACCTAAAATATGTTTTTGCTATTTCTTCATTTATTGTTTACCCCCCCCCCCTCCCTAAAGTTCACCCCCCATAAAAAGTTATGGGATTTTATAGTTCGCGGAAACACGTGAGAAAATAGGGCATTTTTTAACAATTCGACGCCTATATTGAGTTTGTTTGGGTGCCAAAGCCAAACAATTATAATTATTTTTGCTTTTATCGAAAAAATCACCAAAAATGTTCCTCGTTTTCAAGTACCAGAGGAGTAATTCGGTAAAAAAATGAACGCGTCCAATTTTCTCGCCATTTTCACCCAGCCAATTGACACCGACGTTTTCAGATAAGTGGATGACGGATCAACGATACTGCTGAGTCGATTGGCCCGAGTGCTTGAGATTTCTCTTCGAAACCACTCGAAAGTCACGTAAGACTCGCGGGCTACGTGCGTACGAAGCTAAATAATGGAGCTGAAATGTGCGATGGAAAGGCATTGACGGCCAAGAATTGACGCAACATATAGCCCCACCCGTTCAAATGAAAGAGAGTAACATTGAAAAGATTCGAATAAAAATTTACGTGTATAAAGATGAGCTCGAAAAGATACAAAGAAAAATAAAAAGTGAAAAAAATAATGAGTGATTTTAAAAGTCTTACGAATAAAATGATGCCGAAGTTTGCACCGTTGGAACGCAACGAAAATGAATTATTTTTCACTAATAAAATTTCTTTTCGACCGCTTTAAGCTATGACAATCATTCGAGCGTTGTTGCGTATTCTTATTGCACAATTACGACCTCAAATTGCAAAAAAAAAGAGATTTCTGATAATAACAAAAATGAGGAAATAAGAAGGCAAAAATCGTTGCGTTCCAACCATGCAAACTTCAACGTCATTGAATGAATTCCCAAGAGTAGGCGACATTTATCGTCACGTCGTCCATGCTATTCGTTTCTGGATACGAGTTATCGTTGGCAAAAATTATACACATTTATTCTTCCTCAAATGTGACGCAGAAAAATCGCCTCCCCAATTTTTTTTCTTCCACAAATTGAACGCAGAAAAAAATTTGAAAAATTTAAAATCGATTACAGTAAATGCATTCCGAAATTTGAAGAAAAAAAAAACAAAATGAGAATGCCGATGGAGCCGGAACACGGAAAGGCGCATGTGATGAAAATAAAAATAAAAAATAAAACAAGACGCAAAACGTACAGGCTGTACGCAAAGTACGCTTGCACTTTCTGAGATAACAATCGCCTTGACGTCACAGTGTCCTGGTTTGAACTCAACAAAGCGCCTGTGCTCCGAAAGTCGGATTCTATTTAAAATAATCAAGCCGAGCAGCCTCGATGCAGCGATGTTGTACCAATTCATTGTTTCTGTCTGTCTCGCCGACTTTGTTTACACCACTTCAGCCTCGTGAAGAACGAATCCACTGTTTCAATATTCTCCCCTCGCTTTTCAATAATATCATACCGGGCATTATCCATTCGGTTTTATCAATCCGATTGAAAAATTAAAAAAAAAAAAAACTGATAGATTGAAATCTGGAGATCGAATTTATTGAGATAAACAGGAAGTCGATATCTCGCATTACGAATCGTTTTCTCTATAAGGCCTTCGTAGATATTAATTGTAACAATTGTGCTCGATAAAAATCAATAGTACCCATGTCGCTTTAAGGAGGTACGATCACTTCCACGGGGTTAAAAAAGAGTCTAAATTTATTTTACCCACAGCTGCTCTGATTGGTGTTTACTATATGTTGATTATTCGTATTATCGATTATAATGTGCCAAATGATGAATTTATCGCACGTGAACAAATAAAAACTGAGAGATTAGATTGTCAACGACTCGGTAGGACTCTTCGTAATAATATTAACGTAATAAAGATCAAGCCTATTAAAATAGGCTTGAATTACCTCGGTGGAACTAACACGATAGGCAGAATATAATTATACACATTATCGATACGTGATAAATGATTAAACTCCATAAATTGTTGTTTGCGTATTTTGTGGCGTCTCCTATTCAAATTAATTTCGAAACAAAGCTGGGTTATGTTCGCCAAACGCATCAGCTGTTACTCGCAACGTTGGCTAAGTTCTGTGGGTGCTATTTCGTCGTTCTGACCATTTTCAACCGGAAATTGAAACTTTCTTGTAACGTAGTGCTTTAACTATACGGTGAAGATTGATTTTCTTATTTTTTACAATATCTATTATATCTAATCTATCGAATTTCAGTTTTCCAACGGGTTTAGTTGGATAAGTGAGCAGAAAAACCACCATCACCGCACTTCCGGTTGACCGTCTCCATAAGATGACGTGCTTCGGTAAGTCAAAGTGTTCGACTTTGCAGTTTTATTGCGCAAAAACTGAACGGTCAAAATGGCTCAAATTTTGGCAATAGGCGCATAAAATATTCGTCAAAATCATATTAAAATGTCAAATCCGAAAGTTGGATTCGTAGTAATAATCGTACCTCCTTAAAAGTTTTATTTAAATTCAGAATTGTATGACTTTCGAAATATAAAAAGAATGAAATAAAAATAAAATAATCGTACCAATCATGGCTAACGATAGACATCAAAGGATGATCTTGAAATTTGCATCGTTGGAATTCAACGAAAATAAATGCTTTTCAATTAATACATAATTTTTTAGCCTAATTAAACGACGGAAATCACTGAAATACTTTTACGGATTCTCATGAGAGACTTACGATCACAATTTGAAGAGAAATTGTGATCGTAATTCTTTGATCGTAAGGTCTTTGATAATAACAAAAATGAAGAGACTTTTTTTATCCTCAATCCATGAAGGTATTTGCGGCACCTTAATCCCGTGAATGTGGGTCGTTTTCGTTTTTGCACTATCAAACCAACAATTGTCAATGAAAAAAATTTGAAAAAATGCATGGTCAATCTTTACGGCGTTCTTCTCGCGTAAAAATAGGATTTTTTCTTTCTTATTTTTAATATTTTTATTTTTCATTAAATATCAAGCAACCTGCAAAGAAAATGATTTTGCGCAGGACAAAAACGACCCAGGTGCGCGGATTGAGGGTTAAACATCGTTGCGTAGTAACGACGTAAGTTTCATGATGTTACCAATGGTACCTACATGACATCAAAATATTGAAAAATGAAACAAAGAAAAAACTAATCGAAGTTCAAAATAACGTAGGAAAAATAATGAAAATGCGAAATTCCTGGAAATATCGATTTTCATTTTTGACGGATTCTCACAATATAACATTTCAAAAATATTGTCAGAAAATTTCAAGTCGATCCGTTCAAAATTAATGGAGATATGGGGGTTTATAGAATTCGCCGCGAACCGGCGAACTTTGAACGCGTTTTTCTCAAAATGACATTTACAAAATCGGTCAACACGATGTCTCAAAATTCACTGCACCGAACATCAAATTTTACAAGCTTTTTTACGTATCGACAAGCAGTCCTCGAACGAAGGAATTTTTTGTTCGGTGCATAGTTTTTTTATCGCAAAGATCGGTACTTTGGGCTGTGGGCATTTTTTTAAAAATGAACATTTAACTCGATCCTTCATCCAAGCACTAAATAATTTCATGCAAAAACGAAATGCGTTTGAAAACTGAAAAAAAAACTAAAAACTAAATGCCTTTAAAAAGTAAAAAAAAACTAAAAACTAAATGCCTTTAAAAACTAAAAAAAAAACAAAACTAAATGCCTTCAAAAACTAAATTTTTCAATACGAAAATTTTCAAAGATACTAAAAACTATACTCTTTAATGTAAAAAAAAAACGTCAAAAACCTGCACAATTTTTTCCAAAAAAAAATTCGCAAAAATTACCCTTTTTTCAGCCACGAGCTAGGTGTAACTCCTTACTTGATACGATCCTCCTGGATAGTCAGAACTCTACAATACACTAGTTAGCTGGTAAATTTGATCGCAATTATTCCCTTCGAGGTCTGAAGACAGAATGCCCCGTCGTCGTTCATTTCTAGGCGTCTCGCCTAGGCCCCTTGGGCCTTCGCCCCTCGTCTTATCCCTTAGCTCTGGAATAAACAGTGCTGGCGTTTACGACCCACTTAAGCGTCATGCAAACCGATATCCGGCTGAGTCCCCTCGACGCATAAGGAAAAGCAACGAAAGAATTCCCCACAATAATAAAATAGAAATAAAACCTTTTTAAAAATCCTGCAACTGCGATCTGGATGACCGATTAATCGAAATAAGTATTGATCGGTTACAATAAACCATGGCACCAGAAATTCCCATCCGTACCTTTGAGATTTTCGATAAGGCTTTTTTAAGTAATATTACATCTGGTGACCCTCAATAGAGAATAATGGCACCTAAATGATTAAAAAAAAATTAATTGCAACACCGCAAAACTAATCAATGTTCGAAACAGTGAAAAAGAAATAAAATCCACAATTTCCCTGCAAAACGATTTGAATGACCAATTAAGGGGTTACGCTACTGTAAATGTGACGAACACTCGTTCGTCGCTTGAGACAACTCAGATTGAAGACGAAAGTCCAACATGGTATTGAAGCTTGCATCGTTCAGATACGAAAATATTTTTGTTGGCCAATTAGGGTACAAAAATTACTGAAACATTTTTGGAGATGCTTATTAAGGTTCCGTGACCGAAATTTGGTAAAAAGGTCTGGATAGTAATAAAAATAAAGACATTTAATGGTCACACCGGGTGAAATATACTCTAGCCGGTTTTTGACCTGGAATACTTTCCAATAAATTCGGAAAAATGGGACATATCTCTTGCATATTTAAAATCACACTTTTTGAAACTAATCGGTATGGTGTTGAAGTTTGCAACGTTGGAACGAAACGAAAGTTTTTTTCGTCATTTATTTACCATACTTCAATCATTGTGGTAGATCTTTTTTTTATAGATTTATATTGTAGATTGCTAAACAAATATTTTGAAAAATGGTTGAGGGGTTTTCGTCGGCAATATTCACCGAAAGATATCAAAGAAATTCAGAAATGTTAACTTTCGTTGCGTTTCAGCGATGCAAACTTCAATCTCATATAATCGGTATGGTCGTATAGAAAAGAGTTGAAAGTACATTGCAGTATTTTTTTTAAATTTTTCTATAATTTATCATATTGCAAAATGTTTGGGGTGCATTGAGGTGGATTGGCAAGGGTTAAAAATAAAGAAGATTTTTTGTTGCATTCCAACGATGTAAACTTCAACACCATGGTCCAACATATGATGCAGGAATTTCAGATTGAAGATAATCTTATGCTTGCAACGATGGAACTGCTGGTAAAACTTTGAACAGTTTTTATTCTCAAAACTACGTTTTTCAAAATGGTGTACAAGATGGCTCGATATCCAATAAGAAGATTGACATGAAATTTGGCACACTTATTCAGTGTAATAGTGGTTTAGTCTTGATCGACGTTTTTCTTCCTAACATTTTGTTTTTATTGCTTATTAACAATAACAATTCGATTTTTCCTCCAAAAATCGGAGAAGAACTTACACTTTTTTAATGATCGAAACACGATAACTAAAAAAATCTCGGTCAATTCTTAATCAATATTATCTTTTTTTAAACTCATTTTTTTTTGTTTCAAATCAACCGGGTGGCCAAAGTCAAGTACACCGTTGAGTCCCTTACGTTTAAAGGTCCTTCGCGAGATTGTTTATAACATCTTTAGTTATTAACCCTTAACAGTCATCGGGGTTTGAATCGACCCCAGCCGTTTTTCGACCTGCGCTACCTTGCAGAAATTTTGAGAAAATGGGACATGTTTCGCCATCTGTAGGTAGTTTGAAGCTCCCAGTAGGGAGCCTCGTCTTACACACAAGGGTTGAAAATGCATTGCAGTATTTTTTGTTTTTTCTTCTTCAATTTTTCAATTCTTTATCACTCTCCAAAGTGAGTGGGGTTGATTACACCCCCAATGACTATTACGTCACAATCTGGAGGTGTGACTGACAAGGCCTTGGACCCCGCGCGTCTCCTTGGTTTAGATTTCTATAAACTTCAGCTTTTTATAAACAGAAATTGGCCTTATATAGGATGAATCTCTTCGTTTTTTTAATAAGGAAGAGAATGGTGTGTATTAAAGTCAATTGTCAAAAACCGAAAGTTGTAAAAAAGTACTTTAAACGAAACATTTTTTTTTAATATACAAAAATTACTTTTCAAACAGAAAATCTCATTTTTTTCTAATTAACCGATAAAAAACGGCGTTTAGAAATAGACACAATGTACTATCAGAAACAAAATATTACCAACTTCTGGGGATTCGAAAATGGGTAAAGTTAAGGATAATTCAGTAAAAGATTTTTTTTTGCAAGTAATATCGATAAAGATTTATTCGTATTCGTTCGAACCCAAAAAAGCCGTTAACTATATCAGAAGCGTACTTTGAAATGGGCGTGGGGTCCATATGACCCCCGCATGCTCCTTCTAGGCTTAACATATCGTTGTGGAAGTTGGTACACCACGTTATTAATGTCCATCCAAATAAATGTCCAAACGATTTTTCAATCGTCTTATTGCTTCAATATTAATTTTTTTAAATAACGCGGTTTTTCGGGTCGTCACAGTAGCCTACCCCTTAATCGATATGATCATGATAATCCAACGATCCTGGAAATTGATCATCGCCGTTCTTCCAAACGATTCCACCAACAAATGTCTTTCAAGGAGGATCTCTTTTTTTCAGCTTCAATTTCATCAGCGTTCAACGTATTCTTCAATCTCCCGATAAACTTCACATCAATCAGTTCGTGAATTTTACATCTTCCCATTCTTTACTCTATTCAATGCACATTGACCTCCCTTCGACCTTAAGTTAGTCCTCGAATACAAGCAAGTCCAAGGTCGGCCGCAGACTGAAAAAGATCGCGAGTCGACTCGCGCATCCGTGCACCAAAGGCTACGCCTCGTTTCTACAGAAAAGCCTAAGAACCACTTGATAATATTCACGTCAACGTGATCCGTCGTAAAACTGAATTTATCTCTGATCACGGTTTTGAATAATAACTTTTAGTATTCACCGTCCGGTAGCTACATTTTGAGAATAATCATCGGTTATTAGGATGAAGAATCGAAAGGTCTGATAGAATTCGGTACGGGCGCTCTGGCGGACCTTCGTCCAGCCGCCAGTGTCCGTGCGCCATCCCCACTCCGTAGCCCGGCTTCGGCGGGATATACGGGGAGGGGGTATGTGGGGCGAGCAGTCGTGCTTCGTCGCTCGGCCTGCCAGCGCCCAAAGTACACTCTGACGATCTACTCCACTAGATCCGACGTTGTAGACCAAAGCTAGGCTGCGTAGAGGAATTTTGTTTTCGTTATCCGTAAACGACGCGGACAACCAATAGCGTACCCAGCGGGAGGGGTCGATTATCTGCCCCCCCCCCCCCTTAGCTTGGATTCTGGGTGCGCTCCTACGGACAACCACTGACTTGTTGTATGAACAATTTATTCTAGCAAATTCTATAGGTCTGACCTTGAATCTTAAATGTTTTATATATATGCTACTTTGAAAAAACAAAAGTATACGTTTCTATAAAGGAGCGCACAAGATTAACCGTGTATAAGATTTTCGTTGTGTAGGACAAAATGAATTTTAAGGCGATTGAGCGGTAGCCACAATCCAAGATTTCAAAAGAGATATATATATATATTTATTTATATCAGGACCTAGACTATTCTGACTTTACAATCTTTTGGATTTTTTCACCTCAAAACCACGGAGATAAAAAATAGTTAATCGTATGTACTTTTACGTTCGGTTAGATGGGCAAGACGTTCACACTACGGGTGATGTATGTAATTTTTGTGGCTATTCAGCACCAAGATAATCCATTTCCAACAACGGATTAAGACGGTCACCCCGTGTGATATGTTGAAAAAATCGAATTTAGCTTTGAGGGACCTCCAAAAGAAGAAGAAGGAATTCTCTATGGACCAGGCATAGCAGATTAATGGTGAGTAAAAAGTTCATCGATTAAATCGTATTTGACCTTTTAAACGCGTTTTTTCTTAAAACTGCGTTTTTCTAACCGGTCTCCACGATATCTCAAAAAAGGTTTGATTGATTGCTTTGAAATTTTTATGGTAGGTTCGGCACATGTATAGTCATCGATTAAACTAAAATAATGCAAAAATTCCGAGCCGTTTTTTTTTCGTACCAAACAATCAAAAAAAGCCATGAAATTTGAAAACTAATTTTCAAAAACGTCAATTAATCAATTCTCAATATTTTCGAACGATTCTAGTTCATTCGATAGCCACAGCTTCACAGATTAAAATGCCGTTTGATTTTTTTATTTCAAATAAGCCCACCAACCGCAATTATGGAGACCGCCGACAAACTTTTTTTTCGGCAGGGTGCCTTTGGAGTGATGCAACACACATTGTGATGCAGATTTTGGGCTGAAAATATTCTGGCTTACTGTTGAAATATCAATAAATATACAGTAAAAAGTTCAAACTTATTGTTCGTCAAAAAAAACAATCCCGAAAAAGCTTTAAAAAACCGGCCGTCACGCGAGGTTACTGCCTTAAGGTAGGAGTCTCGCTGTTAGATAAATTCTTTATTTGAAAATATATATGAGAGTATTTGATGAACTTTTATATTGTGAAAATATTTGATACCTCACCGAAGATTCCAACAAGTAATGTTAGGTTGAAAATGGAAAAATTAACTCGCCGTTTCATGGGAAACCCGTTCCGTCAATATTGCAATTACCGAATTCATCCCCCTACCGATTTGATAGCATTGATATTAAAGTTGCTACTTGTAGATTAGAATCTGAAGATTCCAACGTGATTATAAAAATATAGGTTCACCGAATTATTCGAAGAGAACTTCTAAGATAATATCGATAAAAAAACTTTATGAAATAGCAGAAGACCGACCGCCGCGAAGTAGGTGGGTACACTTGGCAACATCGCACGTGAGCGTGTACCCGGTATACCTCTCGGGAGCTTACGGCAATATATATATGAGCGCACGTGTGTGTGTGTGTGTGCGCGCACGTGTGTCTTACCGAGAATGTCCGAAGTAGATGTTTATCTTGCTCTGAGCAATTATATACATTTTTTTCTGTTTAATTATTATTCTGCAGATATTGATTTTGTTTATTATGTGAATGGAGCAAATAGCACTCTCAATGTACCGGTAACAGGCCAGTATATACAATATTTAAAAAATGCAGCGCTGCCAGATCAACGTCGTACCGGAAAACTTGCATATATATAGCTGCTACAGCTGATCGTAACCGAATCAAATCAGCAATTCTAAATTTTTTCTAATCTAAATTACGGAATATAATTTAGGTTGAGTTTGTATGCGTAAAGTTGTCATCGCTCAAAAATGTTTGCGATACAGAAAACTTTTCTTACATTTTGTTTTGTTTCAACGATTAGCCCTCAATCCGTGAAGGTATTTGAGGCGCCTTAATCCCGTGAACCTGGGTCGTTTTTGTTTTTGCACTACCAAACCAACAATTGTTAACGAAAAAAATCTTAAAAAAATCATGATCGATATTCAGGCCGTACTTCTCAAGGAATAATAGTTTTATTTTTCTTTTTTATTTTTAATATATATTTTTTCCATAAAATATCAAGCAACCTGCGACGAAAATTATTTTGGGCAGGACGAAAACGACCCATTTGACTACCGCGTAGCGAGACTCCTACCTTAAGACGAAGTCGAAGCTGTACCACGTGACATACGAGTGCAAGAGAGCTAGCTTAACATTTTTTAACCGAAATTTCTCAAAGATAAAATAATATTTGGGGCAAAATAAAATCATCAAGCTCTGCGTTGGTGAATTCTACAGAGTCTGATGCTTTGGTTTTCTTGAAAAACCTAATCATCTTTGAGACAACTGCGGTCGTAAATTTGTGAGGTTATGTTGATCTTGTACATGCCCGTAACCCTCCGAAGTCACACTTCCAAGTTCCCAATGGTTGCTGCCTGAAAACCATCAGTCCTTCAGGGATTGAAAAAATACCAGAAAATACTTTGAACATTCTAGAACATGCGTGAAAAGTCGGTATGTCAATATTCAAATGACAACATGTTTTTAAAAAATCGTAAATAGGACATTTTGTCGAAAAATACACCTTTTCACTCGAAAAAATCATAACTTTCTGAATTTTCGATATTTTCGAGTAAAATTGGAACAGGGTTCTGGTCAGACATGGTACTTGTGGGGAAAAAATAGTGGCATAGTGGCACTTGAAACCCGCGCCCCCTCGAGGTTCGACCTTCAATTGAAACTAGGACCTCGAAGATTTAATATTAATTAATGGTAATAATAAATAATCCCGTGACAAATATAAATAGGCATCATTATAAATTGCTTCATATTTCATTCTGAGTTGCATAAATTATTCACTGACGCAGTTCTTTTCATAATAATCATCGCTAATGTCATACTTTGCCAAGTTGGTAGTAACCGAAAAGTTTTTTGTATTCACGTAATACAAATATAAAAATGCATAATTTTGCTCTTCAACTATATATGTGAAGAAAAATTAGCATCTACGAAATAAATCTGTACCTCGTATGCATTTTTTGAGATTGATTGAAAAAAAAAGTATTCCTAAACCGTCCTTTGACGCAAATTTAATCATTTATTATTTTTTATTCTTCAGTTGTGTGCATATGCAGTCTGCCGCTGTGGCTTTTATTGAACGCACATGTGTGATAGGATCCTAAGTGATTAATTATCATATATTAATCCCGCGACTATGGTTGGCTTGCGTTCTTTGTAATTTCTGACTAGCACGTGCCTTTTATATTTCGATGTTTCGCGACACTAGCGCAAATTTTTCGTCCGCCCGGGCTGCATTTTTGTTTCGCGTCGAATATAAAATTCGGAGAACCTTCCAGAATTTCGTAACGAGCGAAGGCGCCTCAACCTCATCACGATCTCGCGCGAGTTTAAAAAAGTCGTGAAAGCGCCGCAGATACGCCTGCTCGAACGTGTTCCAGCAAGTTCGAGCGCGTCCGTGACGTCACTCTTCACTGCTATAATTCTTTTTTGTGGCCTGAGATCGTTTCTTTTTTTTTTACCGTAATGATTAATATCGTCGAACCTGATGGACTGTCGCAACGAATTTGACGTTTTTAATGATAAATGCTATCCTATCGGAAGTATTGCTACAACTTTATTTTCTTGTGCGATAAAATTCATTACGATCTCCATTACTTGCCACTACAACTGGGAATTTTTTCACCAACTGATCAGTTTAAAAACTGTTTTTCAGCCGATTAACCGGTTAATATTTTTTTAAATTATTTATTGTTCAAGAGTCAGTGCACTTATCGGCACGACAATTTTTTAAACATTTTTTTTCGAGTTTCAGAGGATTTGTATATCATTTAAATTGAGATGATTAAATTCATAATTGTTTTAAAATAATAACTAATGATGTTATTAATTTCATGAGTATTTTATGGTTATTAATATTATTATCATAGTTGTTTCATAATAATCAGCAATGTCGATATTATTTTGCAATTATTTTATGATAATTACTCATCAACTAACAATAATAAAGTTAATAATTGTATTGTATTGTATAAAGATTAATAATAAAGTTAATTATGAATTAACATTGTTGTCAATTTGATAATTATCTCATGATGAGCATTGACATTGTTATTAATTTCATAATAATCACTGGTTTTGGAATAATTTCGTGATAATTATAAATAAACTAATAATAAGGATAATAACAAAGTCAACAATGAATTAACATTATTGTTAATTTTATAATTATTTCATGATAATCATTAACATTGCTACTAATTTCATAATAATCACTAGTTTTGGAATAATTTCGTGATAATTATAAATATACTAATAATAAGATTAATAAAAAAGTTAACAATGAATAAACATTATTATTAATTAAATGATAATTACTCATATTGCTACTAATTTTATGATAATCATTAATATCGTAATTAATTTCATTATAATAATTAATATTCAATCAAGTTTCTAATGATTCCGTTCATTAGACGCGTCAACTTTCGCAACGCCATTAAGCACGTACGCCGGGACCCCATTTTGTTAACGTGATATTTTCATCTCCAAAAGACACCGAGGAACTTGCGCGAGAAATTATGATCGTCCAAGCAACTTGCGACAACGTTCAAGGTCACGCGTTTCGAATTCATTGTTAAAAGGTGGCAGCGGATTCCAGAAAAATTAATTATGAGACCCAAATGAGAATGGTGTTGAAGTTCCGATCTTTGGAATGTAACGTTTTTTTAATCGTTAACTTCTCATCATCTAAATATTTTGGCAATTTCAGAGTACGAAAATTCCTTAAACGTTTTTTAGGATTTCTTTCTACATCATAAATTTGCAAAAATATTTTGGGTGGTAGAAAAAAAGTATTTGAAACAAAAAACGAATTTTTGTTTCCAACGATACAAACTTCGACACCATAATGCGAAAATCTTTTTAAAAAATTCGGAATTTTACCCCCCTCCTTTATCCTGGGTTGCCCCCATTCCGTCGGGCACGGATGATTTTTTTTCTCATAGAAATAAGATTTCTGACGTTCTATTTTCTTAATACGATTTATTTTTGATAAATTTCGTGTACTCACATTTGGATAATCGCCGATATAGAGAGCCCGCGATGCTTATTTTAATAAATATATCTTTTTTATCACAGTATTCGTTTCTTGCACGAGGGTCGCGACCCGCGTACGCCTGGAGATCCGTCAGAGGGAACAAAGAGACGCGCGCTTCGTGTGCGTGCGTACAAAGGAGCGTAGGGGAAAAGGAGGGCTGATGCAACGAAACGTCAAAATCACACGTAGGACAAACGCGTCAGACGTCGAACAGACAAATACTCTCGGAAGAATAAATAAATAAAGATGTAAAGTTTCTCTTATTAACAATAGTCAGTCTCGACAGTTACCTTTTTTTTCAATCTTGGGTTTCGCTTACGTTTCGCTTTGTCTACTTATACATTTACAATTATAACTTTACGTATTCGTATAGGTATTTGTGCGTGAGCTCTGGATGGAATGATCCGAATAGACTTTGGCTCTTCATTGAAATTTAAACGAGAATAAATCCCGGATTATCGTGAGTGCTGTCAATTGATGTTAATGCACGCTCGAAACGTTTGGGTACTTGGAAATTTGACGAAAATTCGTTCGGCGTCGTTACAGGCTTGGGCAGTGTGATTCATGGGCAGTGGACGCTCGTTATCTTCGTTTGTTTGTCATTAGCAGCGATGCTTGAATATCCCGTGTTCCATCCTACTTATTTTCCACGACTGGCGGGAAAGTTTCCTCCCGTTCGGTGTGAACTTTTCATTCTCCCGAACGCTCTGCGCACACGTAAACGCGCAATAAGTGCGTGTGTGTGTATTTTTCACCGTGTCCTCCGTGTTCCTCTTGGCAACCGGATTTATCTCGGCGAATTGCACACTTGAGCGTTACACGTTTTTTCTTCGTTCTA
This sequence comes from Ophion costatus, assembly GCA_951751655.1. Lineage (NCBI taxonomy): Eukaryota > Metazoa > Arthropoda > Insecta > Hymenoptera > Ichneumonidae > Ophion > Ophion costatus. The sequence goes on along the minus strand of OX632359.1, from coordinate 30,793,083 downwards.
CTCTCACCGCGACAGTCACGTATTCACGGTCACCCTCCTCTCCCACGTCGAATCGAAAATGAACGAACGAAAAGAAAAAAGAACCGAAAAACCACTTTTTCGCGTTAAAAACCTTTTGGAGCCCCAGTGGGGAGCACACCGTATAAAAGAAACGTTCTCTACGAGTCCGTTGACTGCATCTAACTTGGCCGAAGCCCGATAGGTTCGCTTTATGTCGCTGACCCCACCCTCTCCACGGCCGCTCCGCGAGCTTCGCGAACGCGCCGCCAGAGGTGCGCGTGATATGTCGGCCGTACGTCGAGGCCCGCGCAACCACACACAGCTGACGCAATTCTTGAGCGTACCAGGTGTGTACTTTGCCACCAGGCTGGAGTCGTACGACCGCGCTCGAGAATAACGGAGAGGGTGCCCAATATCTTTTACGTGACGTTCATAGATCTGGGGCGGCTCTGCCGCAATGTTTGACACCGATTGTGGCCGATGCTCACTTTTATTCGGGCGTCGCGCTCATCGCGCACGTAACATCTCGTTTTTAGGCTTCGTATCGTAGCGTTTTATCGAGAATGGAGTCCAGAGGCCGCTGTGATTTTTCGCCATAACAGACTCACTGGGCGATTCGTCGTTGGCCGAAAATCTCAAAGTTTCCGATATTATCTTTATTTTTGGCGCGGGTGGCAAAGAAGCTCGGCTAGTAACGAAATTCAATTTGAGAGGAAGGCGCACGCGCCTGTACGGAACATCCATTAATTACGTGGGCACCAAATGGGGGGGAGGTCTGGCAAATTTCACCAAATCTCATTTAGGGGGGCGGGGGGCGGTCAATGAAAATCTCACGTCAACTTTGTAATTCAGAAAATATATTATTTAAAAATTTTGTAAGGTACAGGGTGCCAATATGGACACCTGAAGGCTGAAATCATTCTCATTAAGGGGGGGGGGCGTATTCGCGAAGTCTCTCTTTAAGCGAGGACTGCCGATTTTCATTCTTTTTTTTTTTCAAGGAAAAGATTTGTATACAATTTTTGAGATTTAGGGTATGTTTTATTACTACTTTTGGCTGTTACAGGGCATTTTTTAAATTAATTTTTAGCAATGCTAGATGTACAAAACGGTTCTCTAAACTGCATTATCAAAACTGGCGTGACGGATAACTAAAAAACTAATCGGCCGATTTTTATGACATTTGGTATAAATCTTTTTAACGTTGTCGTCTAAAACATGAACCTAAATGTTTTACCAAATTTTTCTAAAAGTACTTTCTATTGCAAAATGTAGACATTTCTTTCGGAAAGTTCAATATTTTTGTTTCAAAACGTACCATTTGATCGATTTTCAACGTTTTTCACTTTTTCTTGGTTCATATTCTGCGTATGAGTACTAACGAAAAATCTTCTTCCGTTTACTTTTTTTCAGATTAATCCCGCTAAGTGTCACGCCGTCTGACAAGATACGCCGCAAGCCGTTTGGGACCGTCCGTATTATAATTACGTTGTCGATTTTTTGCTTAATTTTACCCGCCCCTCCTCTTATTGAATTTATGGACTAGTGTACTTGGACAATAAAAACCTAGAATTGTTATTTTTCATTGTTTATTTAATATTTTCCTATGAGCACGCTTGCCATTCCTCTAAGCTGTAGATCACAAGCATGGGGTTCGCTTCTAGTATCAAACGCCTAGTCTCTCGCGCGACGATTTATGAGCTTAAATGTATCAATTATAAATACGCTGCGGCTAGCCGTCCGGTTATCGGACGAATAAGCGTACGTCATTCGTCCGCATAGCAGCTCAGTTCACGCGTTTCACGCTGTACAACGCCCCAAACAAACAATCCCAACACACAAACCCAAACAAATAGATCCAAACAAATCGACCCAAAAAACAAACGCAAACAAACCCATCCAAAGAAACAAACCCAAACGCAAACAAACACACCCAAACAACAAAAACCCAAACAAACCCAAACGCAACCAACAAACCTATACCCAAACAAACAAACCCAACCAACCAACCCAAACAAAATTATAAAGATTTTATTCGGATGACTACGTCTAAGTTATTCTTCCGGATAGGAGACCCTCCGTTATAAATAATGATTATGATTTAAGGTGATTTAAGGGGCTATACCAGTGTGACACTTTCAAAACATCGGATTTTTTTTTTGCCTCTTTCGACAGTTTATACTTTCAAGAATATCCTGTAAACTTTGAACTTCCTGTAGAATATCCTGTAGACTTGAAACTTTAACTGAGTACTCTTGAAGATATTTACTCTACAATGACGTAGGATATTTTTGATTTGATGAAAATAGACGATTTGGCATTGAAAAAAAAGCGACCATTTTATAGGCAAGAAAAAAGACTTCTTTTTTCATAACTGCGCAATTTTGTTAGATTTTCATATTTTTCAAAAATCTTACGCCATTCTACAGGAAATACCTTCCAGTTTAACGACATTTTTTCCTTTTTCGGTTTCGGCTACGCAATCGGCCGGAATCATGTCAGCAGAAACATTCAATTGAGTACTGTTCTTCCAAAAAAATCCCGAAAATAATCCAAATTTTCAGCGTTCACACTGGTATAGCCCCTTAACCCTAGCACGCCACGCTTTTTTTCCGGGACATACTTGCCACACTCGGATTTGTGGGACCTCATTCAGATTTTCAATTATAACTCCGAGTAAAATAGTCGTGATCCGATGGCTTTTTTCAAAATCGATCGGCAATTGGTCGAGAAATCTGCATATACATTGTCCAAGTCGTTCAAGTTAAGAACTTTTGAGATATACTCGTTTAAAAAATATTTTCTCTAGAGAAAAGCAAAAAAAAAATGATTTTACGCGTTTTGTTCGCGTTTCTGAGACCCCAGTGGAGCATGCGAGGGTAAAGATTTGGGTGTGATGTAATTTTCTATGAGACCCCCTCTCGCCTCAGTGACCATAATCCAACAACCAGACCCCCCCCCCCCCCCCATTTTTAAATGACGTAATTTATGGGCGGCATTTTAGAAGACCGAGCCATACCTCCGCCATTTTTAAAGATTGATAAAAAATACCATGTAACAGTCAAAAGTAGTAATAAAATATTTTATATGTAAAAAAATATTTAAAAAAAAACAAGCTTTTATTGAATGTACTAAAAGTAGAAAATATATTTTTTTTTACCAAGTCACCTATATGCGACTATAAATGAAAGCTTGGGGCGCTCAACTTTTCAAATGTTTAATAAATTTGGTCAATTCAATTTCATTAACCGCAATTAATTTGGCACAAGAGTATTTAGAAACATTATTATAACACGTTTATACTTCGGGACGTTCATAGCTTCAGGATTTTTATTTAAGAAATCTAAGGTTGTTTTGCTGTAAATAAAATATAGTTGATGTGTTAACGGATTCATGTAATTTAACGATTATATGTCTAAATTAAGCTTTTGTTTATAGTCACATATAGACGACGTGGGAAACAAAATGATTTTCTACTTTTTAGTGCATTGAATAAAAGTTTGTTTTCTAAAAATTGCTTTTTTTCACATATAAATTATTTTCCACTTTTCAGTCTTTAGTTGATTTGACTAGTTGGTCGTTACTAGTAGTTTACTAGTTCACGAGTTTGTACGTTAGGAACATGGAATGCTTGTAAAAAATAACAAAGACTGTAATTGGGATTGAACTGACGACTAATTGCTGTATATAAACTTTTCACATACAAACACAGTCGGCTATGAATTTGTTTGTATGCGTTAGTGAGATTTCAGATCGATGATTAGATATCGCTAATTTCACATGAAAAGTTTAACATTTTATGGATATTCTTTGTGTTCAGTTGAACCACGCATTGTGACCTTTTAGATGCATGTTTGCAAAAAGGTCAAAGCTCCAAGTAGTCGAGAAGCGGGTGAAATATCGATTTTCCGTTTTGCATTTCACAGAAAGTCAATAGAAGCTTGTGACATACCCTAAGTCCAAAAAAATGGCGAACCTATTCCTTCTTTGAAAAAACAAAAATCACGAAATCAGCGATTTTTTCCTCGCCTCAAGGCACCTCCCCCGCTCAATTTCAATGTCGAAAAATCGTCTCGACTGGAATACAAGGCAGTCGCGTCAGCTCTCGAAAACCTATCTTCTTCCAACCGGCTACCCTTTTGTTTCAAAGTTTTTCGCAGCTCAGTGCGGAACAAAAAGAATTCTCGCCTAATGAAGAAAATTCGCAACACTTTCGTTTCGTTTTTTTTTTCCTCTCTAAACCTCGCCCGTGTCTTACGTAATTCCGCGCGTTCCTGTATCAACCGGGGAAGCCGCGACGGCGTCCCAACGTAGTTGAAAATAACTCGATGACGCGTTTTCTCCCGTACTCGCAATATACGCGATATAAAATTCGCTGGCGTTGCTTATTTTTTTCTTTCTTCTTCTACGGGCCAAAAGAGTCACAAAATGCGTCATGGACGCCATTTCGTTTTAGGATAGAGTAGCTCGTTTGGGACTTTGGAAAAAAAAAATATATGCACGAAACTCATCAGATCGATGGGTAGTGACGTAAAATCTCGTAGAGTTCGACGACGAGCTTATGCGTGTTAATGTGGGACGGAGGTTCGCGGGCGGAGACCTTGAAACAATAGTGGGAGCGCATATATTATATATCGGGTCACACACACACACACACGCACACGCACGCACGCACACACAAGGTAAGTCGGCAATTTATCGCCAAAAAAATTTAGTATATTTGTCATGGGTCACGTGCAAAAATATTATCTTCATAACAATGACAATAATAATAATAGTAGTGATAATAAAGAATAATCGGGTAAGGTTCCGAACCCCCCCGCCCGTTTGCCCGCATTTCATAACAAGCTTCGTAACTATCGGGTGAAACGCGTTTTGTTTTCGGTCTACGCGAGAACACATTTACATCGTTCGCATCGCTGGAACGCAACGAAAACAGTCTTACCCTAATACGTAATTTTCTTCTGCTCATTCAGGCTATGGAAAACACAACCATTTTGAAAAAATCTGCAGAATGAAAATAAAGAAGAATTTTCCGTGCCTTCCAACTATGCAAACATCGTTACCATTTTTTGACGTTTCGACGTACACTTCCAGCGTATACACGTATACACGAAGGAGATATTTACAAATGTCATAAGCTGATCGGTTATTTGTCCACTTCCTTAGTTCGAAATCCTCATTTTACTCATTTGTACGACCCATGCGAGGTTTTTCCTCAGCAATCGAAATCTTTTTTTTTTCAAACCTACCTCCCCGTTTATGAAACGTTTATCAAATGAAAAACTTGCTGAGTCTGAGATTATATATATGCATAAAAAATAATAATATGCTTTTTTATGCATAACAATTTTTACTATGATAGAATAATAATAATAACGATAATAATGGAATAGTTAATAAAATTTTGTATCCCCACGGATTATATATACATATACACACGCAGACCACTAAAATACGTGCCGCCGTAATCGAAAAACAATTGAAAAATCGTTTGTGCATTTATTCACATGTGCATTAACCAAGTTGTGTACCAAATTTCATAAAAATATTTATAATCGAAAAAGTTAAAAACAATTTCGTGCAGGGGCTTCAAACGTGGGGCTTAACAGTGTACTTGATTTCGGCCACCTGGTGGATCTGAAACAAAAAACAAAGTTTCTTTTCTCTCAAAATAGATAATATTGGCTACGACTTGACCAAATTTTTCTTGATCATCGTGTTTCCATCGAAAAAAAACAATTTTAAACTTTTCTCTTGATTCTTCGACGAGTGACATTATTCTTAATGAGTAATGAAAAAAAATGTTAATAAAAAATGTTGGTCAAGCTAAAACGGATAAGGTTCCGAAGAGCCCCCCCCCCCCCATCAAGCTGAAATTTTGCACAAACCTTCCTTTTAATATTCTAACACCACCCCTAAATGAATTTTCAGCAACTCGTAACAGTTTGCGAGATATTACATTTTAAAGTTTTTTTTTTAACGCGCCTCGACTATATCTATATCCGCTACGTCTCCGTTCATACCTAAATATGTGGTCGCGTGCTTCGTTTTGTCCAAATAAAAATCCCCAAACAAACCCAAATACAAAAACTATTGCGCGTCGCCAAAAATCTCTTTAGGAGTTGTCTCAAAATTTTGCACAAACCTTCGTTTTAATATTTTGAGACAACTCCTAAAGAGATTTTTGGCGACGCGCAATAGTTTTTGTATTTGGGTTTGTTTGGGGATTTTTGTTTGGACAAAATGAAGCACGCGACCACATATTTAGGTATGAACGGCGACGTAGCGGATATAGATATAGTCGACGCGCGTTAAAAAAAAACTTTAAAATGTAATATCTCGCAAACTGTTACGAGTTGCTGAAAATTCATTTAGGGGTTGTGTTAGAATATTAAAAGGAAGGGTTGTGCAAAATTTCAGCTTGATGGGGGGGGGGGGGGGGGCTCTTCGGAACCTTATCCGTTTTAGCTTGACCAACATTTTTTATTAACATTTTTTCTCATTACTCATTAAGAATAATGTCACTCGTCGAAGAATCAAGAGAAAAGTTTAAAATTGTTTTTTTTTAGATGGAAACACGATGATCGAGAAAAATTTGGTCAAGTCGTAGCCAATATTATCTATTTTGAGAGAAAAGAAACTTTGTTTTTTGTTTCAGATCCACCAGGTGGCCGAAATCAAGTACACTGTTAAGCCCCACGTTTAAAGCCCCTGCACGAAATTGTTTATAACTTTTTCGATTATTAATATTTTTATGAAATTTGGTACACAACTTGGTTAATGTACATGTGAATAAATGCACAAACGATTTTTCAATTGTTTTTCGATTACGGCGGCACGTATTTTAGTGGTCTGCGTGTGTGTATGTATATATAATCCGTGGGGATACAAAATTTTATTAACTATTCCATTATTATCGTTATTATTATTATTCTATCATAGTAAAAATTGTTATGCATAAAAAAGCATATTATTATTTTTTATGCATATATATAATCTCAGACTCAGCAAGTTTTTCATTTAATAAACGTTTCATAAACGGGGAGGTAGGTTTGAAAAAAAAAAAGATTTCGATTGCTGAGGAAAAACCTCGCATGGGTCGTACAAATGAGTAAAATGAGGATTGCGAACTAAGGAAGTGGACAAATAACCGATCAGCTTATGACATTTGTAAATATCTCCTTCGCATACGTGTATACGCTGGAAGTGTACGTCGAAACGTCAAAAAATGGTAACGATGTTTGCATAGTTGGAAGGCACGGAAAATGCTTCTTTATTTTCATTCTGCAGATTTTTTCAAAATTGTGTTTTCCATAGCCTGAATGAGCAGAAGAAAATTACGTATTAGGGTAAGAATGTTTTCGTTGCGTTCCAACGATGCGAACGATGTAAATGTGTTCTCGCGTAGACCGAAAACAAAACGCGTTTCACCCGATAGCTACGAAGCTTGTTATGAAATGCGGGAAAACGAAAAAAAAACTTAAAGAAATGCGATTCGATAACTCGCTAAACGCATCTATATATGTAATTTGCCTACATTGCGAGTATAATAACCTTTCTAACGCTGGATCTGCACAACGCGAGAGTGAGATAGATACACACGGAGGCGCGTCGTAGTTTTTTTCGTCACCTAGATCGCATAGCTTTTTCGATGATCGCAGTAAAGGGTAATTGGGATCGTTCTACTCACCCGGATGCGTCCAAACGCTCTCACGCCTAAGAATCAACCAGTATCGGGTCTTTTGTTTCAATAAACGGGTTATGATTTAAGAAAAAAAAAAAGATAGTCCCGGGCAAGACTACGCGGTCCCGACTTTGACAGTTACTCGCGGACAACAACGAAAATGGCGTCGGGCCGTCCAGCTGATCACTACGCGCGGCCGCGCAACGTCGTTTACGACTCCGCGAAAAGTAGTACCTCCACCGTGGCCCGCTTGTCATAGTCCGTGAATAATGAAAATTGACGGGAAACGAACCAAAACAAACCCAAACGGAAAATTGGAGAACGGATGTATAAATTTGCGAAAATTGTCGAAATTGTTTACCCGATCGCTACTTCGCGCCATTGTGTGTTAGGGAGTTTCGAAACAATTGATGAAGTGTTACCATTTGATGCAAAATGTATACAGTACATTTTTTATCATACACTGAGGGCACGCTTCAAATTTTTTATTGATCATCTAGGCGTCGAGTGTAAATTAAAAAAAATTTACTATTGTAAAAACACTTTTTAACGTAGGGTAAAAATGTCAGGGATTCATGCTCGTCGCATGGCAGTTTTTAAAAGTTAAAAAAATGTTTTAAATGCTATGGAAAACTGTCAAATCACTCAGTACATTATGTCAATTTCGTTATCAGTGTTATAATGTTGACGGGCTACATGTATCTGGTGGGTGAAAAAAGTGCATTTAAAACAAATATTTTTATCCATAGTATGACCTGAAAAATATATATAGCTAAATATATAGATATTTAGACATTTAGATAGATAGAATATATAGAAAAATATATATATAGCTAAAAATATATATAGCCATATTCCCTGAAAAATTCATTGAAATATTCCTAAAATTGAATGAGCTCCAGCTTCCAATACTCGGTCGGGCGAGCGGCAGCAGCACCACACTCCAAACGTTGAACGCGTTTTTCTCGATACACTGTTTTGAAAGTCGGTGGACATGATATCTCATCAACTTGATGGATTGTTTCCAAATTTACAAGATATACGATGAGTTTACTTTGGAATTTTTTTAAAGAAAGGATTACAATACATGGTCAAAAAAACTTTTAGTCTTCATTAGGTATATATTGAAGTATGTAAAAAAAAGATGTATTGGTAAAAAGAAAAAAAATGGCGGCGCACGAGTAGCTATAGCACTACTGGTTTTCATCCAGCCCGCTCCCCGGCACGCAGTAAAACTGTCGTAAATTTAATCCTGGAACTAAGAGTGAAATATTTTCGTTACTTATATTAGTTTTATCAGTCAAGTACGGAGAGAAATAAAAAAATAACGAAAAAAAAGTTTGATATAAAGTTCGTTTTTTCGACCATAATTTTCATATAAAAAGTGATATATTTTTTACAGCTTTTAGTTCATCGAAAAATACACCCGCAATGAACTGTTAAAGCAATATAAAAAGCTACAGTTAAAATTCAAAGTCCATTGGACGAAAATTGTTCGAGTTCTGGCGCGTGCCAATTTCAAAAACATGGTTTGGAAAAAAACATGCTTGAAGTCAACGGTTTTATAGACGTTGCAGCTGATGATTTTTTCCCGTAATCTAATGCCACCTATTGGTAGAAAATAAAACTATTTCTAGTCGGTAACTTTTTCCCCAAAGATAATATAGACTTACAAGAGTCGGGAACTGCGTCTACCGGCGTGGCAACGCCGAAGGCGCTTTTCAGCGCTCCGAAACTCCCATAAAAAATAGCTCGAAAAACACTTAAAAACTTTTTTCCCAGGTATAAACGAATATGCATCATATTCTTGAAGGTTGAAATGATTTTTTAAAAGTCTTTCCGAAAAAAAGATTTTTCAAAATTTTACAGTGCTGTCGTTTACAGTCTCACGTCTTTAAGAGGGAATGATACCTTATCGCGGTCGGTATGGTAGAACGATTATAGATTCCCATGAATCTCTGAAACGGCTCTTCAGATCCCGTCGAAACTTTGCCAAACGACGTCAAATAGATAGATGAATGGCTCTCTTCTTTTCGAATTTTCTGACTTTGAGAAAAAGAATATAGATTGGCTTATGATAACCCAATCTACATTTTTTTTCTCAAATTCGGAAAATTTGAGAAGACAGCCGTTCGTCTATCTATGTGACGTCGTTTGGCAAAGTTTCGACGGGATCTGAAGGGCCGTTTCAGAGATTCGTGGGAATCTATAATCGTTCTACCATACCGACCGCGATAAGGTATCATTCCCTCTTAAAATCGATCTTCATTTTTGCATACTTACGTAAAATTTACGACGTTTTTTTCATGGATTTTGTAAGCTCGTGTTTCAATTCGTCGACACGTTGCTAATAAAAATGATTTTAAAAATCGGCGATCATCAACGACTCGTGTTTATGGTTAACTTGAATAACCCGTTTAAGCTGGAGTGTCCACCCCGCCAAACTTCGCGAAAATATGTCATCATCTAGCAGCGGCCATGTTTTTGTTATTTTTCTGTATTTTTTGATTTTTTTTTGAGACCGCAATATATGTACCTTTGTACTAAAAAAAAGTGCGTTTCTATTTTTAACAACCGTTTCTCAGAAACAAAATCGGAAGTTGGCAATTTTTTCGTGCCTCTAGGTCGATGGAACCCCTTAAATGTCCTATATTGAAGACTATTTTTTAAGTTGTAAATTTTATAGAAACGTCGTAGACGATCCATTTCAAATTTGGAGGGTGCATTCAGCATATGACAAAGAATTGATTACATGAGTTTGAATCAAATAGTAAGATTTCGTCAATTGTAGGGAAATTCTTTAATTCGCGAGAATGTATGTACCTGCGCACGCACGCACGCACACACACCCACACACACACACACACACAATACGCCTTACGCTATAGCGACTGTCAACACTAGCAGGAAAGAGGGCAGGCGCGTAGACAACAACGAACCTCGAAAGTTATGACCTTAGCTTTAATTAAAATAAGTTGTGTGTTATCAGGAACAAGGATTTATGAAATTGCATAAAATCTCCGATCGTCATGTACACCCGTCGCTTATCGACAGCACTTCCTTGTCCATTTCCTCCTCCAGGCGTTTAACAGCCTCCTCCAAGCAAAACAAGTGTTCGTCCTTTATTCGCGGGGCGACTGTTCTCATAGCGGCGGCCAATTTGTAGAGATATTCGGTGTTGGCACCGCTGGGTCCTCTCGCTTCGACTATGTGCCTAGCGATGGTCTCTAGAGTCTCGGCTCCTGCGAAATTCGGATTATCCTCGCTGCCTATATAGATGGTCAGGTGAAACGGTGTTTCCTCCGAGGCAGCCGGAGCTGACTCGGAATCCTCGTTCGACCGGTTTGGTGCCGGTGTTCGACTTTTCAGAGGGTCCGGTTTGGTCAGGAACGACGGATCGCACGGATGGAAGAGAACTGTCTTGCGCGTGTAACCGCCCTTTTCTCTAAAGTCCAAGTGATTCACTACGTTGTCTATGTTTTCGGGAGCTATTTTGTAAGCCAGACCCCATACGCGGTCCTCGCTATTCGTCGACTCCAGGAGAGTGACGACACGGCCCGGCTGGAAAAGAGCGACACTCTTGACATACGGGTAGTGTGTTTTTGGAGCTCTGGACAGGATAGAAGATCCGGCGGTATTGAACAAAGAATACGACTGAGCAGAGCAGAGGGATTGAGCAAAGCTAAAGGATTGGGCGAAGCAAAGGGATTGGGCAGAGCAATGAGTTTGGGAAACGTAAAGGGATTCGGAAGAATGATTGAGCGAAACTCTGTAAACTCGTCCCCATTTATTAATATTCCATTCAGAGTGCAGAAGGAAACTGACCTTTGTCGGTATTCCTCTGTGGTCAGTGCTCTTCTGGTAAAATCGTCTGATGTAACCCTCGATGTAACCGACGAGCTTCTTCTCATAAGGAAAGTCCGCTTTCCATATGAGAGATCCATAACCGAAAACCCACATGGCCGAACCTGTGCAATCGAAGAATTCTTCGCACAAGAAGCAATAATAAAGCTACAAAATGTGCCTATTCGCATCTCACTTGAATGTTTTATAGGATCAAGGAGAAAGTTATTTATGTTCATTGTACTTTGAAATCTATGACATTGAAGTTTCCATCGACTGCAACGATTTGTTTTTTAACTTTTAATTTCTTTACTTTTATGCTCATGTCGAGCCTTATTTTTTTTAGAATTGTGTTCTCAAATCTCTAATAAGGATAGGTGATAATGTTGGGGGGGTTTTCAGTCGATAAAAATTAGAAGAAAAAAGAATTGATTTTCGTTGCATTCCAACGATATGAACTTCAACATCATTGAAATCTACTGTACCTAGAAACAATTGATATGCATTTAGTAATAAAATGAACAATTTTGCGTCCCTTGTGTTTTTTATATCCGACATGTTTATTTCTGTGGGTCAAATATAGAGTGTGAAATTTATCAGTCTTGCCGTAACTTTGGGATTCAAATTGGAATTACGGTAGCGCACACAGGGATCCATGTGGTTCTGGAAATTTCGTAGGGAAAATGTGGTTGTAGTTCGGTATAGAAGACGAAAAGATCTCGAAAACGTACGAATCGCGATAAATGTGCACGTACACTGATGAAGAATAAAGGATTCGATTGACAAAGTTGAGACACCAAAAAATGATATATAGTAACTTGGCAATCATCATACCGTGCACAACATTACGTACCGACGATATCGCGCGAATGAATGGAAATGGAAAGAATTTCAATCATTTGAAACCCTTATTACGTCGAGAATACATCGCGAGTGTTTATTCGAAAAATCACGGGTACATTTTATTTCAGTACGTACAGCAATACGATGGAGAATGATAACTTTTGTATTGAGATCAAGACTCAATCATTATATTTGACACATACCGCGAACTTTCTGAGAAACTTCTCCTTAAATGATTTTATTCATTCTCTACATACACTGGCGGGCAATTTCATCCGAACTTCTTGGATACGCTGTTTTGTCAGACGGCACACATAACCTCGTTCGATCCAGGCGAGACGTCAAAAACGCGTATAATTCCCATATTCAGCGGTGGAAATTTCGAGAACTTTCCACGACAAGATCGAGTCACGATGAGAATCGTACCGATGTCAATTGCGAACGACTCGCGTTTCAATTATGCGAGGAATGATCCTCGATCGTTCAAAGATTCGAATTCGAACGGAGGACTGCACAAGTCCCGTTACGTGATCACATCACGCGACGAGGACGGTCGGAAACAGCAACACGTAGGACTGTCATTTTCACACAACAGCTGACTCGACCTAACCTAACTATTCGCTGGTCGATCCACGTGTTCTTCCACACTTTTTTTTCGTTCCTTCGCGTTCTTTTAACCTCTCACCAATTGCTATTGTTAAGAGAAAACATGTTGTCGGCCACTTTGTGCACCGATGTTTTGGCCATACGTTGCGTGAATAAATACGTGTGCATAGGTGAGAATGTTTTTTTAACTTCATTTTTCCCGACACGCTCGTGCATTAAAATTGATTTTCTCTCCCAGGAGTCGGTAATTGCGTCAACGTTTATCTCATCGAAGGCGGATATCTCGTGGATAAACTCAAAGTATTCGAGAACGATAATATTCACGGGATCGTCAGAGGAGCCGCCGATGACTTGTACATTTATGGCGGAAAGAACTTGAGTATCTGCAAGCTCGAGATCGCTGACCGACGAGTAGCGTAAGTTTGTCAAAGCAATCCGGAGTCGTCGAGTATCGATAAAAAAAATTTGCCTCGGTTTTTCAGATTCGAATTGTGCTCCGTCCAACGTTTCGACGACTGGATCATCGCGCTCGGATGGACTCGGGATGGAAATTCTACTTTGTTGAGCGTACTTTTTGCTCACAACAATTTACGCTTTTACGACACTCATAATGGGAGTACTCGAACTTTTTGGTGCCAGGAGAGATGTATTCTGTATCCTTTTGTTTATGCGACACAGATTCAACGTTTTATGGAACGGAATGTTGTGGCGGTTCAGTGTTGCACATTGATTCAGCTGAAATAATTGTTGCTTGGAGAATAACAGATATTTACTTTACACAAGCTGTAAAGATGGTCAAAGAATGGAGTAACGGAGTTGTCGTAAATCGTAGAACTTAAAAATTACTGCAGGTTGCGTTTTTTATTTTTGCATTCAAACAATAATTGTAGGGAGTTCTTTTTGTAATTTAAAGATTGCTCTAAGCGATGATTATTCTCGTCACTTTTCTGCACAACGGTTAACCTGTAAACTTTGATCAACCAAATCTATTCCATTGATTAATAACATTGAAAAACGTTTACGATTATGTTGATATAACTCATTTTTCATCAAAATAATTGCTGAAAAACTGCTTTGTAGTCTGTCAGTAGAGATTTGAAAAATTGTTAAACTCAAAGAATAATTCTAGTATTCTTTGGAATATTCCAATTTGTCACTTTTCTGTGCAACAGTTAATCTGTAAACTTTGATCAGCCGGACCTGTTCCATCAATTAATAACAACATTGAGAAAAGCTTACGATTATGTTGATGTAATCATTCATTTAAATTATTGCTGAGAAAGTTCTTTATAGTCTGTTAGACCAGATTTTTTTTATTGTAAAACTCAATAATCGTAGTATCTTTGGGAATTGTAGTTTAAAGATTGCTTGTAGCGATCATTATTCTCGTCACTTTGCTGCACAAAATTTAATCAGCACATTTTGTTCAGCCCGTTCTCTTCCATTAATTAATAACAACATTGAGAAGAGTTCACGATTATTTTAATTAAAAGTGATACGACTAAATTGACCATCAAAATCCTGAATGAACCGTAAAATATTGATGCATGCTTTGACTGAAGAATTTGGATTGAGAATGCCATATCACCAGGATAAGATCAGAGTAAATTGGGGTGATTAATATCCCACTTTTATTAGTTGAATTATTACTGGAATACTTTCTTGTAGTGTGTCATATGCGAATGATATAAAATATGCTTGATCGTAAAATGGAAGTTTGCCACTGTTTGAAATAATCACCCGCTTCCGTCTTTCTTTCAAACCATCTATGTATCCCTGTCTCTCTCTCTCTCTCCCTCTCTCTCTCTCTCTCCCTCTCTCTCTCTCTCTCTCTCCCTCTCTGATATTTCGCTAAATCAGCAAATCAAACTAACGAGAGGAGGTTACAAACACAAGCTTTTTTTGGCGCAGTACAAAGTCTATTTATCATAAAAACTAACGACAAATTTTTCTTACAAACACGCATCAGGTACGGAGGCTCCGTACTAGCGAAACATGGTGGAGAATCCGTCGTTTTCAGTGGGACGGTCTTTCAGGAAATATTGATATGGCGAGTGGAACACAATCGCGAGTATGCGAACGATATCGCTATTCTTCATCGTTTGAGAGGTCACAAGGTTTGTGCAAAAGGAACTTTCTGTCCATTTCTCTCAGAAAATTATATTTTTCGCATACGCAAAAATGTAATTCCACAATAACTTTGAGAAATTTGCGATGATGAATAATCCGCTGAAATCTCGTCCGTTTCTTTTTTGCAACAATTTATAAGTATCCTTAACGATTCCTTCCTTCCTTTACGAATAACAAATTCCAGTTTATCGTTGGTAAACTGAATTTGTTTATCAACGGTGTTTATAACCGTTTATACCATCGGATAATGTAAAAAATGGATTTTTACCAAACTTTACACTGTGATGATTCCTTAATTTTCAAATATTCGGTTTCGTGGAAGAAATAACACTGTTGGGTGTTTTCATGACTTTTTTCGTGCAGGATTGCGCTCGGCTGACCAAATCACTCATACATTTTCCTTCGTAATCCCACAGGGTGTTATATTTTCGGTTACTTACGACGCCGCACTCAAGTTGATAAGTTCGACGTCGGACGACAGAACGGTAAGGCTGTGGAGAGTCGAGAATAAAGTTGTACCAGAAGCGGACGAGATAAATTGGGAAACATGTGACGTCAGTCTTACGACGACGATGTACGGACACACAGCAAGAGTATGGAGATCAATTGTGAGGAAGGAAAGAATCATAAGCGTCGGAGAGGATTCTCTGATGTGCGTGTGGTCGCTGGACGGAAGGCTCTTGGACAAAGTGGAAGTTCACAACGGTGCTGAGGTTTGGAGCATCGACGTTTCCGAGGATGATAAAAAGATATTCACCGGTGGAGCGGACGGAGCGGTCAACGTTTGGCCATTCGGATCGGTGAATATTCTCGAAGGACGTCCCCTATACGCGAGCGATGAAAATAAAGTACCAAAGTTTGTTTTCTACACGCAATGTGGTAACGTTATCATTTTCATGGACGGAGGACACTTGATCAGTTACGATGAGAATTCGAAAGAGATCGACGCATCGCTGAATTTGCCAAGATACTCGAGTTACTGCGTCATGCAAATCTCACCCGATCGAACGAAAGTTGGCCTAGGTTCGAAAGATGGGCATCTAGAAATATTCGAAGGTATACGCCAGTGGTGTTATTCGTCTCAGCGATCTAACTTCCATTGGCTAAGTCAATCTGCCCATCTGGCGGTATGACAACAACTCTATTCTTTATTTCTCTATTCTCAGACATCTCTCTCCTCAAATATCTCTATTCTGGAGCAGGTTTGATCGAGAACATCTCTATTCCAAAATATCTCACGTCTTAAACAGTTCTCTGCCGCAACATCTCCATTCGTAAAGATCACAATGCCACAATAATTCAGTTCTGGAATATTACTGCTCTTAAATATCTCCATTCCCCAATCTTTCGTAACCGAAACTTTTCTATTCTTGAATATCTGTTCTTCAAAATCTCACGTGACATCCAAAACATCTCTATTCCAAGAGCGCGTTGAACTTTTTTTTATTAGTGGCCAATATAGTAAATGCAATATTACGAATGGAATAGAGATGTTTCGGAAGAGAGATATTGTGAGATGGAACGAGTAAAATTAAGGCAGGAAACCAGTTAAAGAGTACGTTTTTTAAAAGTGATTTTCATGATTTTTTATGACAAGGAATGAATGAATAGAATTCATTCAACCTTGCGGCATATTATATACATATTTCCAAGCAGATATTTTAATTATTTCGAAACATTTCCTCTGAAAATATTGAACATTCAACCTGTCGCCCATCGAAGGTCGCCATCAGGCTTTGCTGTTTGTGTACACTCTGGAGGACACAGTTTTTATCGGAAATCAATACGGTTTGAAGATTACTTTAAGGAGTTACGTGGATTTCGAAGCCAAAAAAGCATATTTTCTCTATTAAAAAAAATATAGCGTATAAATTATTTTATCCAAAATGTTAACCACATAAACGGGCAACATTTCAACAATATTAACCAAAAGTTCATCCAAAAATTTGGGAAATTCAGCGGGAACTGGTTTCCGGAGACCCCTAAACAAAAGAGTCCTCGTGATTGTCAGGATAACTTATGATAGCTTTATCCGAAATTAATAAACCATTATAACTCGTGATTGAACGAAGGATTTAAAAAAAAATTGAAATTGAATTTTTGGCAGCGTTGTATGCAAAATACAGGACTAAAAAATGTTGTCAAGGAGCTGCAGTTAAAATTTCACGTCAATCGATTGAAAACTCGAGGCGCTGCGCCTACGCCCGTGTCTAAAAACATAGTTTCGAGAAAAACGCGTTTAAGGGAAGGGTAGGGGTTTTAGCGGGAAAAAAAACTTTTTTGCGAATTTATTTCATCTATATGGATAGAGTAAATTTATTGAAAGCTTTTGTACATTGTGAAGTGTCATTTCAAGAACATTCTGTGAAATTTGTACGCGAAAATATCCACAAACAAGCCGGTGACAAAGCTTTCCAAGAACGCCTTTGGAAAAACACGATTTGCGGTGTTCACTGTATCTCAGCTAGAAATTATCTGAAATCAAGTACCATTGAAATTTAGTCAAAGTATCATCAAATGCCCCCCCCCCCCCCCCAATAAATGCACGACTGTATCGCGTTCGCACGAGGGCACAGGGAAAGCCGTGGAAAAATCTTTATCGATACAGGCCCCTATATTTGACCGAGCTTCAATCGCGTTGCCATTGAAAATTCATTGAAACCGCCTCTCGCTTGCCCGCCAGCAATCCAGTGTGTGTCAAAGTGCTCATTCATCCAAGTATTGGCCCGAGATAACGCTGCTAGACCCCAATGTCGATGACTCCTTTAATGATTCGATTCGATTTACTTCCAGCGAACCCGGATACCCCAGGTGGGACGTTGCAAAGGATCTCTGAAGCAAGGATAACGGAATCAAAAGTCTTCTCGCTACACTGGCTGAGCAACGAAACGATACTCGTCTGCGGTGAGGCAGGCCAATTGAACATAATCGATCTAATCCAGGGGATCGTGAGAATTCGATCAACGTTGGTTTTGCCCATGAGCCGCGAGCGTTGGACGACCGCCGCCGTCCTTCGTGAAAACCTCCTGATATGCGGCGATCGGGCCGGCAGCGTTTACGTTTATGGTTTGAACAATGGCGACTCGGGCGATTCTTCACCGGCGCAAACATTGCCAAAAATTCATGGAAGACTCGGCGTCCAGTCGTTCGCGATCAGTGCAAATCAACTTATCAGCACCGGACGCGACGGTACTGTGAGATTTTACGACCTCCGGGACTGTAAGAAGGAAATAAGAGCGCTGCATCACAGAAAATTGCCGATGGACTGGGTCTGCAGGATTTCGGCAACGGACAACGATCTTTACGCTCTGGGCTTCAAAGAAGTATGATCCTTCGGATTTTCACCATTTTTCGACGCTTTCACGGTCCCTAGTGTTTTACGTTTGAGCCTACATCCCGTCACTTCACTATTTTCGGTAGCTCGGACATTCCCCAGAGGCTAGTGGTTTTAAAGAAGTAGGGATCGAGTGAGAAACGTCAACTCTTAATATGAGAAAACAATATCGATAATACCACAATAGCAGAGTAGTTGAGGAGCTCGCGAACAACACCGGACGTCCACGCTACGTCTAATTACATTTTTATTCAAATTTATTTATTTTTGTGCATAAAAACTACCAATTCGATCAAAAAGGCATTTTTAAAAACACATTTTGAGGTGTTTAGAGCTGGATTCGATTAAAAATATTTTGAGGGCTAATCAAGGTGTGCTTGAAAAACACGAAAGATAAATAAAATGGATGTAGTGTGGACAGATCCTAAATATAAAATTCTTACAGTGAGACGTGGACTGAGGAAAGATCGTGGTGAATATCGGTGCGCTATTCCATTTTCTTACGCTAATTTATCCGCGTTATCGCAAATTACTGCACCAAGTCACTTTACAAAACAGCTCCACCAATTTTCACGTTAAGGGGGTACGATGACTTCCACGGGGTCAAAAAAGAGTCTAAATTTATTTTACCCACAACTTTGATTCATGATTACTTATGTTGATTATTCGTATTATCGATTGTAGTGTGCCAAATGTTGTGGTGAATGATGAATTTATTGCACGTGAACAAATAAAAACAGAAAAATTAGATTGTCAACGACTCGGTAGGAAACTTCGTAATAATATTAACGTAATAAAATTGAAGCCTATTAAAATAGGCTTCAATTATCTCAGCGGAATTAACACGATAGGCAGAATATAATTATACATATTATTGATACGTGATAAATGATAAAACTTCATAAATTGTTTGCATATTTTGTGGCGGCTTCTATTCAAATTCATTTCAAAACAAAGCTGGGTTATGTTCGCCAAACGCATCAGCTGTCACTCGCGACATATCAAATCAAAGCACTCGTGAAGAACAGAAAATAAATTTTTATACGTTTTCAAACATATTTTTTACAATTTTTTAACGGTAAATTTGCAGTCGTAAATATTATCTGAAAAAAAATTTGTTAAAAGATTATTTATCAGTACGAAAGCCGCTAGCTTGCTATGAAGGTTTTTTAATCAAAATTTACAAAATGGCGAAGGTTTGAAAAAAAGTATCCATTTAGATAATTTTTTCGACATTTTCTGGTTAAAAAAATCATGAAGTTGAAAAAAAAGCTTCCATAGCAAGACGAAGAACGGCGTGAAGAATGTTGTGTCAAAATTCGAGATGGATAGCTCGAAAACTTTTCCTTTGAGAGTGTACACCGTTTTGAAAGAAAAACGCGTTTAAAGTTTCAAGTGCGGAATTTTCATACAAATTGTCTACTTACGCTTATCCAAGTACATGAACAGCATGCTTATAAACGTCTATACTATCGGATAATGCAAAAAAGATCGATTTTTTGAAAAATTTTCATTTTTATGGTCCCTTAAATAATTTTGATTATTATTTCCAACAAATTCAAGCTTGACCCTTTCAAACTATGCCCGTTGCTTTTTTCGCAGCCCCTCGTTGGTCCCGCGTGACTCACGAAATCGTGCAAATAAAATCAACGTTTCCGTAACAAATGCGCGGACTCTCTCGACGAACAATGATGGTAACGTTGAACATTCCACGAACGAAGATGAGATCCGGCATTTCGTACGATGTTGCAGGTTGAATTGATGGTGTACAGTATGAAGCTGAAGAGGATCGTTCGAAGATTCGTCTGCGGTGGTGGCCACCGATCTTGGGATTGCGTGATACGCGATGGGAAAATGAATTTTCTCTATATAAGAGACAAACGGGTGTACGAGCTCGGAGCCGAGCTCCAAAATATCGACCCCCCGATTATAACTGGCTTTCACACGAAAGAAATTTATTGCGTTGAGCCGGTCGAAACTTCCAGTGCACACAGAATCTTCGTATCGGCCAGTGAGGATTGTACACTTCGGTTGGCCTGTATCGTTGATAATCCAAAATCGACGCATCAGAAATATCGCGTGAAGACTTTGGGCTCGTACGACGGCCACATATCGAGCGTTAAATCCCTGGCGATTCTCAATATAAAGAGCGACGACGAATCGACGAGAAACCTCGTGATTTCCGGTGGCGGAAGAGCCCAGTTGAAAATTTGGGAAATGAGCGTCGCGATTGGCCGGGAAAGGCTCGCTGATAGCGACGTGACGTGCACCGAATTGCTGTCCTACATGCTGCGCGGGAGCGATAAGGATCGCAAGAAAAATTGGCAAACGGCCAAGCCGGCTTTTCTCATCGAGCCGGAAACTCGTTTCATGGATATAAAAGCTCGACACCACGCGAAACATTCGAATCTCGTTGTAATCTTGGTCGCTTGCTCCGATGGATATCTACGGATTTTCCTATACGATATCACACGAAATGTTTTGCGACTGGATCACAATGTGCGTTATTGCAGTCGTTGCACACTGAGAGTGAACACGTTCGCACGTGGCACCGAGACGATAATGATGAGCATGGCTACCGACGGTATGGCCAGATTTTGGCGAATCAACGAGAGCATCGAGAAGCTCGTCGAGCAATCGCGCGACGATGAAACAAGCATCCCGTTTGCCAGTCTAAAGATTCATCAGTCCGGTATAAATAGCTTTGATTTTCGTAAAATCGAAGATTCCCGATGGCTCATGCTGACCGGCGGTGACGATAATCTACTGAGCCTCGCGGTTGTCGAAATTTCTTTGGAGAAGGACAAAACGGATGCTCGTGTCCTGACCAGCTGGAGTTCGTCGTCCATTCATTCCGCCCAAATTACAGGTATTCTTCGTAACTAGCTGGTATCGAGCGATATGTACGCTGATTGTCCCGAAACATAATTGCCTACTGCGAATAACAGGTGCAAAATTCGTGGGAGAGAATCGAATGCTCAGTGCTGGAATTGACCAACGCGTCGTTGTCCACTCGTACGCCTACGCGGATGGCTTGTTGTCCGTTTCGCAGGTGGAAGAAACCGGCACTCTCGTACCGGACGTACAGGGTGTCGCGTTGTTCCGGACTATCGAAGAGTAAGATCTTTCGTCTTGGGATCATCGGATGAAAAACTGTTTCATTTTATTTTTTATTTTATAGTAGAAACTAGCTTACTGCCCGCGGCTTCGCTCGCGTGGACTTGTGTTGAATGCTCCTTAATGTAGAACGAGCAAGCGCTCTTGATTTCTATAGTTTTTGTTCAAATTTGAAGCAGCATTGTTCATATCATTATGCTTGTTTCAGTGAAATTTCAGAACAGTCGACTGTCTAGATTGGGAGATAATGAGTTTTTAAATTGCAACTTCGAGCACTGCAGGGTCTGCATTCAAATTTGGACAGAACAATTTACCGTTAAAAATATTTGTCCCCTATAATAAAAAGACAAATGGCATTGCTCCACGTATCCAATGACGTAAGTTTGCACGGCATATTTAAAATATATACTGGACCACAAATTCTTATTTTGAAGTATTTTTTAATCGAAGTTTCTAATTAGTTATGAATTAACCACCATTTTTATTTGTTAATGAAGATAACGAAAACTATAAAATATTAATATTCATAACGCAAATATTCTTTTTAGTGATAAAAGTTTTCATCTTCAGGAATACGATAATTTGTTTTTTTTTCTCGAAATATTGAACAATACTGTGCTGCGGTGTTGCCATGTGTCTTCTCATATAGGGGACAAATATTTTTTACGGAGAATTATTCCGCCTTTGCTGAAGGTTATTAGCAAAACTGAATAGTAAAGGCAATCCAAACTGTTTTCACTCTTTCCTCACATCTTTGAAATGTGTCTATAAGGAAGACGAGGAATTGTGGTGAAGAGCATTAATACTAAAGTTCAAGCAAATCTGAACAGATATTTCTTTAACCATACAAACTTTGCTACCCCTCCTTTCCCCTTAAGAATTGAACTTCCAAAAACGCTGAAATTTCATTAATTTTGTCGAGGAGCAGTAATGCAAAGTTTCAAATAAATTTACCCGGTAAATCTTCTGACCAAATTTTTGAACTTTTACACACAAACCACCCTCTTTCTCCCTTTAAGGGTTGAATTTCTAAAAACGTTGAAATACGTGTTTCATTAATTATGTAAAGAAGCACGAATACCAAATTTCAAGTAAATCCGACCAGATTTTCTCATTTTTCCATACAAACGTTGCCACCCCTTTTCTTCCCTTTAGCGTTGAATTT
The DNA here is from genome assembly GCA_951751655.1 of Ophion costatus. Classification (NCBI taxonomy): domain Eukaryota; kingdom Metazoa; phylum Arthropoda; class Insecta; order Hymenoptera; family Ichneumonidae; genus Ophion; species Ophion costatus. Next base: position 30,770,358 of record OX632359.1, on the reverse strand, counting down.
CGAAAAATGCCTTCTTAGCGAGTGCTTACGTCACAAAAACAACCTACTGTCCAAATTTCATGTAAGCATTTGAGCGGCGTTGGTAAATCCGTCAGGACCTGTTCTTTCATATGTACAGATAGGTGGGCTACAGATTTGGAGATTGCGACGCATTGAACTTTTCACATCTACTCACATGTGGACACATAGCATCCATTGTATCACCCAAATAGCCTCAAACGAACGCAACTTTTACAGTAATGCTATTCTTAAACATCGAAGACACAAAGTTTTATCATTTTTAAACGAATCGTAATCGCCATATGCAGGTCAGCATTACTTAGAATGATGTGTCGTACAATGGATGTCAAGATCAATGCCATCACTGATACCGTTAGTTTTTTATACTTGAAATTGTGTGTTACTAAAATTTTGTAGAAAACAGAAGCAATGGGCATTACTTTATTTTGTTTTTGGTGTTTGGATTAACAAGAAATGTTAAATTGATTTTTCGGCAATTCATTGATAACCAAATACTAAGCAAAAATACTGGTAAATATTCGGAAGCGGGGCTCCTGCTAGAATCGGGCTAATTTTTATTTGGGTTTATTGAGGTTTGTTTGAACCCTTGAAGAAAATTAACCTGATTCTAGCAGGAGCCTCACTTCGGAATATTTACCAAAATACTTTGTACAAAAGTTGATTAAAAAAACATTTATTTTGTTTCTCGAAATCATCGAGAATTTCGATGTAAATGGTTCGATCTATGGTGAAAAATTGCGTCATACTCATTGCGGTTGTATTTTCTGCAAATTTTCGTTCTTCGGCCTGTAAGTTAAAGTTCGCATTGTCCCGAACTTTGTATCGTAGAGGTAGGGTCAATAGAAGAAAAAAAATCATTCATTCTATTTAATGTCCCAAATTATTGGACAATTTTGCTGAACTGTCCCCGAGAAAAATTCAGCGATGCTCATAATTGCTTTATTTTTGTAAAACTTTATGCAATTAAGTGTACCGACCTTTCTCGCTACGTCAGGCCTTTCGCAAAATGAACAGATATTTCTATCCGCTTTCTGTTCCTTCCGAGAAATTTCGAATTGCAAAAGCTGATTGGCACTCGTGGAAAATGTGTAAAACGTTCGAAAATTGTGCGCAAGCTGTGCAAATTGGAGTCTACGTGATTTTCTGAGCAACGACATTTGCATAATTGCAGGCAGAACGAGATGTTGGCGTGCGTCCATGGAAAGGGTCTCCAGGTTATAGTCTTGAATCACGACACTTGACGATTGTGAAGTAATTCGCTTGTACGGAAAAACAGCAGGTACGTTTTTACCTGCGCGATAAAAGTAACGCCACGATGGAGCAAAACAACGGTGTTGAAGTTTGCATTGCTGATATGCAACGAAGATTCTGTGCTCTTTGATTTTCGTTATTATCGAAAATATTTTCGTGCAAATTTATATTGTGGATTGTAAATAAGGATCCTGAAAAACGCTTGAGTAATTCTTGTAGCCCAAAACGGCCGAAAAATGCTTCGGCAATGTGAAAAAAGTTAATATTCGTTGCACTCCAATGATGCAAACTTCAACACCAGAGTTCTTTTCCGCAAAAAATACGACGAGTCGCGAATAACGCAAATCCTGAATGATCTTCCTAGGGTACAAGGTTGTCACTGTACGTCATCGTTCCCATGGCCCAGATCAGGAATCTTCTTGACGAGTTCGTGCCATATATCCGTACCGTCGGACCACGGCAAGATCTGAGCCTTTGGGACTCTCGCCGCGTCTTTCGGCTTCTCCTGGAGTATCTTCGAGAGCGGATAATTACGTCGCGGAAAAGCCAGATCGGCGTTGGACAATCGAAGAAGAGGACAAAGATCGTTTCTACCGTCACCAACGTACGCTATCCTTCCGAAGGTAATACCCTCCTTGGATCTCTTCTCGACGTAAGTCTCGAGAATGTGGCCTTTGCACATATTTTTTTCGCTCAACTCGCACCAATCCTGTATGTGATACATGTTGATGTTGAGCAAACCCGTCTCGTCGAACCAAGCGGGATTCGTAAACACTTCTCGGATCGTACCCTCGAGTCCTTGATGCTTCAGCCAATGATTTATGAAAATTGCGTTAGAATCGCTTATTACAACGATCTCGACGCCACGCGAGTGTAAACTTTTCAACAACGCTGGAAAACCACTGACGGCCGGTATCCCACTTATAGCGTCTTCAATGACCCTGGGCGACGCGCCACTCTCGTGAAGGAGCTCGAATATCCTTTGCATGTAGACGGTCCAGACTTGCGTCCTCAGGATCTCCTTCGTCTCGGCGATGGCTCTCTCGTCCTTCACCAAACGCACCATTACGACGTCCGTGTTGTCATCAACGATCGTATGATCGAAATCAAAAGCTATCAGCAGAGGCACCGCCATCTGTTGTCAGAGGATTTGAAAAAATTACTTTATAGAAAAAATCACATTTTTGGAATCGTCAGGAGTACAAAATCAAGTCTGAACAATTGTACTCCGTCGCAAAATCCTTATTTTAAACCCACAGCACTGCTGGTATCTCAACGCAACTCGAATGCAAACTCGACAAATGCTATTCGTAAAGATTTCTTCCAACTTTGGCATTTCTCTCAATAGATCTATTGAGAAAAACACCACAAACTATTTCCTTCGCCTAATAATTGCATTCATTTGTGTAACCAAAATGAAGTATTGACGATTCATCAAACGAACCTGCTTAACATTACTAGTGAAAAGTACGGATACATTTTTCATTATTTTTTCACCAGAAGTGGATGGGACAAGATTCCAACAACAGAAAATTTCACATTCTTAGCAGTGTATTTTTTCTTTTAATCAAACATTTTAGAAAAGATCTTTTTTTGTCTACATTTTTACACATTTTTCAACACTGTGCCACTCCGCATGAAGCTGAATAATGTCGTTCTAACAAATTCGGGAAACATTTTTCAAACCCGAACTACTGGAGACAAATCTCAGCGATTTCGAGTCTCTTTAAGCAGAAATTTCCATTGGCTTTTTTCGAAATATAACACGTGAGTTTCAAGAGTATGCAAATTGCACCAAAAACCTGGCTGAAGCAAACTTAAGTGAAAAAAAATAGTCGAAAATAAGAAGAAAAATAAGCATAACGGAGCTTGTGCTATTTTATGCATAAGCATAAACTGATTTAAATTGAAGTAGCACGTAAAGGTGTTACTTCAAACATTCCTGTTGGACCTTTCTTATGACCTTTTCGTGACTCTTCATTTCCATTGAAAATTCAGATGGTGCATCCTCCTACTTTTCGGCGGTAGTGTAATGTTATTGGAAAAGTCAATCGGAAGGGTCGAACGATAAGAATCATGAACAATGATAATTGAGTTGAGATAATTGAATGCTGGTGTCATCAGCATGAGTATGAAACGTTTATTACTTGACAAAATTTACAAAAAAATCCAACCGTAATGACCATCACGCGGTTTTACAACCAGAAACGCACATATAGACAAAATAAGAACAAAAAAATTATATATTCTTATCGGTGTCATTTAATAAAAAACAAACATTTTTAGAAAAATTCATATTTTTTCTACATTTTTCAAAACTGTGCCATTCCGCATAAAGCTGATCAAACTTATTCTAAAAATCGGGAGAATATTTGTTAGACCCAATCAAATGGAGGCGAATCTCCACCCACTCGAGTCTCCCGAAGTGGAAATTCTCATTGTCATTTTTGGAAAAATAACACGTGAGTTTACGAGAGCAAGCAAATTGTACCGAAAACTTGATTGAAGCAAATTTGAGTCGAAAAAAGTCTAAAATAAGAAGCAAAAAAAGCATAACGGAGCTTGTGCTATTTTATCTTTCAAAACTACTTCAAACCTTCCTGTTGGGCCTTTTTTGTTAACCTTTTCATGACTTTTCCTTCCCATTGAAAACATGACGTTGAAGTTTGCACCATTGGAATGCAATGATTTTTTTTCCAAATTCTTCTGGCACATTTGAGCTATGAATATCATGCAAAAATGTTTAAGGATTCTCATTTAGTGATTAAAAACCCAAATCTGCCTCATATGATTTTGCTCAATAACGAAAGTAAGAAATGAAAAAGAATTTCCATTGCATTCCAACGATGCAAAGTTCGAACCTCATTCGAAAATTCAGATACTGCATCATCATCCTCTTCGCTGGTAGTGTAATATAATTGAAAAAGTCAATTGAACGAGTCGACCGTAAAGGTCAATTATCGAAAGAGCCCAATAAACGATGAATAATGATAATTGCGAGTAAAATAATAACTATCCGCCGGCAGAAATGTGAGTGCTGATGTCATCAGCATGAGTATGAAACGTTGACGACTTGACGCATGTGCTTCCAATGAATTTCGACGATTAAATAGTTTGTGGAAAGCAACCTTCGATAGTTTTGGACAAACTTAGGATGTCAACACTCTTCGGTGACTCACGTTTTTTTCTTTCTTCAACGACAAAACGTTTGCACTAGAAGCATCATTATCGGAGTAAACTCTCCGAACCGCTGACACCCGATAAGTCCATTGTGCTTGTCGCTCGTTAAAAGTCGTAAACGTATCTGCATGTGCTTGTTAGGCATACGCTGCTAACCTAAAACGTGTGAAAATGCTCGGTAAGCAGCACGCGCGACGCGAGCCTCGCGCCCTTTTCATACCGACAAGCACGTCACCAGCGGTACATATACCTATTTACCTTTAAACGTACTCGCAATCTCTCGTCAGGTGTCATCGACGATAAGCGTAATATAGCTCAATACATTTGAAGATTAACACAACTCGTTAGCCCCTCAAAAACGCGCGAAGTTGCGAAAACTTTAAAATATTAGTACATATAGGCGGAGAATATTACAACGCGTCTCAATTCTTTTCCAAAGCATTTTCCACACTGGAAATATTTCGTTGTGAGTATGCATTTATTATTTCGTGACTAGTGCGAGAAATGTTTCATCTCTGTGCATATTATTCGACTAGATTCACATTCACACGTGGATAGAGTATTGGTGTAGTTAATACTTTTTTCTGGTGGACAAGAAAAGTGGTTTCCATTCACAATCACCCTTTAAAAAATAAAACTTACATAATAGTCGATAATCTCGTAGCACACAAAAAATAAAGCTTTAAGGGGTCTCCTCACTTTAGACGCTAAATAATACTATTTTCATGAACATTTTGGATAGTTTTATATTACAGACCAATGTCTGTAATATAAAACTATCCAAAATGTTCATGAAAATAGTATTATGTATTAAAATGTATTTTGTAAAATTATGTAAATTGTAAATTTACATAATTATTATATAATTTGTAAAATTTATAATTTGCATTAATATGCATTTGCATAAAAATTATATAATTTGTAAAATTATGTAAAAAAATGTATTTTGAAAGTGTATTTATTAAGTGTAACAACTTTTATATCAATATATAAAAGTTGTTACACTTAATAAATACACTTTCAAAATACATTTTTTTTAAATTTAATTTATTTAAGTCCCTATTTATAGACGGAAGTGTTAGTTAAAAAAAATTCCTAAAAAAATTGTAGATCTGCGCTGTTGATGAAATCTCGGAAATGGATCATCCGAAACAAAAAAATCAAACGGTTTTAGATTCAGTATGTTAATGGCTATAGCGCATGTCATACGATTTTTGATATATACAAAAATAACAAAATGGCGGAAATTTTTGGGAAAAGAACAAAAAAATAGTCAATATCGAAATTTAAAAAAATCCTTAATATGAGCTATAGCTATAGGTGTAAAGAATGCGTGGTTAAAATTTCATGAGGATCGGTTCGGTAGTTTCGAAAACATCACTGCCGGCAGATAATGAAATGTTTTTCGCGACGTTTGGCCAAACCAAAAACCAAAACGGTTATTCAAGATTTTGAAAATAATTTTTTAAACAACCTGGCGATGAATTCAAATTCGAGCATGAAAAATCTATGAAAAAAGTCGTCAATTTTACGCAACTATTAAAAAATGAAGATCGATTTTAAAAAGGCGAATTCGTCAATCATATTTAAGGTAGTCCTATCGCTTCACACTAGTCATACCACTGATCATACTTGAGATCTGTACAATTTATATTTTTAACATATGCAAAAAAAAATTATTTGTAATAACTGAAATTTTCCATTTGTAAACTGTTTAATGAATGTTCACATTTATTTAGAAAATTGAAAAAATAGCTATTCCAACGATTCGCGTAGTATTTCTAAGTTTGATATTCCTCAACATTGGTCCTATCTCCGTGTCTTTTTACTCATTCAGGCGAGTTTAACCTCCATGCTTTTCAACGTCGATCTGTCAAAACAATGTCAGGTGCGGGAAATCTAAAGCATTGGATTCGGGCCACGACTGGTGAAAAAAGCGTGGAAAATTGGTGTCGGCGAAATATGTCGGTTAAAAATTAAGGAAACTTTCCAGTGTGACAGCCCGAAAAATCGCTGTTTTTCGCGATTTTTTTTTTTAAAGAAAAAATAATCTAATCGGTCTGGTTTTTTTTGTATATTAATTGGGTATTGAAGAATACAAAACAATTTTTTAAAGATCGATTTATTTATTAATTAATATCTATAAAAATGATGAAACAATTGTTGCAGAAAATGCACTTGGATGTGGTGTCCACGTTGGGGGTCACAATTTTGATCTGAAACAAAAAACACAAAAAGATTATTGATCGGTATATAATTGGCTTTCGTGCTATGGAGGCTTTTTTTTTTTTTTGCAAAAATGGCGCCGGTTTGAACAAAAAGTATCGATTTTAGCATTTTTTTTGGCAGTTTTTTTTACAAAAAAATAGGAAGATGTCAAAAAAAAAAAAAGCTTCCATAGCACGATAAACAATGACTTTAAGAATATTGTGTAAAAAATTCAACTCGATAGCTTTAAAACTCTGCCCTCCAAGTTGGACACCGTTTTGAAAAATGCTGTTTCGAGAAAAACGCGTTCAAAGTTTCGCTGTAGCTGTAGCGCTCCGTTGCCTTCTTCCAAGAAATGCTGTACAGTAACCGAAATAATCTGAATTTCGGCATGAAAATTTCAGGGAATATTCGGAAGAGTGTATACTATTCGATAAAGCAAAAAAAAAAAAAAATCGGTTTTTTGAAAATTTCACACTGGAAAGCTCCCTTAAATATGTGTGGAAATTCGAATGAGTGAGATGAGGTTACGACTACAGTCAGCTGTTGCCTTGCTGTCACGTCTCTATATCGTAGTAAGTGGTAATAAATCCAATACCGGAAGTTCAAATTAAACTTGATATTACATGAAAATTAGGTCAATAAGCGTTTTTTTTCTAAGCGCGTTGGATTGCTACAAGCGTTAAGTATGTAAATCTGATTAATTTTACGAATCTGACAAATTCTCACTATTGTATACACTTTTGTAACGAATGGAAATTGGGTTTTTGTATGTCGTCTCGGGATTCCTTCACAAAAGTAAGCAATTTTTATATTTTTTTTCTCTGTGATAAGGTCGATAACCGACCCTGACATTTTACAGAGACGATTATTAATATATATATAGTGAAGCTCAGAAAAAATTATGAAAATCCTATGAATTGAAGCCTGTCGATAGTACTACCTTAAATGTTTCTCATTGTATCTCCTGTCAATTCGGAAGCATTCCATCAGGTGGTTCTCGAGATATCATGTCTGTGGCCATCGTCAACGGACACAAGACTGTCACGCCTCTACTGGCTATTACACCAAAACATATTCTTGTCCAATTCCATTGTAACCTCTAATTCCTAGTTACCTTGTTAGTTAACGTTAGTCAGCGAACGCTATAGCTGTAGGCGGAAAACGACTCGTCACACTCTCTATCTCTTACATGAGACTCGGTCCAAGCAACATTGGCTGTTCATTCGTTCGTTCAAGCACACGTGCAACCCTAGTAGCTATTACGGAGCTTTTATCAACGTTGTTCTCATTAAACCAAATAAATATTCTATACAGAATATCCACTTCATCTTGAACATTATTTATATAGACTACAAAATCTATATGTCCAACGACTTTGAAAACAGCGTTTCGGAAAAAACGCGTTTAAAGTTTGAAGTATGGTGCTGCTTCCGTCGCCCGGCCGAGTCTTCGAAGCCGTAGCTCATTAAATTTTAGGAATACTTTTATGAGGTTATCAGGGAATATAGCTAAAAGGTGATACTATCGAATAAAAATATTGTTGGAAAATACAATTTTTCTTCCTACCTACGTAGATGAAGCTCGTTAAATGTCCAGCATTTATTTCATCGTTTGTTTGGCTGCTTGTAGTTTTTCATGACCATCGCTTCAGCTTCTAAGGCTGACAATTATTGAGATTTAAAAATAATTATTGGTGACATCCTCTCTGTTCTTCACATCCAATTTCGAAGATGCGTCAACAGGATGAGCTGACGGTAGATCCTCAAATCAGCATTTTAAATTTACAATGATATTATCTATTACGATGCGGAAAATGTTAATTTTACAGTATTCTCCTGGTTGTGTATCGGCCGACAAGTCTAATGTACGTCCTTTACCCACAGCCAACTTAACTGTGAAATTTAAATATACATTCAATTTACGTAATGAGATAGCTCTTTTTATACAATTTACGAATCTACGACGAAGAAACTAGTTCAATTTTTATTGAATTATTTCTTTATGCTTGCTTAGGTGAAGAAATAAAACTAATCAATTATTTGAAACTAATTATTTTGGATCGATTTTTGTTCTGGGCGGGCGCGCCGTCCCCTGGCTGCGCCAATCACTTGCTACATATTCGATAATCAATTCATCACCACAGCTAAATATTACCAAACGCATATACCCGATTCAACGTCGTATATTTTCTTCACGAATTAAACATTTGAAAATGCATTTCTCTCGTAATTCGGTGTAGCCGTAATCGCGAGTGGGGAAAAGGAAATTGTTTTTCTTATGTCGAAGTAAACTGGCATCCTAGACACAATCGATATGTGCCACCCTCGTATGTGTCCGCCTGTATACGTTATAACAATTGAGAAAGTCCTTTAGTTATATGGCTTTTTGAACCGATCCAAGTTCGATTCAAAAATTCATATGTAAAAAAAGTATTTTCCAAAAACCGAGCTCTTATCCAATGTACTAAAAAGTAGAAATTAATTTTCTAAGTAGTCGGGAAGTGGGTGAAATATCGATTTTCCTTTTTGCATCTCACAGACAGTCAAGTTGAAAAAAACTTGTAAACTAAGAGTGCACGTTTTGTCAACAGATGATCAAGCCTCTGCTGATGGCTTTTGACTTCGATCACACGGTCATCGACGACGATACCGACTTCGTCCTTCGTTATTTAGTGAAGGACGAGAAAGTACTCGCCAAGATAGGCGAAATGTACGAGACGGAATGCTGTCCCGTTTACATGAGAACGATATTCGACTATCTTCACGAGACTGGCGTGACATCTGCGGACATCGAGAGAACTATAAGTTCGTTGCCACCGGTGAACGGTATTCCATCGCTACTCGAGAAATTGCACTCCCGGGGCATCGAAATCATCGTGATAAGCGACTCGAATACGTATTTCATAAATCATTGGCTCACACAGCAGCAACTCGATCACACGATCCAGGAAGTGTTTTCAAATCCCGCGCGTTTCGACGAGACGGGCTTGCTCAAGATTGACCACCATCACGCGCAGGATTGGTGCAAACTGAGCGCCCGAAACATATGCAAAGGTCACGTCCTCGACGGTTACGTCAAGAGAAGATCCGAGGAGGGCATTCACTTTCAAAGAGTGGCCTACGTCGGCGACGGGAAAAATGATTATTGTCCGGTTCTTCGTTTGTCCGTTGGAGATCTCGCTTTTCCAAGACGCCATTTTGCGCTCTCGAAGATTATCGATGGTGAGAAGAACGAAGGTGGCACTGGCAGACCACCAAAAGCTGAGATCATACCTTGGACGAACGGTATGGAAATATGGCGCGAACTCGTCGACAGAGTTCCGGAATTGGGCATTTCTACGGAAGATCTCAAACTTTGATAGTACCCCGACTTATTTGGACATCAAAGTCGAGAAAAAGTTCGAAACTTCGTGTTTCTGATTCGTGAACGAGAATGTCGGAATTAGGGTTCTAACGAAGCGGCGCTTCCGTCGTTCCTATCTGACATGCTATGCGCATGCGCAATAACTCGTGTAGATTTTTTTAAGCGTTTGCACAATTTAGGAGCCGGCGAACAAAACCGGACGAGCACACTACGTACGTTTTCATTTTATTTGTGTTTTTCAAGTACACCTTGATTAGCTTCTGAAATATTTTGAATCAAATCCGATTGCAAACACCTCATAATTGGTTTAGAACTGCCGTTTTTAAAGCGGAAAGGCAGTTTTCAGGCACAAAAATGAATAAAAATTTAATTCTACGTAGTGTGGACAAGTCCGGTTTTGTCCTCGATTATGGTGATGGGTGATACCGACCGAGCCACAATGAACGCGGGGAAGACAGCTGGGAATTCGTTTCCAAGTTTCCCTGAGCAAAGTTTCGAAAAAAAAAGACAATAGGATATTTAACTATATTAAAGATATGGTTCAGTCTCTTGTCATCCTACAAGAAGAGCTTAGAAAGTAGTTTCTATCGTTTTATCGAAAAAATATGCATCTTTTTAGGTTATTTCATTTTTTAAATTAGATAAATTTCAACGTTTGGCCACTTGGTTGAAAACGCTCCACGATGGGTTGGATCTCAAGTGACGTCACGTGCCGGTAATATTCACGTCACGTGTCTGGTTGAATATTTAAATTTTATTACCGATGTATATCGTAAATGCTGACATTTACGAAGATAAACAAAAATATTGTGAGCATAATATAAAATAATTAAGCATTTAAGATTATTTCCGTACAACAGTCAAATACCCTATTGCGATCTTCACTGTATTGAGGTATTCCTTTCACGAACCCGCATATTTAACAATTAACTTATTTTCTTCTATAATCAAGTGAAAATACATCCTAATATACTGGTAAAATTTCAATGAACTTTTGATGAGGAAATTACGACTCGACAAATCGTCTCCTTTAGACAGCACTATATGGAGATGACACGGCCACATTTCTATCTAATAATTTATACACTGAATAACTCTAGATGCGTGTAAAAAAATCTAAAGATTCCGTAACGACAATGAAAAGAGGGCGTCACCGAATGTTCAAAGAAAGTATTAAGAATAAAACTTGGAAAAATTTGACTAGCGGAAGAATTTTTCCAGCGGTTTCAGAGAAAATGTGAAAATATTTAAATCTACCAAATTTGTTCATGTTTCTTAAGCGCCGCTGTAATTTTACCGATGATTCAGAAGGGCCCTGCTGATGCCCCCACAAAATACGGCCCTCCGCGAGAGGAATACCTTAAAACGAAGTGTCACACCATCCGTGCGAAAGACATAGTTGGTTTCCCGATTTCCAGCGTTCCCCAACGCGGCTGATAATTCGCAAAAAATAAGAAAAAAACACTCCGCTCTGTTGAAATACAAACAACGTCTATCTCTTGGTTTGCTCTAACTGTAATATGTATAAGAAAATACTTGGCTGTAAGATCTTTGTCGAGCGGGGGTGGAACGCATGTCCTCGAAAACCAAACTGCTCTTTCCTCTTCCACCAAACAGTCGTCTGCTTGGGGCAAAACGCGGAAACGTTATTGTTAGCGCCTTAAGGGCGGATACCTCCGCTATTGTTGAAGATTAATTTTTTTAAATATCATGGAACAGCCAAAGGTAGTTATAAAACAAACCCAAGTCTAACAAACGGTGAAGAAATCTTTCCTTTAAAAAAAATCAGGAAAATCAGCAAATTTTTTCCTCACCTAAAGGTATCTCCACCCTTAATGGGTTGTACATTGTCTTAAGACAAATCGTTAAGCTCTGTGTCAGTGAATTCTACAGAACATGAAAAACTTTTCCATCTGTGAGAAAACTGCTCGAAATTGACCTTGTGCATGCCCTTAAGGGGCAATACCACAATGTTGGTCCAAATACCGACAGGGGCCTTTCAAGTGGATTGAAAAAAACGGATCATTTTCATTGAAAATGGCCGTTTTTGTGGAAAATGGAAAATTTTGGTTTCTCAAAATATACACACGATTTGTTTACATTTTTTCTAATGTTCTTGTTGCTGTATCCTTCTACAGTGGAATTTTGCGTTTCATAATAAACACTCGAAAAAGAAGCATTGTTTTAAATACTGATTTTCGACGATATTTCAGCCACTTGTGGTGGTCCGAAAAAAAAATTCTGTAAATGCTGACTGAAAGATGATTTTTTGTTTATTTCGTCGCAATTTGCACAGGATGTTAGCTCACAGAAGGCGTACAGCGAACAAAGAGCCGTACAAAAAGTATACGGAGATAACTGCATATGTATACCAGCGATGCAAAGTAGAGAAGTACAGCTGGATAGGCGCTCTATGCTAGGAGGTTCGCTGCTCGACCCAGCGCTTACATTTTATTTGTACCGCCTTTGACTTTGGTTCGCCTCTCGTTCTTCACGATCAATCTAAAGTACATCTTGTACAAATTATCGTGATTTAAGGTAGTCCTATCGTCAGGCTTCAATTCATAGGATTTTCCTAATTTTTTTTTTTTGAGCTTCACTAAATATATTAATAATCGTCTCTGTAAAATGTCAGGGTCGGTTATCGACCTTATTACCGAGAAAAAATATATAACAATTGCGTACTTTTGTGAAGGAATCCCTCGACGATACAAAAACCCGATTTCCGGTCGCTACAAAAGTGTATACAATAGTGAGAATCCGTCAGATTCTTAAAAATAATCAGATTTACATACTTAACACTTGTAGTAATCCAATGCTCGTGGCCCGGATACAATGCTTCACATTTCCCGCACCTGACATTGTCTTGACAGATCGACGTTGAAAAGCATGGAGGTCAGTGCAGCCAGATCGCGCTCGAAAGTTACCCTCTCTCTAGTCCCTCGCGCGCCCATCACACAATCATAGTAGCGCGTGTCCGTGAGCGAGCGACGCTCGGACATCTTCGGAAAGAGCCGAGTGCCGTCGAACTATGCCGACCGCGCCTTCGGCAGCTACACCAACACATAGACACGCTGAGCACGTTCATGTGCGGCCAAGCCTAACGAACTGAACGAAGGCTTCGAGGGAAAAAGCAATCCGAGCACGGCCCGCGCGTGACGTCACGCGACGGCACGCGCGAGACTTTTAGATGATTTCAATGCTTATTTAGCTCTTGATTCTCTGCGTTATTAATGTATACCAAAAATGTATCGCACACTCTGATCGCTTATTTTTTTAGTTTATACGTTAATTTAAATATAATAATAAATCTAAATTACAACTTATTTCTCTTCTAAAAAATTGTTTACGCTTTACTCACACCCGTCCTTATGCCAAATAAATTATAATTCATAAAAGTAAGCGGAAATATATTTATCTCCGTATTATTATGTTAATTCTCATACTTTCATCAAGGGATAAAGCATTATCCGCAAAAACAAACCAATCATCCATTCGACCGCGAATCGTCAGTACCAGAAAGTGCACAAATTCTACAAGCGATGAGATGGTCCTGTCGGTAGCGTTCCTGGCTTCGGTTCGCAGGGGCGCGGGATCGATCCCGCGCTCGGTGCTTTTTTTTTTTTTTTTAATTACTATTACTATTAATTCTTATTTGATTAGTTATGTTTATTAGTTATCATTATTATTTTAATTAGTTATCTTTTCGTGTCGAAAAATTTATTGCGCACTCCGACCGCTTATTTTATTAGTTTTTACGTTCATTTAAATGTAATAATAAATGTAAATTACAACTTATTTATCTTCTAAAAAATTGTTTGCGCTCTGTTGACACCCGTCCCTCTGCCAAATAAATTGTAATTCATAAAAGTAAGCGGAAATATATTGATATTCGTATTATTATGTTCATTCTCATATACTTTCATCAAGCGATAAAGCATTATTCCCAAAAACAAGCCATTCATCTATCCGGCCGCGAATCGGTAGTGCCAGAAAGTGCACATATTCTACAAGCGATGAGATGGTCCCGTCGGGAGTCTCGAGTCTGGAGTGAACCGGTGCACATCGATCCGCATTTTCTGTACTAGAATAAAGCGTCAACGGTGTATGGCTACAACCAGGGCGCAACCCACAGCACCCCAATACAGCCCAGAGCTGTAATATCGCTCACAGTGCCAAGGACCCGTGCTGGGAAGCATCACCGTAGCATAATCCACTCATATCAGAACCGATACGTCGTAGCGGCCGCGCCGCGGGCCAAGATGGCCGACCCGCATGCCGCTAACCACACGGCCCCATCAACCAGCGCATCAGAACAGCCAAGCCCTCTCAACACCAGATTGGGAGAATACTCGAGACTAGGATCAATCCAGCTCGACCGTCTCCTCAAGAGATCGCTAAAAGAGCATAGAAAAACCAAGCAACCGAGTCCGGTCGCCCCTAACCTAATCGCATCGCGAAAACGTAAAAACACGGCGCAGCCCGACCAACAAGACGTCGGCATAGGCCACGCGAACCCAGACATACCGACGGATGGATGGGAAGTCCCCAAACGCTCCACAAGGCGCAAGATAAATGCGACTACAGTCGAGAAGGAAGACATCGCCCCTGACGACAATCAATACCTAGCCCTATCCGAAGACAGCGATATGGAAGAAGATGCCACCAACGTCGGCGACACACCAGCTCGTAAGGTAACCCCGACAAAAAAAAACCAGGCCACCCCCTATCTACCTAACGAATACGTGTATGAAAGACATCATATCCATCCTAAACGAGCTCTCCATCTCCAAGAAGGAGATTATAATACTCGAATCAAACGAAAGCGGCATTAGGTCCCACACTGTGCACTCGCAGACCGCGGAGCACTACACAAAGATCAAGCAGGCTATAAGCTCAAAGCAACTGGAGTTCTATACCTTCACACCAAAGGACGAAAAACCAAAATCCTACTTAATAAAAGGAATCAGAGGCCACTTCACAGCAGAAGATATTCTGGATGAGCTGAACGAGCTAGCCCTGCCCGACGTGGAAATCAAAAGTGTAAGCAATTTTTACTTCGACAAAGAAAACCCGGACAGACACCACCTCCTGGTCGAGCTGTCAAGTAATAGCCCAACATCGGAGGTCCTCAAAATCAAGACGCTCGCCTACCAACGAGTAAAGTGGGAGAGATTAAGAAAACCCCTGGTTTACCAATGCCGCAGATGCCAACGAGTCGGGCACTCTGGCAAAAACTGCCATCTAGGCTTCAGATGTGTAAAATGCGCGGAAGCACACGACCCAGGCAAATGCCCCATCGCGCCTACAAGCGGCAAAGAGGCACTTAAATGCTCGAACTGTGGACAGTCAGGGCACCCGGCATCTTACAAGGGCTGCCCCTACATGAAACTCGCCATCGGCATCAAACGAAGCCAGCAACGCCACAATAAAGCTACAACGCGCCAGAAGGTTGAACTCATCTCAACATCGACCGCACTAACCCAGCCGAACCGCTCCTTCGCACAAGTAGCGAGGTCCACCATTGCGCCACGACCTTCGCACCTGACAAGAGCTTTAGCCGCAGCATCCAATCGACTTCAACCTCCGGCGAGGCCGACAGCAACCCCTATGACGAGCAACCTTCACTGCACCCAGCAAGCACAGACAGCACAGCCCCCGCCTGAACAACAACCCTATTGGGTCAAAGACCTAAAAACTGAACTAGCAACCCTCCTAGCGGAGCAATTGCAAGCCATCTCGGCTCAAGTAGCCCGTAACACGGCAAGAATAGATTCCATACTCAATTCGTTCAATATAGACCAATGGCCCTAGTACCAAACATAATCAACCACCTGAACATTGCCGCTATTAATGTGAACTCCATAATAGCCAATTATCGACGTCTCGAATTATCCGAATTCATGCGTAAGTACAACCATGACATCATATTACTCTCGGAAACTAAACTTAACCCCAAACACACCATCTTATACAAAGACCACATCATCATTCGCACAGACAGGCCCTACTCCCAACAAGGGGGAGGCACGGCAATTATCATAAAAAAAGGGATCCCATTCGAAAAGATAACCCACCCATCCTCTAGCGAGAACAGCATCATGGAGTTCACAATAATTAAGGTGGCACTACCAGAAACTAAAAAACTATTTATAGTAAGTGTCTATGCAACTAATGACAACCGCGCACTCTTCACGGCGGAACTGGACAAGCTCTTCAACAAATTGCACCTACACCAAGGTAGCAATTACTACGTCATGGCTGGTGATTTCAATGCTAGACGCAAGGAGTGGGGAGACAGGGCAAACAACCCACGAGGTAAATACTTTGCTCAATGGGAGGCCAGACAAGGCGCCAAATTCAAGTTAAAAATACTCACCCCTGCACAGCCCACCTACCACCCCGCGCACTCGTACTTAGACCTATGCCTTGCAGACGCCAGACTGTCGATCTCCAACAGCACTAACGACAAAATACAAACACTGCCGTACGACAGCGACCACGCAGCCCTCTCCTTTATAGTACAGCTCGACCACAACCACATAGACAAGTCCACCCAAATCGACACCCCACCCAGACTCAACTTTAAAGCCACCAACTGGAAAAGATTTCAAAAGAAGCTAGACGAGACTTACTCAGCAACACTCCCTGACAACCAAAACATCTCAATCCCAGAAATTGACTATCACCTAAGCCTTATAAATGACGCCATATTACGCATAATCAACAACACAGTCCCCAAAACCATACCCAAGGACAACCTACTAAAGTACTGCAGCTCACGTATCAACCGCTTACAACATCACAAATCAACACTAGTCACACTAATGCACTCGCTACATATTGTGGACCCGACCTGCAAAAATAGGGTCACGAGAAAGGCCAAAGCGGCCCTACGCGCAATTCGCGATTCCCTTAGCCGAGAATTCAGCCGCGCAACTGAAAAATTTTGGTCTGACCAGCTGAAACTGATCAATTACAAAGACCCCGAACAATTCTTCCCGCGCGTCAACCGTCTCCTAAGGCCCCGGCGCCACGTTAGCATAGACAATATACATATTAACACAAACAGCCAAGAACTTATCCTGAGAAGTAAAGTGAATGTTACAGAAGTGCAAACAGTCAACAACCAAATAATTATCACAACAGCCTCCGACAAACTGAACGCCCTGGGCGCGTACTTCGAGTCCATCAACTCACCACGGCCGTTAAATACAGGCACGCAACTCGCAAATCTTGTCACCACCGCAGCCACCCAAATCAAAGATACTGCCGCCTCTCTACGGGCAAATAACTCGACACTAACTGCCTTCTCAGCCGATAACAGCTCAACTAACCCGAACACACCGGACCTAACCCCACCCCCCTTCACCAACGTTACATCGGTCCGAAAAGCCCTGGCAAAGATCCCCAATAAAACCTCGTACGGCATTGATAACATCCCCCCCATCGTGCTCAAGCACCTCCCCTCGAGCATAATCAGAGCACTCGCAATAATCTTTAACAATGCGATCAACCACCGCTATTTCCCTAGTGGCTGGAAAAGAGCAAAGGTCTTACCAATCCTAAAAAAAGACAAAAACCCAAACGACCCCTCGAGCTATCGCCCCATTAGCCTCACCCCCAGCCTAAGCAAGGTCTTCGAAGCCATCATCAACACCAAAATATCATCCTGCTGCCACACCAACAATATCATTCCCCATACGCAATTCGGCTTTAAACACCGCCATTCCACCACACACGCAATCCACAAGCTACTATCCGACTTAAATAATTGGGTCAGTAACAGCCCCCTAGTAGGCGCAGCCTTACTAGACCTAGAGAAAGCTTTTGACTCAGTGTGGCTGGACGGACTTCTCTTTAAGTTACAAAAGAAAAAGCTCCCGTCCTGGCTTATCTATCTAATCTGGGACATGATATCGCTCAAGACGTTTAGCACCTGGGACGGGTCGACAATCTCATCCGAGACCTTTCACATCAGACAAGGGCTCCAGCAAGGCACGGTTAACTCGCCAATCCTTTTCAATATATACACCAGTGACATCCTCAAGCTCTTCGGCATCAATAATGGCACAAACACGGCCGCAATTGCGTTTGCAGATGACGTCATAGTCTACACCAAGAGCAACCGAGCCCAAACCGTCCGCACTGAGCTTGAGAACATCACTGAAAAAATCAACCAATACTACATTGCCTGGAACCTGCGCCTTAGCCCTCAGAAGTGTGAGACAATCTTGTTCAGAAAACCACTCCGCTGCTTGTCCACCCAACACAAAGCTGGGTGCGCAAACTTCAGCATTGAAACCACCATCCCTGGCACGAACGAAAAACAGCGAATTCCGCACAAAAAATCCGTGAAATACCTAGGCGTCCAAGTAGATTACCTCCTGCGAGGGAATTCACACTTGTCCATCCAACTACAAAAAGCCAAAAAGGCGTTGCAAGCCAACAGTGCGATATTTTGCAACAAGCACCTAACCCCCCGAACAAAAATAATATTATACATGTTACTTGTAAGACCAATCCTAACGTACGCTGCACCCATCTGGTGGAACACCAACCACACCATGTTCGAACAACTACGAATGTGGGAGAGGAAGTGCCTAAGAATATGCCTACGACTTTACCGGTCTGCGCACTCTGACTTCCACCACCTAATTAGTAATAGCACGCTGTACGACCTGGCTAACATCTCAAGAATTGACTTATTTGCGCTGAAATTAACAAGAGACTATTTTAGTCGAATACCGCTGCTCAACAATCCAATGATGGAGGCGATTATGGACCAAGATGGGCGCGTATCAGAACGTCAAATTAAAATCGGCTACCCAACACCGCAAACGTTCCTATTCTGCGACAATAGCGGCCTTATGCAAAATGCCGCCAACACCCCGCTATTATTCCACTGGAGGCGAAATAAGGCAGACAAACGCATAGCAATGACGAGCGATGCTTACACAACAAACCCTGAGAAATTCGCCGGCTCGCGCCAGATCCCGCAGTGCGACTTCCTCGATTTTTCTAGGCTCAAATTTGAACGATATCGGTGGCTAAGCCCAAACTCAGCTCACATAGCAGAGCTCATTGAAAGGCGGGCCCAACACACCCGGCGTATCGCGCGGTCGCGCCAGCAACGACCACCCCGACGGTAGTGCGCTAGCTGGCCAGCGTGCTACCCCTGTAAATATGTAAATAGCCTACTTTTAAGTTCCTAGATTAAGTACTGACACCCAGAAGTGACTGAGGTTTTTTTATTACAATCCGTAATTTTCCTCATATCCCAAGTAAATGTGCTAGTCAGTGCACACCTGAGTTTTTTTTTTGTTACGTATAAAATATAATCCTAGATAATATGTTGTAATAATCAAGTCGCCTTACACGTTGTGATATTAGCTATAATACTGCGAGTACTGTAAGCACACAGTCATGAGTGTTAGGATTCAGATTTAAGGTTTGTTGTTAGTTGTTTGTTGTAACCACAAAATGTAAGACGGTACCTGCGGAAACAATAAACAATTCTTAAAAAAAAAAAAAAAAAAAAAAAAAAAAGATGGTCCCGTCGGTAGCGTTCCTGGCTTCAGTTCGCAGGGGCGCGGAATCGTTCCGCGCTCAGTGCTTTTTTTTTTTTTTTTAATTACTATTACTATTAATTCTTATTTGATTAGTTATGTTTATTAGTTATCATTATTATTTTAATTAGTTATCTTTTCGTGTCGACAAATTTATTGCGCACTCCGACCGCTTATTTTATTAGTTTGTACGTTCATTTAAATGTAATAATAAATCTAAATTACAACTTATTTATCTTCTAAAAAATTGTTTGCGCTTTACTCATACCCGTCCCTATGCCAAATAAATTGTAATTCATAAAAGTCGTAAAACATCATGAGCTATTTCAGCCTATTTTCAGAATAATGTTCTTTCACTGGGCATGTTTCACGAATAAACAATTAGCCCCATACAAAAAGAAATTAATAATTAAAAAAAAAAAACAGAAAAGTATTGAGCGCGGGGGACGATCCGGCGGCCCTGCGGACCGAAGCCACGAACGCTACCAACGGGACCATCTTATCGCTTGTGTTAAAAATGCACTTTCTGGAACTACCGATTCGCGGCCGGATAGATGAATGGCTTGTTTTTGGGAATAATGCTTCATCGCTTGATGAAAGTATATGAGAATGAACATAATAATACGAATATAAATATATTTCCGCTTACTTTTATGAATTACAATTTATTTGGCATAGGGACGGGTATGAGTAAAGCGCAAACAATTTTTTAGAAGATAAATAAGTTGTAATTTAGATTTATTATTACATTTAAATGAACGTACAAACTAATAAAATAAGCGGTCGGAGTGCGCAATAAATTTTTCGACACGAAAAGATAACTAATTAAAATAATAATGATAACTAATAAACATAACTAATCAAATAAGAATTAATAGTAATAGTAATTAAAAAAAAAAAAAAGCACCGAGCGCGGGATCGATCCCGCGCCCCTGCGAACCGAAGCCAGGAACGCTACCGACAGGACCATCTCATCGCTTGTAGAATTTGTGCACTTTCTGGTACTGACGATTCGCGGTCGAATGGATGATTGGTTTGTTTTTGCGGATAATGCTTTATCCCTTGATGAAATTATGAGAATTAACATAATAATACGGAGATAAATATATTTCCGCTTACTTTTATGAATTATAATTTATTTGGCATAAGGACGGGTGTGAGTAAAGCGTAAACAATTTTTTAGAAGAGAAATAAGTTGTAATTTAGATTTATTATTATATTTAAATTAACGTATAAACTAAAAAAATAAGCGATCAGAGTGTGCGATACATTTTTGGTATACATTAATAACGCAGAGAATCAAGAGCTAAATAAGCATTGAAATCATCTAAAAGTCTCGCGCGTGCGTCGCGTGACGTCACGCGCGGGCCGTGCTCGGATTGCTTTTTCCCTCGAAGCCTTCGTTCAGTTCGTTCGGCTTGGCCGCACATGAACGTGCTCAGCGTGTCTATGTGTTGGTGTAGCTGTCGAAGGCGCGGTCGGGATAGTTCGACGGCACTCGGCTCTTTTCGAAGATGTCCGAGCGTCGCTCGCTCACGGACACGCGCTACTATGATTGTGTGATGGGCGCGCGAGGGACTAGAGAGAGGGTAACTTTCGAGCGCGATCTGGCTGCACTGATGGAGGTTAAGCTCGCCTGAATGAGTAAAAAGGGACGGAGATAGAACCAATGTTGCCAAATATCAAACCTAGAAATACTACGCGAATCGATGGAATAGCTATTTTTTCATTTTTCTAATTAAATGTGAGCATTCATGTAACAGTTTACAAATGGAAAGTTTTAGTTACTACAAATTATTTTTTTTTGCATATGTTAAAAATAAAAATTTTACATGTCTCAAGTATGATCAGTGGTTGCCTCAAGTGCTTCGGGACATACGGCTGATACTTTGATACCAGCAACGCGCTTTTTCTCGAAACACACACCAGCAGGGCAGCCAGATCGCGCTCGAAAGTTACCCTCTCTCTAGTCCCTCGCGCGCCCATCACGCAATCATAGTAGCGCGTGTCCGTGAGCGAGCGACGCTCGGACATCTTCGGAAAGAGCCGAGTGCCGTCGAACTATCCCGACCGCGCCTTCGGCAGCTACACCAACACATAGACACGCTGAGCACGTTCATGTGCGGCCAAGCCGAACGAACCAGTGCAGCCAGATCGCGCTCGAAAGTTACCCTCTCTCTAGTCCCTCGCGCGCCCATCACACAATCATAGTAGCGCGTGTCCGTGAGCGAGCGACGCTCGGACATCTTCGGAAAGAGCCGAGTGCCGTCGAACTATCCCGACCGCGCCTTCGGCAGCTACACCAACACATAGACACGCTGAGCACGTTCATGTGCGGCCAAGCCGAACGAACTGAACGAAGGCTTCGAGGGAAAAAGCAATCCGAGCACGGCCCGCGCGTGACGTCACGCGACGGCACGCGCGAGACTTTTAGATGATTTCAATGCTTATTTAGCTCTTGATTCTCTGCGTTATTAATGTATACCAAAAATGTATCGCACACTCTGATCGCTTATTTTTTTAGTTTATACGTTAATTTAAATATAATAATAAATCTAAATTACAACTTATTTCTCTTCTAAAACATTGTTTACGCTTTACTCACACCCGTCCTTATGCCAAATAAATTATAATTCATAAAAGTAAGCGGAAATATATTTATCTCCGTATTATTATGTTAATTCTCATACTTTCATCAAGGGATAAAGCATTATCCGCAAAAACAAACCAATCATCCATTCGACCGCGAATCGTCAGTACCAGAAAGTGCACAAATTCTACAAGCGATGAGATGGTCCTGTCGGTAGCGTTCCTGGCTTCGGTTCGCAGGGGCGCGGAATCGATCCCGCGCTCGGTGCTTTTTTTTTTTTTTAATTACTATTACTGTTAATTCTTATTTGATTAGTTATGTTTATTAGTTATCATTATTATTTTAATTAGTTATCTTTTCGTGTCGAAAAATTTATTGCGCACTCCGACCGCTTATTTTATTAGTTTGTACGTTCATTTAAATGTAATAATAAATCTAAATTACAACTTATTTATCTTGTAAAAAATTGTTTGCGCTTTACTCATACCCGTCCCTATGCCAAATAAATTGTAATTCATAAAAGTAAGCGGAAATATATTTATATTCGTATTATTATGTTCATTCTCATATACTTTCATCAAGCGATGAAGCATTATTCCCAAAAACAAGCCATTCATCTATCCGGCCGCGAATCGGTAGTGCCAGAAAGTGCATTTTTAACACAAGCGATAAGATGGTCCCGTTGGTAGCGTTCGTGGGTTCGGTCCGCAGGGCCGCCGGATCGTCCCCCGCGCTCAATACTTTTCTGTTTTTTTTTTAAATTATTAATTTCTTTTTGTATGGGGCCAATTGTTTATTCGTGAAACATGCCCAGTGAAAGAACATTATTCTGAAAATAGGCTGAAATAGCTCATGATGTTTTACGAGTTTTATGAATTACAATTTATTTGGCATAGGGACGGGTATGAGTAAAGCGCAAACAATTTTTTAGAAGATAAATAAGTTGTAATTTAGATTTATTATTACATTTAAATGAACGTACAAACTAATAAAATAAGCGGTCGGAGTGCGCAATAAATTTTTCGACACGAAAAGATAACTAATTAAAATAATAATGATAACTAATAAACATAACTAATCAAATAAGAATTAATAGTAATAGTAATTAAAAAAAAAAGCACTGAGCGCAGAACGATCCCGCGCCCCTGCGAACTGAAGCCAGGAACGCTACCGACGGGACCATCTCATCACTTGTAGAATATGTGCACTTTCTGGCACTACCGATTCGCGGCCGGATAGATGAATGGCTTGTTTTTGGGAATAATGCTTTATCGTTTGATGAAAGTATATGAGAATGAACATAATAATACGAATATCAATATATTTCCGCTTACTTTTATGAATTACAATTTATTTGGCATAGGGACGGGTATGAGTAAAGCGCAAACAATTTTTTAGAAGATAAATAAGTTGTAATTTATATTTATTATTACATTTAAATGAACGTACAAACTAATAAAATAAGCGGTCGGAGTGCGCAATAAATTTTTCGACACGAAAAGATAACTAATTAAAATAATAATGATAACTAATAAACATAACTAATCAAATAAGAATTAATAGTAATAGTAATTAAAAAAAAAAAAAGCACCGAGCGCGGGATCGATCCCGCGCCCCTGCGAACCGAAGCCAGGAACGCTACCGACAGGACCATCTCATCGCTTGTAGAATTTGTGCACTTTCTGGTACTGACGATTCGCGGTCGAATGGATGATTGGTTTGTTTTTGCGGATAATGCTTTATCCCTTGATGAAAGTATGAGAATTAACATAATAATACGGAGATAAATATATTTCCGCTTACTTTTATGAATTATAATTTATTTGGCATAAGGACGGGTGTGAGTAAAGCGTAAACAATTTTTTAGAAGAGAAATAAGTTGTAATTTAGATTTATTATTATATTTAAATTAACGTATAAACTAAAAAAATAAGCGATCAGAGTGTGCGATACATTTTTGGTATACATTAATAACGCAGAGAATCATTGAAATCATCTAAAAGTCTCGCGCGTGCCGTCGCGTGACGTCACGCGCGGGCCGTGCTCGGATTGCTTTTTCCCTCGAAGCCTTCGTTCAGTTCGTTCGGCTTGGCCGCACATGAACGTGCTCAGCGTGTCTATGTGTTGGTGTAGCTGCCGAAGGCGCGGTCGGGATAGTTCGACGGCACTCGGCTCTTTCCGAAGATGTCCGAGCGTCGCTCGCTCACGCACACGCGCTACTATGATTGTGTGATGGGCGCGCGAGGGACTAGAGAGAGGGTAACTTTCGAGCGCCAGCTGGCTGCACTGCTCACCAGTATTCCACGCACCCCACTGTTCCACACGCACATCCGAGGTGTCATGCGCCTACACTAGTGTTCCATACCCAATTGCCCAGTGTCCACCCGAGATTGCATGCACCGCACCAGTGCAGCCAGATCGCGCGCGAAAGTTACCCTCTCTCTAGTCCCTCGCGCGCCCATCACACAATCATAGTAGCGCGTGTCCGTGAGCGAGCGACGCGCGGACATCTTCGGAAAGAGCCGAGTGCCGTCGAACTGTCCCGACCGCGCCTTCGGCAGCTACACCACCATAGACACGCTGAGCACGTTCATGTGCGGCCAAGCCGAACGAAGGCTTCGAGGGAAAAAGCAATCTGAGCACGGCCCGCGCGTGACGTCACGCGCCGGCACGCGCGAGACTTTTAGATGATTTCAATGCTTATTTAGCTCTTGATTCTCTGCGTTATTAATGTATACAAAAAAATGTATCGCGCACTCTGAACGCTTATTTTTTTAGTTTATACGTTAATTTAAATATAATAATAAATCTAAATTACAACTTATTTATCTTCTAAAAAATTGTTTACGCTTTACTCACACCCGTCCTTATGCCAAATAAATTATAATTCAGAAAAGTAAGTGAAAATATATTTATATTCGTATTATTATATTAATTTTCATACTTTCATCAAGCGATAAAGTATTATCTCCAAAAACAAGTCAATCATCAATCGGGCCGCCAATCGTAACTGCGAGAAAGTGCATCTTTAACACAAGTGATGAGATGGTCCCGTTGGTAGCGTTCCTGGCTTCGGTCCGTAGGGGCGCAGGATCGTTCCTCACGCTCAGCGCTTTTTTTTTTAATCATGGTTACTATTAATTTTTATTTGATTAGTTATTTTTATTAGTTATCATATTTATTTTAATTAGTTATCTTTTAGTACCGAAAAATTTTTCGCGCACTCTGACCGCTTAATTTATTAGTTTTTACGTTAATTTAAATATAATAAATCTAAAATACAACTTATTTATCTTCTAGCAAAATGTTTGCGCTTTACTCACACCCGACCCTATGCCAAATAAATTGTAATTCATGAAAGTAAGTGGAAATATATTTATCTTCGTATTATTATATTCATTCTCATATACTTTCATCAAGCAAAAAAGTATTATCCCCAAAAACAACCATCCATCCGACCGCGAATCGTAAGTACCAGAAAGTGAACATACATTGACACAAAAAATTAAAGGAGCAAGAAAAGTTGAACTTCGTCAAAAGTGTTCGTACAAAAAAAAAGGATGTTAAAGCTTCAAGTTTCTAGTTTTAGTTCCGACAATGATTTTTTTTGAGAATCACTGATTGCGCGGTAGGAAGAAATATCACGGCAAAAAAAATGTTGCAAATTTTTACGTTTTTCAAAGTTCTGCACGTGTTTTGGAGATTTTTTTCGGACTTGACCAATATCAAGGTCATTGAGCCCATTCAATTCAGTTCAATTTGCTTCTTTTTTTATCTCCTTACGACCATTTTTCGCTGATATCGGCCTCCTCGTCGGCCTCTGAATGAAAAAACGTCCTTTTGTCTTCAGTCATCGATATCTCGGGAACTAATGGTCGTACGGGAATTCGACCGGCAATTTTGGAAACGTGAATGCATACTCTACAAGCTCTGATTATTATTGTACGTTTAAAAAAATTATTTTTGCCATCAGTTTTAAAAAAGTACAAAAAATCGATGTTTTCTTGTTTTTTATAAAATCCACCGCTACTTTGCAAATATTGCGATAAACACTATTGTTTATGGACGGTCATTCGGCTCAATATGTCCCCAAGAGATATGCAAAATTCCAAATTGATCCGTTCATCGGTCTTTCTTGCCCGATTGACCAAAATATGAAAAAAAATTAAAGGAACAAGTTTCCTCCTTTAGTCCAGTCATTTCGTCCGAAAAAAAGGCAAATAAAAGAAAATGAATTTGCGCTTCTAATTTTTTAATATGTTGTAGGGGATACCTAGAAAAGCTTAACTTGAGATTGTCGACCAAGCTTTCCTAGGAGCTTTCGCCGCCATCTTGGAAAACGCTTAAAATTTGTTTTTCGGCAATAACTCGGCTATCCGATGAGATTCGAAAATTTTTGTAAGACACTTTTTGTAGCTTTCTTTGTGCTCTACAATAACGCCTGAATCATTTTTAGCGTATCATGCATCGTTATCGAGATATCGATCGATAAAGTCAAAAATTTAGGACACAATTTTTGTTTTTTCCTTTTTTTTTCTTTGGGTCTTAATAAATATGAAAAATTGTGGAATTCAAACTTGTAGAGCATATTCAGACCTACAATTTCCTTCTTGGATTTTTTTATGTTGGACAAAAATTACGATCTCCAGCGCGCCGTTCCCGCTGTCGCTGTTCACCGAAGAAGGAATGCGGAAAGGAACAAAGTCATTATTATACAAAGCCTTCGAACCTTTGACCGAAAATTTACAACGTTCCAACAGACATCATTGCATAATCGACGGTGGATTCCTTCTCCACAAAGTTGTGTGGGGTCGAATCGAAACGTTTGACCTTATCTGCCAGAAATACGTCAGATACGTACAACATAACTTCGAAGGAAAGGTTGCAATCATATTCGACGGTTATCCGACTGATATGACACTCGCTGGAACCAAAACTTCGGAAAGAGTACGACGTTCGAGAAAAAACCAATCGCCGGAGTTCACATTCGATGAGACAACTACTCCAAAAGTTAGCCAGGAGAAGTTTCTCACAAGGGATCAAAACAAGAACCAACTAATACAAATGCTTTGCCGTTACTTTACAACGACCGGAATAAAAGTGGAGCAGGCTTTTGAGGACGCGGATACTCTTATTGTGAACACGGCAATTAAAGAAGCGTCGAGTCATGACTCCGTGGAAATCGTCGGCGAAGATATCGATCTTCTGGTTTTACTCGCCGGGCTTGCTCCGGATAAAAATAATATATTTTTCCGCAAACCAGCAAAAGGAAATACGCCGGAAAAGTTGTACTCGCCGCACAGTTTCAAACACAAGTCAGTTCTGGAGCACATTCTTTTCATTCACGCTTTTAGCGGTTGCGACACGACATCATCTTTCTATAACATCGGCAAGTCGAAGTTCATTAACACTCTCGAGAAAAATCCAGAGCTACGGTCATCGGTGGAATTATTCAAACAAGAAAAGGTCGATCCGGAGGTTCTCACTTGCGCGGGAGAGCAATTCCTTATCGCCCTATATGGTGGTGATAAGCACGAGAAGTCCATAAATATTTTGCGATTCCATCGCTTCGCAAAATCAATGACAGCGAATAAAGTGAATCACCTCTCACTACTCCCGCCAACCAAAAGCGCTGTGCGTCAACACATTTTCCGGACGTATCTCCAAGTTCAAACCTGGCTCGGATTTTTCAAGGATCCACAAGGATGGGGTTGGCGACAGACCAATCGAGGGCTCGAACCAATCACCAGCACCGCCGAACCCGCTCCGCCTGAACTATTAAAGCTCATTTCCTGTAAGTGTAAAGGAAATTGTGAGGCCGCCTGTGGGTGCAGAAAAGCGGGAATCAGTTGCTCCGTTATTTGCATGCACTGCAGTGGGCAAACATGCAGTAACGTCGCCAGAGTCGACATTTTGCTTGACGACGACGACGACGATGTCTGTAACGATGATGATGACGATGCTCTCATCGAATCAGCATCATTTCCAACGTTTCAACAGACACAACAACTCGAAGAGTTTACGGAGGACGAAGATCTTCAGCCTGGACCATCCAAGCGAAAAAAGACATGAAAAAAGTCCATCGTTCGTGTCTCGAGTGCAGAAAAAAATATTTTTCTTTCCGTTTATTTTGTTTTGTTTATTTTGTATTGTAAAAAAATAATATTTTTTACTGCACAAACAAATTATTTGTTTAATAAATTACTATTGTGTGATCCTTAATTTGTTGCTCTATGTACTTATTTTTTATCCCATCAATTTCCTGAACAATTTCCCATTCGATTCGACATCCAGACACAACCGAGCGAGCAGCTCGCTCGACGCTGAGTGTGGATTCACCGACTTTGCGGCGCGCTGGAGATCGTAATTTTTGTCCAACATAAAAAAATCCAAGAAGGAAATTGTAGGTCTGAATATGCTCTACAAGTTTGAATTCCACAATTTTTCATATTTATTAAGACCCAAAGAAAAAAAAAGCAAAAAACAAAAATTATGTCCTAAATTTTTGACTTTATCGATCGATATCTCGATAACGATGCATGAAACGCTAAAAATGATTCAGACGTTATTGTAGAGCACAAAGAAAGCTACAAAAAGTGTCCTACAAAAATTTTCGAAATCTCATCGGATAGCCGAGTTATTGCCGAGAAACAAATTTTACCCCTTTTTTCAACATGGCGGCGAAAGCTCCTAGGAAAGCTTGGTCGACAATCTCAAGTTAAGCTTTTCTAGGTATCCCCTACAACATATTAAAAAATTAGAAGCGCAAATTCATTTTCTTTTTTGAATGTACGTAATGACTGGACTATTCTCAGAAATCATTTCATGATTATTAAGAGGAAAAACAACTTTTCACTACTTTTCGTACAATTGGGTATTGAGTACGCATTAAATGTTGGAAAAGAACCCTGAAAATCATATTGACTAAAAATTTTCGATTTTTTTTTTTTTAATAACAAAAATGTTGAAATTTTTTTGTTTATAAAAAAATCTATTTCGATTTTTTTTATTTTTCTAATGTTGACATTTTTTTTCGATTCAACATTGTACCGCCAGCATTAGAATTACCCAAAGTGTACGTAGAATTACCCAAAGCGTACCTCCCCGTGGTATGCTTTGGGTAATTCTGATGCTGGCAGTACAATGTTGATTCAAAAAAAAATTTCAACATTAAAAAAAAAAAATGCGAAAATGATTTTTTTATAAAAAAAAAAATTTTCAATATTTTTTTTATGAAAAAATTTTTTTTTTTCGAAAATTTTTAGTCAATATGATTTTCACGGTTTTTTTCCAACATTCAATGCGTACTCAATACCCAATTGTACGAAAAGTAATGAAAAGTTTTTTTTCCTCTTAGTAATCATGAAATGATGTCTGAAAAGGAGGAAACTTGCTCCTTTAATTTTTTTTCAAATTTTGGTTAATCGGGCAAGAAAGACCGATAATCGGATCAACTTGGAATTTTGCATGGCTCTTGGGGACATCTTGAGCTGAATGACCGTCCATAAACATTAGTCTTTATCGCAATATTTGCAAAGTAGCGGTGGATTTCATAAAAACCAAGAAGACATCGTTTTTTTGTACTTTTCTAAAACTAATGGCAAAAATAAAAAATAAAAGTTACACCACAATAATAATCGGAGCTTGTAGAGTATTCGAGTTTCCAAAACTACCGATCGAATTCCCGTACGACCATTAGTTCCTGAGATATCTCAGCGAAAAATGGTCGTACGGAGAAAAAAAAGCAAATTGAAGTGAATTGAATGGGCTCAATGACCTTGATATTGGTCAAGTCAGAAAAAAATCTCCAAAACACGTGCAGAACTTTGAAAAACGTAAAAATTTGCAACATTTTTTTTGCCGTGATATTTCTTGCGACCGCGCAATCCGTGATTCTCAAAAAAAAAATCATTGTCGGATCTAAAACTAGAAACTTGAAGCTTTAAAATCCTTTTTTTTTGTACGACCACTTTTGACAAAGTTCAACTTTTCTTGCTCGTTTAATTTTTTGTGTCAATGTATGTTCACTTTCTGGTACTGACGATTCGCGGTCGGATGGATGATTGTTTTTGGGGATAATACTTTATCGCTTGATGAAAGTATATGAGAATGAATATAATAATACGAAGATAAATATATTTCCGCTTACTTTTATGAATTACAATTTATTTGGCATAGGGTCGGGTGTGAGTAAAGCGCAAACATTTTGCTAGAAGATAAATAAGTTGTATTTTAGATTTATTATATTTAAATTAACGTAAAAACTAATAAAATAAGCGGTCAGAGTGCGCGATAAATTTTTCGGTACTAAAAGATAACTAATTAAAATAAATATGATAACTAATAAAAATAACTAATCAAATAAGAATTAAGGATGTTGGGTCCCAAATCGCAAATGATGATAAAATTCTGAAAATTTGGTATGTTTTTGTATGAAGTATTTCAGAGGTCGTGTAAAAATTTCACGACAATTAGGAAGCTCGTTATTGAACAATTAACATTCACAAATTAAATGCTGTCTTATGGAAACTGATGTAACTTTGCAATAAGTTTTTCTTTTGACCTCTCAATTTTGTAATATCTACAATATACTGAAAGCAACGGAAACAAAACGAAGTTTATTGATACATTTTTTTTATTTCTTTTAAAAATTGTTCTTAACAAAACGTTAATTTTTCAATAACGAGCTTCCTAATCGTCGTGAAATTTTAACACGACCTCTTAAATACTTCATACAAAAACATACCAAATTTTCAGAATTTTCTTATCATTTTTTATTTCAACCCTTAAGGAGGTTGAAGTAATGATGATAGAATTCTGAAAATTTGGTATGTTTTTATATGACGTATTCAGGAGGTCGTGTAAAAATTTCATGACGATTAAGAAGCTATTTATTGAACAATTAACATTAACATGTTTTATAGGGACTCAACATCCTTAATAGTAACCATGATTTAAAAAAAAAAAGCGCTGAGCGTGAGGAACGATCCTGCGCCCCTACGGACCGAAGCCAGGAACGCTACCAACGGGACCATCCTATCGCTTGTGTTAAAAATGCATTTTCTGGCACTTACGATTGGCGGCCGAATGGATGATTGATTTGTTATTGGAGATAATACTTTATCGCTTGATGAAAGTATGAGAATTAATATAATAATACGAATATAAATATATTTGCACTTACTTTTCTGAATTATAATTTATTTGGCATAAGGACGGGTGTGAGTAAAGCGTAAACAATTTTTTAGAAGATAAATGAGTTGTAATTTAAATTTATTATTATATTCAAATTAACGTATGAACTAAAAAAATAAGCGTTCAGAGTGCGCGATACAATTCTTTTGTATACATTAATAACGCAGAGAATCAAGAGCTAAATAAGCATTGAAATCATCTAAAAGCCTCACGCGTGCCGTCGCATGACGTCACGCGCGGGCCGTGCTCAGATTGCTTTTTCCCTCGAAGCCTTCGTTCGGCTTGGCCGCACATGAACGTGCTCAGCGTGTCTATGTGTTGGTGTAGCTGCCGAAGGCGCGGTCGGGACAGTTCGACGGCACTCGGCTCTTTCCGAAGATGTCCGAGCGTCGCTCGCTCACGGACACGCGCTACTATGATTGCGTGATGGGCGCGCGAGGGACTAGAGAGAGGGTAACTTTCGCGCACGATCTGGCTGCACTGCACCGCACAGTTCTATAACACGAACACACTCCATATTGCCGTCATGTAAGAAAGCGGCATATACAAATAAAATCGAAGATGCGTTTTTTGTACCGGTGGAATCGGTACAAAAGTTCCCATCGTTCGGTATCGTAAAACGCATTTTCGGTTTCTTTTGTACGTGCCGCCTTCTTCCATATGACGGCAGCATTTATACTATAAACGCATTCTCTGCACATCAATGAATTCTCCATCGAAAATAAAAATAAAAATTCAGCGTTACACCGACTTCGAAAAATGATGGCAAGATGGGCTGGCGGAAGAGCGGATGCTCATCGCGAAGACGACGGAGATACAAAACGGAGAGCGCGATAACAGATATAGGTATAACCAGAACGGATACATAGCAGCTATAAATAAAATACTATAGATAAAGTACTAAGTAATAAATAAATAACTCTAAAATTGAATATCTCGAAAACTATTGCGAGTCACCAAAAATCCCTTTAGGGGTTGTCTTAATATGTTAAAAGGAAGGTCTGTGCAAAATTTCAGCTCGATCGGGGGGGGGGGGGGTTCGGTACGTTGTTCCGGACTTCATTAATGGTGAGTCCAATTGCCTCCTTGAGCTCCGGAATGGTCTGTGGATCATCGGCATACACTTTTTCTTTCAGAAAGCCCCAAAGAAAGAAGTCCAATGGAGTGAAATCGCACGATCTTCGTGGCCAATTCACATCGCCGCGGGGCTCGATAAAACAATTATGAAATTTCGTCTGCAATAATTATGCCGTGACAATGCAGTAAATAACAATTTCTTTGCGTTACTCGATCGTGTAATCCTCCATGACTAAACCTTAATACTTCCTGATGCCAGTTGTGAAAGACGAGTACTCTACGTTCGCCACAAAAAAAAATGGCGAGCAATTTAAAATGTCAGGAGAAATGAATTATCACGATTCACCACGTACCGCCCGCCCTTTCCATTATCGTTAAAACAAATGACAGTCATCGGGAACGGAAAGTACGACTAAATAGTTGACACAGTTGAGACTTTTAATACATCATACTGACCCTTTACAAATACATCTATGCAACTCGGATAGTGCACCATACATATAAATTAATTGTTTGCGTATATGTATGTCTATATATTTATATATTTATGTGACACATTACTTCCGTACATTTGCAAGTAACGCTACGTACGTATATTCTACAATTAGATATTTATTTGCGCTTAGTTTCGCAATTTTATTTGAATCGCAAGGAACTATGTTCCATCGATGGAAGAATACAAAATGTAGGTCCATTTTATGCAATGACACAGGAACCATCTGCGCATTTTGTCTCTTTTTTTATGAAGTCCGCGTGTGCGTAGACGCTCGTGAAGATATCGCCATGGCCTCCGAAACCTACGACAACCGATGCTATTCCCACGAGTTTGCCGTCTACAATGAGCGGTGACCCAGAATCATTCTGGAATGGAATTCGCAAAAAGCAAGGTGTACAAGTATACGTACGACTCATCAATGCCCTCTAACAGACAAGTATGTCGGAAGAGCCCAATGATCTCTTCTCCATACCGACCAGGGTCCTGTGAGATTAGTGAGTAGCAAAATCCAAGCAACTGTTAGCGGCGCCACACTGAGAGAAAAGTGCATAGTATTTGCAAAAAACGCGCATGGTAAAAGAGAGTATAGTCGAATTCCCTATAGTTTATCGTCACCGCAATCATAATATGGTTAACACAAATATAAGGGAAAAGTATACGTAAACATGCGACTTTGGTGGAGTGCTCGACTATCTATTATCCGCGAAAAAACTACTAGCTATTGTAAAAATATTAACTGAATTAACTATATCGATATTGTAAAGTTTTTCCCAGTAGTTAATAGTCATTTCAGGGATACTAGATAAAAAA
This sequence comes from Ophion costatus, assembly GCA_951751655.1. Classification (NCBI taxonomy): domain Eukaryota; kingdom Metazoa; phylum Arthropoda; class Insecta; order Hymenoptera; family Ichneumonidae; genus Ophion; species Ophion costatus. Next base: position 30,736,595 of record OX632359.1, on the reverse strand, counting down.
ACACTACCAAAACGGCATGATTAGATAGACGCTTATAGTTGTATTAACCATATTATAATTGCGGTAGCAATAAGCTATATGAATTGTACTATGCCCACTTTTACCATGGGCGTTTTTTTAAAAACACTATGGACATTTTTCTCAGTGCATGTTTGTACTATTTATATGGTTGACGTTAACACTTGTTGAGTATAAACTGTTACAAGATCTTACGAAAAGTGACCATACGAACAACATTATGGTAATCTTATAGTGAAGACGTAAATCATTTGTGAAACGTGTCAATCAAGTAGACAGCGGTGGCACGCTATGATCAATATAGATATATAAGCGCATTCATTTATCTGTTTTTAGAATTCGATATTTCGAAAGCTATGGGGCTCTCAATTGAAAATTGAAAATTTATGAAATATTATATCCATTTAGTAGACATACCATTCAATATGGCAAAACGACTATTTTTTTCATAATGAACGGAAATATCCATTTTATGTAAACGTACTGTATTATATAGCATTGACAATCAATGTATGCTTGGAAGATTGTTGGTTGCGGCTAAGATATGAGCATAGTTAACACAACTGCTAAAATATCATAAGCAGTACTATGTTTTTGGCAGTAACCATGACTATAAAATATGATTGTCCCCTCAGGGTAATACAAGATATGGTTGAAGTTACTACACATTTCTCTCTGGGCATCAAACGAACACGGATATCGTTGGCAATAAAAACGAAAGTTCAGAGGAAGTTCAAAGAGGGTACTGGACTGGAAAATCTGGACTTTGTTGAAATAATCCGCGCAGAACGGATCGATATGACAATTCATGATCAATAAACAAGAATCAAAACAATTGATCTTGATTGTCCAGAGATGAAGCGACGTCTTCATCTGATCTGGTTATGGATGGTAAGTGCTGATCACCCCCTCTATTCCGGTCGGTAAAAAACCTTTAGAATTATCGTGCACCATCGGAAAAGACATTAACGTCAAAGGTACGGTCTTCCGTAGCTTTCCGATGAAGACATCGCGAGCGAAGCAATTACTACCACGTAGTCAGTACCAAGAGCTATGCCAACGCAGCTACTTACGTCGGACATTCCATCGACTGCATCGTGCTGTGCGCAAAGGATTCCAGCTACCGATTCAGGATTATAGCAGTACCGTTGGCAAGCACCGCGCCATTCCAGCTTGACCTCCAATTTGTGAAGAGGATCGCCCTTATTGAAAGAGGATGTGTTGAACGCGATCAATTCGGCCCACGCACCTATTCCCAGGTCCTTAGTCGACAACTTTATCGTGTCTGGGAGCCCGTCGCTCTTCACGATTGGGCGTCTTAGCTGCGACGTATTGGGAGAGAAGAAGTTATCTCACGATTGAGTTTCGGTTCAGACGATAACTATGATTCGGAGAGTGGCAGCGGGCAGCCTATTCTATCCGAATCCGGAAACGTCCACTGCCGGGATTCTCTAACGTTTTAGCGACAGTTTTCGTTATCGGTAGCTAGCGAGAGCCAATCGCATGGAGAATTACAGAAGAAGGGGCGCCTCTCATTGGCTCTCGCTAACCAACGATAACGAAAGCTCCCTAAAACGTTCGAGAGTCCGGACAGAGAAGTTGACGTAGTTCCGGAAAGTCGTACTCCGAAATGTCAGCGTGCGGAAAATTGCGTCGCATTGATGTTTGCAGAGTTATTTTGACTGTTGACAGATGGCGCTAGTAACATCTTCCAATCGAATGAAAAATATCATCGACCACATGTCCATGAGTTTCGATGCACGGGTGGCTTTTTGTTCAACTGATTTCATACTCATTTGTCAGTGCGACACGTTACTCTTGTTACATTGACAATGTTGCTCTTTTCACATTGACAAATAAGTTAAAAGTCGTTGAAAATAACAGTCTACGAAACAAAGTTTGTCTAGACGTTTAACTCGCCGCAATTTTTCGTACCCTGCCACTTCGAGAATATGAAATTTCCGAGTTCTGACTTTTCGGAAATACGTGATTGCTAGAGTGCGACGTTACTGAATACTGACAGCTTGACGCAATAGAGTAATCGAAGGATTCTCCCGGCTTGTTCAAGATCAAGCACTTCGCCGTTTCGACGCAAGATTTTCGATCACCCAACGATCAAAAATCTCAAATAAAATTCGTACCGCGCGTGAAATATAGTTCGTTTTCTTACGGTTATGACTGATATGTCGTTCTGCCGATCCGTCGTGAATGATCCCTCTTTGAAGTCAGGGTGAATACGGATCTTTTTTATCGCATGATAATTTTCTCCCGTCATTCGTTGATCCGTACTGGTTAACACCTTGGCTTCGGTAATATATTTTTCGATAGGCTTGAGATGGTACGCCGTGCTGAGCACGTGTCGCATCGTTATTAATACACCGCTGCAAATATGTGATTCTGAATGCGTTATTGAGACGAAATACGCTGCTTCCTCGATAGATATAGGCGATCCGCCGATGGAACGCCTCGGACGGGTAGCGATGATTTCTGCAACATTACCGGTTAGAATAATCGTCGTTACCCGTCAACTTTTTGTTGGTTCTATTTTTGGTCGAGACCATTTATTCGTTTATCGTTGCGTTATAGGTAATAGTCAATTGTGATAAACAGTCGTTCAATAATTGCTCGCGTTGCTTTTACGAACCGTTGTCTCTGTCAAAGAGTCATGATACTTGTACGAGAAGATGCTGAGCCCAAACCCACGAGATTCTTATCGATCGCACTCACCGCTAATTGCGAGGGAGACGATCAGCAGAACGATCTTCATCATGAGTCTCACGGAATGCAATCGAACCGGAAACGTACACCAGGAAGCTTTTTCGTCGTATAATTCCACCGTCACATTCGCGTGTCCCAGAAGAGATTAAAAATTACAATCGTGAAAAGTATGAAAAGTAGGTCGAGTGCGGGAAAATAGTGTGCTCTGCCCGACGGATTTGGGGTGATGCGTTCAAACAAATCGACCCTTCACGAGGTATGTTGTACTTGGATAAATATGTGCAGCTTATCGGTAGGGCAATTAAGGGGGTGATATATTTAGGAGAGGAAAAAATTTGCTGATTTTCATGATTTTTTTTTAAGACCAGATTTCTTCCCCATTTTTGCGACTTGGGGTATGCTTTATTCCTACTTTTGGCTGTAACATGGTATTTTATTTATTTATTAATCCTTTAAAATGGCGGTGGTATGGCACGGTCTTCTAAACTGCATTTTCAAAACTGGCGTGATGTATGGATCAAAAACTAGTGGACCGATTCTGATGAAATTCGGTATGAATATTTCTAACCTTATTGTGTTAAACATGGTCTTAACATTTTTTGAAAATTTAAGCAAAGTACTTTTTATTGCAAAACGGAGCCATTTTGTTTCGGAAAATTCAATCTTTTTGTTTCGAAACGTACCACTTCATTGATTCTCAACATTTCTCACTTTTGCATACCTGACAGATCGTGACACCGTAATTTTTCGGTGTTGGGTGTCACGTGTAGGGTGTCAAATTACAATTTTAACACCGAAGAAATTTAGTGTCAACACCCATCTGAACGAGGCTGTATTGGGTGTTGACATCGAAAAAAAAAAACTGTGTCGACACCCAAAACAGCCTCGGTCCAGATCAGTGTTAAAACCGCTTTTTTTGGGTGTCGACCCCCAAATTAGTGCTGACACCTTTTTTTATGGGTGTTGACACCCAAAACAACGTAGGTCCAGATCAGTGTCAACACCGTTTTTTTGGGGTATCGACACCCAAATGAGCGTCGACACCGTTTTTTTGGGTGTCAAATGGTTATTTGACATCCATCGCTTCGGTGTTGCGATCTGTCAGGGATGGTTCATACTCTGCGTATGAGTGTAAATGAAAGAAAAATCTTCGGTGGTATTTTTTCCGATTAATCCTGCCGACGCTACGTGTCACGCCATCTGACGACATCCGTCGCAAACAGCTTAGGAGACCGTGCCACATCACTGCCATTTTTTAATATTGATAAAAAAAATTATATCATGTAACACCCAAAAGTCGTAATAAAACATACCCTAACAAGGGGAGGCAGTTGTCAAATTCAGATTCGATTCATACTGCGTGTAATAAACGCTCATGATGCGCTCCTTTGCCGTTGTCGAGAAAATCGGCATTGAAATATTCTCTTACGTTCAAATACTTTTCTACGTAAAGAATATTTCGTAAGCCCGTCGTTTCCGGTTAGAATCTCGCTGCTGCCAACTTAACAAAAATTCATTTACATGTGTATACAGATCATTCCCGGCAATCAGTTTCAACAATTATGCATATAATAAGTTTTTTGAATGCCATTTGTTGTGAAAAAAACCGACGTTTTCGGACTGCATTATGTTGTTCGCAAACGAATGTGTCTGTTTCCCACCACATAATTAAAAAAAAACAATTGTTGTAAAAACGCATCGTTTATCAGATGTGCTCGATGTCGTGCTGTTTTTTACTTTGCATGTTTTTATGATAACTATCACTCTGGTTCGTGCGACACTCCGGCTACTTCATCTCACTAAGTGTAAATAATCTGCTAGTATATACGGAACTTTTCGATAAATTGTACCCACTTAAATGTTATTTGCGATATTGTGTTTTATTTCTAGTGTTATTTGCATGAAAAAAACTATAAAATATAACTTTGTTTACGAACAACATATTGAAGTTCGAAAGCGTCGGTTTTTCCACAACAAGCGTCATTTAAGAAACTTTAGAAACATTTAAGAACATGCACAATTGTCGAAAATGATTGCCGGGAATTATCTGTATCACAAGCGAATTAAAAAATTGAAAAAAGTTGTCAGCAGCGAGATTCGAACCGGGGCCGACGGGCTTATGAAATTTTCTTTACGTAGAAAAGTATTTGAACGCAACGGAATATTTCAATGACGATTTTCTCGACAACGACGGAGAAGCGTATCTTACTGCTTTACCACATAACACCTCCGGCCATGAGCTTCTCTTACACACAGTATGATTCGAATCTGCATTTAACACGTGGCAGCCTCCCCTTACAAGTCTCAAAAATGGTCTCGAAGCAGTGCAGCCAGATCGCGCTCGAAAGTTACCCTCTCTCTAGTCCCTCGCGCGCCCATCACACAATCATAGTAGCGCGTGTCCGTGAGCGAGCGACGCTCGGACATCTTCGGAAAGAGCCGAGTGCCGTCGAACTATCCCGACCGCGCCTTCGGCAGCTACACCAACACATAGGCACGCTGAGCACGTTCATGTGCGGCCAAGCCGAACGAACTGAACGAAGGCTTCGAGGGAAAAAGCAATCCGAGCACGGCCCGCGCGTGACGTCACGCGACGGCACGCGCGAGACTTTTAGATGATTTCAATGCTTATTTAGCTCTTGATTCTCTGCGTTATTAATGTATACCAAAAATGTATCGCACACTCTGATCGCTTATTTTTTTAGTTTATACGTTAATTTAAATATAATAATAAATCTAAATTACAACTTATTTCTCTTCTAAAAAATTGTTTACGCTTTACTCACACCCGTCCTTATGCCAAATAAATTATAATTCATAAAAGTAAGCGGAAATATATTTATCTCCGTATTATTATGTTAATTCTCATACTTTCATCAAGGGATAAAGCATTATCCGCAAAAACAAACCAATCATCCATTCGACCGCGAATCGTCAGTACCAGAAAGTGCACAAATTCTACAAGCGATGAGATGGTCCTGTCGGTAGCGTTCCTGGCTTCGGTTCGCAGGGGCGCGGGATCGATCCCGTGCTCGGTGCTTTTTTTTTTTTTAATTACTATTACTATTAATTCTTATTTGATTAGTTATGTTTATTAGTTATCATTATTATTTGAATTAGTTATCTTTTCGTGTCGAAAAATTTATTGCGCACTCCGACCGCTTATTTTATTAGTTTGTACGTTCATTTAAATGTAATAATAAATCTAAATTACAACTTATTTATCTTCTAAAAAATTGTTTGCGCTTTACTCATACCCGTCCCTATGCCAAATAAATTGTAATTCATAAAAGTAAGCGGAAATATATTTATATTCGTATTATTATGTTCATTCTCATATACTTTCATCAAGCGATGAAGCATTATTCCCAAAAACAAGCCATTCATCTATCCGGCCGCGAATCGATAGTGCCAGAAAGTGCACATATTCTACAAGCGATGAGATGGTCCCGTCGGTAGCGTTCCTGGCTTCAGTTCGCAGGGGCGCGGGATCGTTCCGCGCTCAGTACTTTTTTTTTTTTTTTCAATTACTATTACTATTAATTCTTATTTGATTAGTTATGTTTATTAGTTATCATTATTATTTTAATAGTTATCTTTTCGTGTCGAAAAATTTATTGCGCACTCCGACCGCTTATTTTATTAGTTTGTACGTTCATTTAAATGTAATAATAAATCTAAATTACAACTTATTTATCTTCTAAAAAATTGTTTGCGCTTTACTCATACCCGTCCCTATGCCAAATAAATTGTAATTCATAAAAGTAAGCGGAAATATATTTATATTCGTATTATTATGTTCATTCTCATATACTTTCATCAAGCGATGAAGCATTATTCCCAAAAACAAGCCATTCATCTATCCGGCCGCGAATCGGTAGTGCCAGAAAGTGCATTTTTAACACAAGCGATAAGATGGTCCCGTTGGTAGCGTTCCTGACTTCTATGGGGCGAATTGTTTATTCGAGAAATCATACAATGTATGAACTGCGGACCGAAGCCACGAACGCTACCAACGGGACCATCTTATCGCTTGTGTTAAAAATGCACTTTCTGGCACTACCGATTCGCGGCCGGATAGATGAATGGCTTGTTTTTGGGAATAATGCTTCATCGCTTGATGAAAGTATATGAGAATGAACATAATAATACGAATATAAATATATTTCCGCTTACTTTTATGAATTACAATTTATTTGGCATAGGGACGGGTATGAGTAAAGCGCAAACAATTTTTTACAAGATAAATAAGTTGTAATTTAGATTTATTATTACATTTAAATGAACGTACAAACTAATAAAATAAGCGGTCGGAGTGCGCAATAAATTTTTCGACACGAAAAGATAACTAATTAAAATAATAATGATAACTAATAAACATAACTAATCAAATAAGAATTAATAGTAATAGTAATTAAAAAAAAAAAAAAGCACCGAGCGCGGGATCGATCCCGCGCCCCTGCGAACCGAAGCCAGGAACGCTACCGACAGGACCATCTCATCGCTTGTAGAATTTGTGCACTTTCTGGTACTGACGATTCGCGGTCGAATGAATGATTGGTTTGTTTTTGCGGATAATGCTTTATCCCTTGATGAAAGTATGAGAATTAACATAATAATACGGAGATAAATATATTTCCGCTTACTTTTATGAATTATAATTTATTTGGCATAAGGACGGGTGTGAGTAAAGCGTAAACAATTTTTTAGAAGAGAAATAAGTTGTAATTTAGATTTATTATTATATTTAAATTAACGTATAAGCTAAAAAAATAAGCGATCAGAGTGTGCGATACATTTTTGGTATACATTAATAACGCAGAGAATCAAGAGCTAAATAAGCATTGAAATCATCTAAAAGTCTCGCGCGTGCCGTCGCGTGACGTCACGCGCGGGCCGTGCTCGGATTGCTTTTTCCCTCGAAGCCTTCGTTCAGTTCGTTCGGCTTGGCCGCACATGAACGTGCTCAGCGTGTCTATGTGTTGGTGTAGCTGCCGAAGGCGCGGTCGGGATAGTTCGACGGCACTCGGCTCTTTCCGAAGATGTCCGAGCGTCGCTCGCTCACGGACACGCGCTACTATGATTGTGTGATGGGCGCGCGAGGGACTAGAGAGAGGGTAACTTTCGAGCGCGATCTGGCTGCACTGTCTCGAAGTCTTTCTTTTTAAAGAAAATCATGAACATCAGCAATTTTTTCCTCACCCCAAGGTATGGCGCCCCTCAAAATTGTCCTGTCGGTAAACTTTAGTCGGATCGGGTATACGCCCAAACTGTGCGTTTTTAACTCAAAGTCTACCGATTCAGATAAGTAACATAAGCCGCGTAATGATGTTTTTAAAATTTCCACTTGACAAAAAGGTAACTAATTTATATACAAAGTGTAGAAGTATGAAACCGGAATTTCCCTATAGATGGTGCTAGCCATCAGCTTAGGGACCGTAAGATCGCTTTTGCAGCGCCATCATCTCCATCTAACAGCTGACGAAGATTTTCACACACAACAAGCCAAGTTCCCTACACCGATATTTTTTTTTATAACCTTAAACATGTCGAGTTTTGTGCCTACGAACTACGATTTGCGGACAGCATTGGTTTTCTATTATCATTTGAAGAAAACTGCTGCAGAATGGCATCGAATGCTTGTCGAAGCGTACGGTGAACATGCTCTTGGTAAAACACAGTGTTTCCTGTGGTTCAAAAAATGCACAACTGGTGATTTTAACGTGAGAAACGAAGAACGTGGGAAACCACCGAAAAATCTCGCAGACAACGAGTTGCAAACCTTATTGGATGAAGATGATACTCAAAGTCAACAAGAACTCGCGGGTCAATTGAATGTGACGCAGAAAGCCGTCTCCATTCGTTTTTATCATTGTCAAACAACGGACGTGTAACTTTTACAAAAAAATTCCGGTTTCATACTTCTACACTTGGTATAATTGTACCTGTATAGTTGGAGCTGATGTGATCCTGTTTCGGGCGTAGGCACTTGTGATTGTCGGCTGCCGAGACTTGTTGCACGAGACGCGAGAACAAACGAATGATTCGACGTTGACTTTTACCAAGATTTAAATACCCAAAGATATCGAGCTCGCGACGCATTTCCATATGAATTTCCACCTATGTGCGCTTTGTTATTCGCTACTAATCTAAGTCTCGTGCTCCAACAATGACCGGTGAAGTCGCGGGGAGGCTCGTGTCGTCGGGGCATTTTTTCTTCAAAGGAGTCGACGGCAAGCCTATTGACAAAAGCCCCTACTTTTGTGCGCGCTTGACTCTACTGCGAATATTTGCGTTGCCTCGTAATCGGGAACAAAGCGACTTTTCTGAAACATATTGCTCTTTTTGTGAGCCTGCCAGGTTCCACCAACGCCATACTTCAGAAATACACAGAATATCACGGCCTGCTGCACGATAATAAAAAAAGATTTTTCGAGAACCATCTCCCCCCCCCTGTCCCTCCTTCTATTGTTAAGGGGCCTTCTCACTTTCGACGCTAAAAAGGCTATCTTCATGAATTTTTTTGATAGGTTTATATTATAGATATTGATGTCAAAGTTGTTACACTTAATAAATACACTTTTGAAATACAATTCAACTTTTTTAAAATTTAAGTCACTGTTTATAGACAAAAAATAGTGGGTAAAAAAGGGCCTAAAAAATTGTAGGTCTACGCTGTTGATGAAATCTCGGAAAAGGATCATCCGGAACAAAAAAATCAAACAGTTTTAGATTCAGTATGTTAATGGCTATAGCGGATATCATACGATTTTTTATATATGCAAAAATAACAAAATGGCGCACATTTTTCGAATAAAGAAATCATCGCCGCCCGTCCGAGACGTTCCTTGGACGAAAGGCTTATCGTGATCCAACGAGCACCATATATCCTCACGATACGACAGAACGATCGTCAACTCTGCAGCGGCGCGTTGATAACCATTAAGCACGTTCTTACCGCGACTCGATGTGTCGAGCGTATTAAGGGGAGGTACCTGAGTAAACGGCGAGAAAAACAGGTAAACGTCGGGAATTTTTATCTCAAAAACTAATGTTTCGATTGGATCCGGGTTTTTTTGTTATTAAACAAAAAGTACATTGAGGTATGTTTAGGAATTTTTAAAAATAAATTCGTTGACTCGAAGCGCCGTTGTTGTGGTCAGCGTCAGACGTGTTGTTCGTTGACATGGCTTGTGATGCCGAGGATTCCGGGGAGTCGGTTGATCTGAAACATGAAAACGCAACGGATTCTTGAAAACTAATATACAAAGGAGTTCGCCTCGTAGAATTTTTATTTCAATTTTCATTTTTGACGGAATTGCAACCGTTTTAACATTCGTTTTTCGTTCGCAATTTCCGACGATTTTGCTTGCATAAAAAAACAATGGTTCAATCAAATGACAATTTCTGTAATTATTAAAATTCTGTAAATTCTAAAAATTCTGTAAAATAATTAAATGTAATGTGTAAAATAATTATTAGCATCTTGTTGTACATGACATGTAGATAATAAAATCGTAAAGTATGAAGGTCTTCGCAATCATTTACTTTTCTTTTAATTTCAAACAAAAGTATCCGATATATGGTGCCACTCCCCTGTTATCAATATTTTTCTCGATCGCAGCGTACGAGCTAGTTTTCCTCGCATTGTTATTCGTCCGTGTCTTATCGTCAGAACCGCGGGTTGAATAAGCCGTTTGCACGAGCATGCGGCACACGTGTATCGCTGCGACTGCATCAATGTATTGCCAACAGGACGAACGGAATGCGGATAATCAATTTAAAGTTCGCTAATTATTCAGCCTTGGCGTTGAGCGCCCCCCGTACAGAGTGTCTCAAAATGACCTGACAATTTTGAACTGCGCGCCCTTTTTTTAAATCATAGACGATGCCATTTGTCGGATATTGTCTTCCACACATAACCTCCATGTTTGTACCTTATTAAAATAAAAATATGCGTACTTTTCAAATAAATAATGTGTTTTATTTATCAATTATAATCCCAGGTCATTTTGAGACACTCTATAGTGTACATAAATAAATATATATATATATTTTTTTTTGTTGACTTGACTATAGACTGCATGCATAACGAAAAAGTTCGATTTGTATAAAAAGGTTTTTTTACAATTTTTTTGATTTACGTTTAGGCATGGTTCGCAGCTCCATTAGCAAATACTGCTCCCGGTGATGATTTGAATTTTTTTAAAAAAATGTACGATTATCGGAAAATAAATTTTGCTTGTGAGCAAAGTTGGTCTTAAATAATGTCGAATCATCCTTAGCGTTTGAACGCTGAAAGTGCTGCGATGGCATTTTTCAATGAAGGCATTTACACTAATTTTAAAAGAGAAATGGGGGGAAAAAATTACGAACAAGCTGGCTGAACATGAAAATCAAAGCGAAATTCCTAAACGATATGAAATTTCTCAATCAGACGTTGCTTATTTAATGGGTGAAAACATTGATTTTTTCGGAAGCCCCCAATCGATAACATTTTTCAGAATATTCCTGTAGGCCATTCCGTAACTCGGTAACGATAGTTTTCGCTATCGTTAGCTAGCGACAGCCAATCGCATACACGATTACAAAAGAAAGGGAGCCTCTTATTGGCTGTCGCTAGCTAACGATAACGAAAGTTGTCGTTATCCCATTGCAGAATGGGAATGTTCGCCACAAAAAAAATGGCGCTCAATTAAAAATTTCAGGTCATTTTGAGACACCCTTTAAAGAAAAACAAAAAACCCGCGGTGTGTCGCGAATGTTGAGATAAGCCAAACGTTGACGTGTGGCTCTATCTAACTGTCAAATTCGTCTATCAATCACGTGACAACACGCACGCTCCAGAACGAGCGATCTCAAGACGCGTGGGAACAAAGAAGCCGGTGCAAACAAATCCGAAAAAAAACACTTCGCGTCCAAGATAAATACAATTGCACGACAGCTCAGCCGAACGTTCCCAATATTATCGTAATAATTGTATTTCGCTATGGCTTGCCGACCCGCGGGAATGTCGGATGATGAGTCTGAGGAGGAGGACGCGTACTTTTCCGTTTCTCACGACAATGTAATTAAATGACCGGGTCATAACCTCTTAAAATGCAATTCCCACTATTCCAATGATAAAGCCTTTTACTTTCTTCTTCTATTGTCTATTCAAGTCGAATAATCATTCGAACAATCGATGGTCCGCTCAGAGCGACGCAACTGGTGGCAGTCATTCGACCATTGGCGAACCTGCACCGCCCCAGGAACAGACTCATCAGGAGGAACAAGAGCTTCAATTTAGAGTCCTCAGCGCTTGCATGAGCGGAAATTTAGAAGTTGTCAACGAGTATGTCAAAGGTATAACTGTAAAGTCCCTGCAACCTGTACATGGATAACTATCCGGATCGACTCGAGACAAAGGAACTTTATGCCGCCTCGATTAACATGTAATAATAATAGAACAGGTTTACACATCTGAAAAAAAGTATCGTGACATCGGAGTAAAATCTTCACAGGGACACATTCTCCCTATTCACGCATGACATTATTTTTCCAAATTGAATTCAGTCGTTCTTCCTATGGACGAAAATGCAGTCTTTTTGAATTTGACTTGCCTCAAGCGACAAACGATTGTTCGTCATTTTTACAATAGCTTAACACCTTGAGCGTAAACAAGTAGAGACATGGCTACATTGCTTCACTGAATTTTACGAGTTGGGCAAATTTCTTGAGCAGTGAGCTCCTTCAAATTACTTTGAGTTACGTTCAAATGAAAGTAACTGAACTTTTGTTTTCAAGTGAAAACAAAAGTTTCTGAAAATGGTACTGAAATAGTATAATTTTTTAAAACCTCCTTTTTCACATGTTAATTAATAACGTTTGAATATATTGTTATCATTTCTAACATTTCTTCGTATGTCCTTATGGGTATTGACCGTGCCATCCAAGTCAACATCCAGGCCAACATGGCGTTGAAGTTTGCATCATTGGAGTGCAACGAAAGTTCTTCTCCATTTTTTTCATCTCTTTATTTTCATCATGACCTATAAATTTTATTCGTAGATTAAGGTCGTCGTACTCTCACAAGGATGATAAAAACCATTCGGGTGATTTTCGTACCCTAAACACTATGAACGTAATTGCGGTCTCTTTGTCGTCCTCTTAACGGTATCTTCTATTAGTCCGATACTTAACGACGTCAGTTACGCCGCTGCTGAATTTCAAACTTTCACGGAACTTAATTTTGGGTATAAACTCATTGAAGCAAGAATGTTCTTGATCTTGGAACTAATCAGAGTCAGAATTGAAGTTTAAAGTATTCTGCGGCTTATAGGCGGCCACGACGTTAACGGCTACCTCCATACTGGATGGACCCTGCTCCTTTATGGCGCGTCATCCGTGCTGCCGGAAGTCGTTGATTTACTCATAAAACTCGAGGCCAACCCCAACAAAAGTAAAGGTAACGTTCGATGGTACACCAGGCCTACATTCATCCTACGACGTATTCTACATAGCGATAAACATAACTTTCGCATACTTTCGATCAGCCGGCCGTAGCCGAGAACTTTGCGCTTCTCACGAGCATAACAATTCCTGATTTTACGTACCAGGGTGCTTTGCTATCAACCAATTTTCAGGCGGAACTTTTCGTTTCGGTTAAAAGTCGGTAATACTTTTATTCCCGACTGCTTCAATTAACAGATGGGTATACACCGCTGATGGGGTTGTGCGAATCCACAAAGGGCAGCAAGGAACAGTGTCTCAAATGCTTGTCCATTCTCATAGAAGCCAAGGCTAATCCTAACGCGCACAACAAGCTCATGTAAAAAAGCCATATTCTTTGTACTAATTCTGTCTGCAATATTTTGTTTTCTTTCACTCGCATCCTCGCGGGCTTAAACCGATTTTAAAAGACGAGCCGTATCGTGAATGGTTTTTTTTAAAAAGGAAAACACCTTTGATGTTCGCCTGCAAATCGAGGGAAGTGGAGGTTGTCGAGGAGCTGTTGAAGTTCGTGAAGAACGTTGACGCCACGGACACCGACGGAAGAACGGTAAATCGATACTTTTTTTGCTCATTGAAACGAGTTGTTTCGATCGGATCGAACGAACCGACTGTTTTGTTTTCTTCCCTTCTTTAGGCCCTGCACTACGCAGTGGGAGCGAACAAGCCTGAGCTTGTGAAGCTTTTATTGAAAAATAATGCGACGAGCTCCATAGCCGATCGTTCAAATTTGACAGCCAGCGATATCGCGGAAACCAAGGGTTACCACGGTATCGTAGCTCTTTTAGAATTGGATGCTGATGGCGCCATTGATCCTTTCTGCGAGGTCAGCGATCGGCGAGTCTGGAGCGACATGTTTTCCGACGATATCGGAGAAACGATCAATCCCGATGTCGCTGAGATTCTATTCGGTATGGGCCTCGAGTCTTACAAGTCGTGCTTCAAGGGTATGAACTTGAAGAGTTTCATGAAACTCACCGATGACGATCTTGCGAAGTTGGGAATGGACGTGGCTCTACACAGAAAACAATTTCTCGACAATCTTCACAAGTTTCACGCGAAAGCATGGACCATACAGAGCATCGGTTCCATCAAGAGATTTCTCCCTTACACGTGAGCGATCAAAGAAGCATTATTCATTTCCGGTTTGTTTGGGTTTGGCTACTGTGACGAGCCGAAAATCAGGGTTATTAAAAAAAATAGTTTTGAAGGAATAAGTACGATCATCAAAAATCGTTTGGACATTTATTTGTATGCACATGAAGAAAGTTGCGTAGCGAACTTGATAAACAAATATTAATAATTATAGAAGTTATAAACAATCTGGTGAAGGACCTTTGAACGTGGGAGACTCAACGATGTACCTGACTTTGGCCACCTGGTTGGCCTGAAACGAGAATGAATTTTCCTTAAAATAGATCATATTGGCTAAAACTAGAACAGGCTTTTATCGTGTTTCAATCGTCAAAAAAATTATTTTGATTTTTTTTTCGATTTTCCGTGGAAAAATGACATCATTGCTAATAACTAATGAAAAAAATGTTAAGCAAAACGTCTGTCAAGACTAAACTTTTATCCGCCGAATAAGTGTACGAAATTTCGAGTCAATCCGCTTATTAGATGTCGAAAAATCGTGTAAACCGTTTTGAAAAACGTTTCGAGAAAAACGCGTTAAATTTTTTACTAGCAGTTCGATCGTTGTAATTATAAGTGTACCTTCAATCTGTGATTCCTGCACCATATGTTGGACCTTCCTCTTTAATTCGAGTTGCCTGAAGCGACGAACGAGTGTTCGTCATTTTTACAGTAGTCCAACTTTCTCGAACTGCGAGGTTTCTTTTCATATTACTTTTAATTACATTTGAATGATAAAATGAAAACAAAAGTCTCTTAAAGTGGCTCTAAAATGGAATGAGTTTTTCAAACTTCTTTATTTCTTCAGATGTCAACTAATAATGCATGAATATATTGTTGTCATTTCTGATCTCCCTTCGTATGTCTTCATGGGTGTCGAGGATGCCATTCAAGTATTATCTCAGGCCGACATGGTGTTGAAGTTTGCATCGTTGGATTTCGCTTCTTCATTTTTTGTAAAACATAATGTAACTCAAAATGTTCAAATGTAATGTGTAAGATAATTATTAGCATCTCGTTGTATATGACATGTTGATCATAAAATCGTAAAGTTTGAAGGTTTTAGCAATTGTTTTTTTTTTTTCTTCAATTTCTCACAACAATATCCGATATATGGTGCCACTTCTCTATTATCAACATTTTTCTCTATCGCAGCATACGAGCTGGTCCCCCTCGCATTCTTATTCGACCGTGTCTTATCGTCAGAACCGCGTGCTCGCGTGGGCGTCGAGCGCAAAACTACAGGGTGTCTCAAAATTACCTGACTTTTTGATTTGCGCATCCATTTTTGTGACGAACATAGAGTACTAAGCCTTTGGCAGCTGGCATCAGGAAGTATTGAGGTTTAGTCCTGGGGAATTACACGATCGAGCACTGCATAATTATTGCAGACGACGTTTCATGGTCGTGCTATGTCGCGCCGCGGTGGTGTGAATTGGACACAAAGATCGTGCAAGTTGACGCCATTGAACTTCTTTCTTTGGGGTTTTGTGAAAGGAAAAGGCCATGCCAATGTTCTACAGACCATTCCGGAGCTCAAGGAAGCAATTAGACGCACCGTTACTGAAATTAGTCCGCAATTATGCCAAAATGTTATTGAAAATTTTTTCAAAAGGGTGAACGTTTGCAAACGGGGACGAGACGGTCATTCATCGGATAGTGTGTTTCACACGTAACCTCCATACCTTATATTCAAATAAAAATATGCGCACTTCTCGAATAAATAAAGCGTTGTATTGATAAATTTAAATGTCAGGTCATTTTGAGACACTATAGCGCGCGCGCACACACCGGCGCGCATATATATATATATATGGGTCATTCCATGTCAAATCGACAAATCTTTTACCTGACCCCCTTTGATTTCGCTGAAAATTTTCTATCTTTTTCTACCCCCCGAAAGTTATTTTTCAGAATTTTTTCAAATTTTTTTTCCCGACTCAAAAAAAGTTATGAATTTTTGAAAAAAACCGCTCTTTTATTTTTAAATTGCCAGAACTTTTTCAAAAATTGACCGTTTGGGAACCTTTTTTTTCAAAATTTTTGTTTTTAAATGTAGTTTTCGAAAAAAAATATGAAAAATTTTTCAGAATCCCAGATATATGAAATATTTTAGTTTTTTTGAAAAAACCGTAATTTTCTCAAAGTCCGACCGTTTTTTTTTGCTCTAAAAATACTTCAACTAATTCTGCAATGATCCCCGTTAATCAAAAGATGTGACGACAATCGCTTCTAATTTTTTTTCTTAATTATAAAAAAATTTTTGTTGAATTTTTGCTGATTTTATATAACTTTGTTATGAAATTTTTTTTATTTCCTCGTGAAACCTCAAAAGTTGAAAAATAAAATTATATTGGAGAATTTCAAGTGATTATCGTCCAAGAAATTGTTATTTTTTTCAAAAAAGTAAAAAAAAAGGACTTTTCATACTCTTAAATAAATTCACCGCCTCTTAACATCTTTAAATAAATTAAAAACATCATTTTTTTGTATGTGTTCAAATTATATTATCTTTTATTTAACATAATACTTGATTCTAAAATTCAACATTACACCTATTTTTATTATCTCTTTTTACTGGATGATTGCCTTCTTTTCTTCATCGTACTGTGATTTAAATATTTTTCTGAAGAAGAAAACATCTTAACTTGCACCATACAATCTTCCAATGGTGAAATTTTATGGATTTTTTGTGTCGCTGGTATTGTTTTTGCATTTGTGAACCGATCTTCTAATTTTTCTTAATTAAATGGATTGCAACATCGATCAAAAAACTTCGGCGTTGTAATCACTCGTTAACAAAATATAAATTAACAGCACTTTATGATAAATAATAGGTACTTTATTTAGCAATAGTAAGTCTACGTGACACGATGAACACAACGACAATGTAATTATTCTGAAAACATAACCTCCGTATTATTTAAATGAAATGGATGATATCTTTTTTACCGACAATCGATAGCTCTTAAATTATCACATTGTATCAACTGGAGGTAACTTTTAAACCCATTGTATTTTTGAAGTTGTCATATTTCAGTACCAAAAAAAAACGTCCATAAGAGTAAAAAAATAACGTCAATGAGAGAAAAAAATTATTTTTTAAAAAAAAATAATAATTTCTTGGACGATAATCACTTGAAATTCTCCAATAAAATTTTATTTTTCAACTTTTGAGGTTTCACGAGGAAATAAAAAAAATTTCATAACAAAGTTATATAAAATCAGCAAAAATTCAACAAAAATTTTTTTATAATCAAGAAAAAAAATTAGAAGCGATTGTCGTCACATCTTTTGATTAACGGGAATCATTGCAGAATTAGTTGAAGTATTTTTAGAGCAAAAAAAAAAAAACGGTCGGACTTTGAGAAAATTACGGTTTTTTCAAAAAAACTAAAATATTTCATATATCTGGGATTCTGAAAATTTTTTCATATTTTTTTTCGAAAACTACATTTAAAAACAAAAATTTTGAAAAAAAAAAGTTCCCAAACGGTCAATTTTTGAAAAAGTTCTGGCAATTTAAAAATAAAAGAGCGGTTTTTTTCAAAAATTCATAACTTTTTTTGAGTCGGGAAAAAAAATTTGAAAAAATTCTGAAAAATAACTTTCGGGGGGTAGAAAAAGATAGAAAATTTTCAGCGAAATCAAAGGGGGTCAGGTAAAAAATTTGTCGATTTGACATGGAATGACCCATATATATATATATATATTAGCCTGGGCCCGCGGCTTCGCCCGCGCTTGACTGGATGAAATAGTTATTCTGACTACCTGATCTACAGTCTTCAGTAAAATATGTGATTCTCTCTCACTCTCTCTAGTCGAGAAAGTCGTTAAATCGTGGTCGCTTTTAAGACCTCGTACTCAAGAAAACAGCGTGCAACAATGATATCGTGATTTATTTTATGATGTTTATTGAACGAACGGTCGCTTCACCTTTGTTTGTTGCATTTTTTATTACGCAAATGTGTCTTATTGCAGAGAAATTTATGAAAGGTAAATAGTTTTTCGATAATTGCTCAACTTATACTCGTTCGATTTACGTTATACATATTAAACACGTTTGGGGCATTTTAAGCTATACAACAGAGATTATTTCATCCTTTCAGTTGTTTTTGAGTGATGCGAGGACGAAGAGACAGACAGGCAGACTTCACTTGATTACTTTTAATAGATTAAGATCGTGTAACTGTCACGAGGACAAAAAAAACCGTTCGGATGGTTTTCGTAGCCTAAACCGGCGAAAAAAATGTGAGCAATAGGGGAAAAAATGAACTTTCGTTGCATTCCAATTGTGCAAACTTCAACATCATAGGCCAACCAACACTGTTTGATATGGAAAGTTTCCGCATCCAATGATATTACTTCATGCACGAACGCAATTAATGCAAATTCAATTATTCGAGGAAAAACCCGAAAAGTTTTTGGTTTCGTTGCAGAGATCCAAGACGCCCGTAGGGATAACCACTCTGCATCAGCATTTATTCGAGGATTCAGACTCGTGTACTTTGTTTCCCTTTCTGTTCTCCAGATTATACGATGGTGTCGCTCTCCTGGGGAACGCTGCAAGACAGATAGGAGTGATCGGTTCGAGTTTCCAATACTTAAAAAGCGGACTACGCAAAGCCGGCCTGGAAAAAGACGGTTTGACGGACGTTCAGAGAGCCAAGTACAACGAAGAATTGAAGAAAACGGAACAAACGTTGCTGCTGCTGAAGAAGGATCTTCGTCAGATCTTGTCAATGGCGAAGAAGGTCGAGAAGGATAATCGCGGCGTCGTGCCGGCCAGTTACATCGGTCCCAAGGAGCGAAAGCACAATTGGACTATCATAGTTAGCGTCATGCTAATGACGGGAATGTATTTATCAAAAACATCATTCGTACAAAGACTATGGAGCAACTAATGACCGAACGACTGGCACCTCCAGTGGTTGTTTCCTTAATTTATAGTTTTTCCCTGATCGCGATAAAAGAGAAGTATCACGACGTTTTTCCTGCGATATTTTTCTACATGTGCCAATTTACGATTTGAGGCGTTACCGTACGAATTATGATACTGGAGCAAATTAATATATAATACATATAAGATATATTATGTTACAAGGCGGCTTCGCAAAATGTGTTTGGTTTCTCAACTGCATTTTAATTTGTACGTTCACCGAGACTCGCGAGTCTCGTCATAAGGGGGAAAAGATGATGAAAGGTGGGAAGATTTCGCTGCCTTATGGTGGCTTGATAACGCTGCAATGGTCCGCTACTCAATGCCAAACGCTCTCGCTCGCTCGTGTGTGTGTCCATCCACTGGGACAACCGGCTGATGGACCAACCCGCACTCTGCAAAACAAGTATATTCCTTTAGATCTTCAAGGCGTTTCTCTAGCGGAAGGCCGCATTTTGTGGGGGCATAAGTAGGGCCCTTCTGAATCATCGGTAAACGACAGTGGCGCTCAATAAGAAATAAGTTATAATATAAGTTGGATACAATAATCAATTATTATACCCAACGATAAACTGGAATGAAAAATTTCGCGCAAATTTGGTAGATTTAGACATTTTCACATTTTCTTTGGAATGTCACGGCTACGAAAGTTTTTCTGTTAGTCATATTTTTCCAAATTTTATCATTAATATTTTTCGGTGACTCCCTGTTTTTATTGTCGTTGCGGAATGTTTAGATTTTTTAGACGAGTCAGCAGTTTATATCAGGCATCTAGAGTTATTTAGTGTATCACTTATTAGATAGAAATGTGGGCAGCGTGGCATCTCCATAAAGCGCCGTATAAATGAGACGATTTTTAGTCGTAATTTTTGTTAAAAGTTCCTTAACTCGGCTTGAAATCTTACCAGTATACTGGGATGTATTTTTACTTGATTATAGACGAAAATCAGCTAATTTTCAAATATTCGGGTTCGTGAAAGGGCATGTTCGAGGTCAACATAACCTCACAAATTTCCCAACCCAGTTTTTTCAAGGAAAAACGAAGCATTAGGCTCTGGAGAATTCCCTCTAGAGCTTGGCGACTTTATTCTGCCCTAAATATTATATATCATTGAAAAATCTCTGTTCGAACATTTTAGCTATCTCTCTCGCTCTCCCATATCACGTGGTACACCTTCCTCGCCCTGATTTCCAAATACTGTTTCTATCGGAATATAATTGGCCAACGTTCACGTTACAAAAGATACTTTTTTATAAAAATAATAAGTCCAGTTGTTCATAACCTGAGTGAGTTAATCATTATTTTATACTGATTGAAAATCCGATTGGCTTCGAATAATACCGATATTTCGAAATCAGGTAAATATTTGGAAGTGGGGCTCCTGCTAGAATCAGGCTAATTTTCGTTTTGGGTTATTTTGGGTTGCCGAGGTTGTTTGAGGTTGTTAGAGGTTGTTTGGGCTTGTTTGAACCCTTGAAGAAAATTAGCCTTATTATAGCAGGAGCCCCACTTCCGAATATTTAACCGAAATCGGAGTTGAAAAAAAAATATCATTGTGTTTATTATTTCCATTTATGTTACTTTTATTCGTTTTTTTACGTTTAACGGTCTTAAAATATTATTACCAACATACAATATTCCCGAAGTGTCAACTTATTTATCCACGAGTGTGGAATCCGAAAGGGTCTTTTCTTCCGCGGCTTTTGCACATACAATAAGATAAGGTCGTTTCTGAAAGGCGAAAATTCAGATGCCCTTTATTTTGTGCAGTCATTGTTTCAACATTTCCAATCTCGTTAATTAAAGTGACCATGCTGTTGCATTCATGCCACAAGTCATTTGTTTGCCTTCTGGTAGATACTACTGCCCCGACTTTTTCATAAAACTTCCTAATTTGAACTTCGCTTGTTTACTACTTTTTAATTGCATTTTCTATTCCTATTGTTTGTTTTTTTGATTATTTATTTTATGTTGGGTTGGATATATTTAGGAACGTAGCAGAGTATGTTTAGAAATGGATAATAAATGAAGATCTGAATAAAAGACGGCGATTTTTAATAAATGCTGTGGCTTCACTTAGCTATGGGCTACTTATTCTACAACTTCCATTTTCACTTTTAAGCTTCTAGCGATTGTCATCAAGGTTTCCCATAAATATCGAAATACCGGTATTCCGATATTGCAACTTGTTGATATCGAAATAATACCGGCAATAGAAAAAGCTCCGATAGACCAAGCTCTATTTTGTACTGCTTGGAAAACGTGCAGCAAACATGGAGAAAGATAAATCAGTATCAATTCACGTCAGAGTTGCGTACACTCTTGTTTTCACATCTTTGTTAAGGGTGCATTGAAAAAAAGAACATTCAACCCTTACCGCATCAGACAATTCTAAATATTAAAACTACCCATTAAAAAATTGAGCTCTCCAAATCAAGTTTGACAATTTTTCTACTCATTCCATTTCCGCGTTTCATTCGCTGTTTACGTTCAAACTTCGATAACTTAACAAGAAATATTTGCCAACCCCTGTTGTAAGTATTTTAAATTGAACTTCATAGCTGTGGAAAGTTAAAAAAACAATTACAATATTTGTACACAAGTTACAGCTAATTGAGAAATGCCTTTTTTACATTCGACAGAGGTAGATTTTACAACAATTTAGAAATAGCTGTAGTTTGCGGAGAATAATGATAACGGGGTCATGTGATATCCGATAGAAAAGGAGAACGAACCTGATGTGGCGACTGCAATTCAGCCGGTGCACCGGAAAAAAGGTGCAGCAAAACGAGAGAAGCGGGCACCGCACCCTCGCCCCCAGCTTCCATCACTTTCTCGACCATTTCCTCGGCGCCTAGTGGCAAAAGGACCTTGAGAGCTCGCAGAGTTCTGTACTGTTGTTGTTCCAAAAGTCCGAGCTGTCCGCCCCGGCACAGCGGTGTCACCGCGACTTCCATCTGCATGAAATCGGCGATGAGCTTTGCTCTTCCGTAATCCGTTAGTGGTCTTATGAGACAGGCGTGGCGGACGAAGAGCTCGATGCATCTCGAGGCTACGGTTTTACAGCTGGAAAAAGCACGATTGCCATTTTCACCAATCAATGAATTAACATGTGTGCGCACGAATTATTGTGTTAGCTTTAGATTTAGGGTTGTTTTCAGGTTGATACACGTTCCATCAGACTACGATTTTTATACCTCGTCAGCCCAGGGACACGACGAGGTCTCCAATATTCGCGTCCCAAAACGAAGCTTTATTCCATACGCTTTTTAACGGATTACATCTACCTGGGTGGGTCAAAAATCGCATTTTTCAAAATTATTTTCATTCGATAGTATCACCTTTTAGCTACATTCCCTGAAAATTCCATTGAAATATTTCTAGAATTGTCACACAATAACCCCAAGAGCAACTTTAAGCCAAAATTACTATTATAAGTTGTCGACGGCCAAGGCGCCTTGCCTGCCCTCTAACGGTGCTTTGGTGTACCCTTTATAAGTACCGACTAGGGTCCGACGTGGAGCTATTCTTTTCCTTAAACTATTTCCCACTACGGACCTATTTTTTTTCTTCAATCACATATCACAAGAGTATCTCCTCAACATTTTATGGAATAGAATTAAATATTGGAAGAGTTACGGTTTTTTTTTAAGTAAAAAAGGGCTTTTTTACGCATTGACCCAGTGCTGATTTTTTTCCGTCATTTGAAAATTCCATTTAAATATAATACCGAGAATGCCACATCCTAAAATGTTCAAACTAATATCCTGAATTTTTATGAGTCCTTGGGAACGATACGGTCAACGCGGCCATCGTTTGAAACATGGCTGGGGTCATTGCGACCCCCTGAGACGAGCGCGTTCCAGCCAGAACGTGCGACCGCGAAGGGTTAAAGGTAGTCGACGAATTCACGTTTTCAAAATCGATCTTCATTTTTTAATAGTTACGTAAAAATGACGCCTTTTACATAGATTTTGTAAGCTCAAGTTTCAATTTGTCGTCGCGTTGTTAAAAAACGTGATTTTAAAAATCGCCACTCCTCGACGGCTCGTATTTATTGTTGCTTGAATTTTTCAAACCCGTTCGGTTTTTAGGGTTCAGATGAACCGTTTAAGCTGGAGAGTATCCACCGCTAAAAGACGCAAAAAAAATTTCAACATTAGCCGGCGCCATGTTGTTGTTTTTCTGTATTTTTTGGTGATTTTTTTTAAACCCTCTAAATATATGTACCTTTCTGCTAAAAAACATGGTTTTTCGATTCATGTACTGGATGAACTTTGGAAAATTCGAGACTTACCACTCGGCGACTACCGTCTGATTCTTGTAGGGCACGAGAAACGTCGTAGCCGACCGTAGTATAAAACCTTGCAATTCTCGCATATAAAGAGAACATCCGATTTCACGACCGAGCGGGCTCATCGGACTGAAAACAAAAGAACGCATCAATGAGTAAAGTTCCTCGTATTGGGTTTTAAACTTAATTCCCGCCATTTTTATGTGGTTGTCAATTTCCCTGCTTTTTGAATCAGTCCAAGATTATGAAAAAGTTTGCTAACAGCCATTTCAGTAACGTTCAACATATAAGACAATTCTTTGAGAGTCCGACATCGATC
Source organism: Ophion costatus (assembly GCA_951751655.1). NCBI lineage: Eukaryota > Metazoa > Arthropoda > Insecta > Hymenoptera > Ichneumonidae > Ophion > Ophion costatus. The sequence goes on along the minus strand of OX632359.1, from coordinate 30,712,681 downwards.
TTTATCGAGTGAGGCCTCCAATTCACGATCGTCAAATTTTTTTCCGCTGTCGTGGACGTTCTTCGTCTTTGAGCTCAAAATCGCCACGTATGAATCGTCTAAACCAATCTCTGCACGGTGTCTCAGATAGAGTAAGTTCACCATAAGCTTCTTCAAGCAAGCAATGACTTTCAACAGCACTGTTTCTTCAATTAAAGCAAAAAAGCAACGTTTCGTTAACATTTTCGATACTACAAAAAAGTAGTGTGTACAAGTGAATTTACTCTCGAATGCTAAATATTGCAGGCCATGTCGAATACTTTAACACAGTATTGGGATTTGTCAAATGGCGATACGACATCGGGTGGCGGAAAATCAAAGTACATTCGGGGCAAAGCCTTCAATGGCAAGTATACATAGCCGTGCGATAAAAGTCTTCAATTTCAATTAAAAACATAAGATCGGTGTATATGGAATGCGCGAAGTTTTCTCCGCGTAAAAACTACCGAAAGAACATTAAATGTGCTGTGGAAGTTTGCGAAAGCACTTCGGGTAAGGAGTTGGAAGTCCGTTGCCACAAGTTTCCCATTGCAGGGAGACCCTTCGTGTACGTAAACAATGATTTCGGAAATGTACAAAAAAACCGATCTATCAGAGGCTTGGGTGAGAGCCTTGAAAATTAAAAAAGTGAATTCAGATATGAAAGTGAGCTCACTGCAGTGTGCAACAGCACGGGTATCGCAAACGGCGCTAATTTTACTACATATTCAAATGTGTCCTGCCTCCAAAATACGTTCGCCTTCCACAAAATTGCGTTATTGCGGATTAATACCGGCCCAGTCACAAATTGCTCTAATACTTATCATAGCATCACAGAAATTTAAACTAAAGTATACGGCTGTTTACGTTTGATGATCCTCTTATCGCCGCCATGTTTTCTAGGCTCCGCCCATATGACAGATCCCAATAGTTCTGGTGTTACTTCTATGAAAACAATACGAGTTACGCCATCTAATATTAAACAGCGGGAACCAATTTTAAAACCAAATATTTTTGTAATTCCGAAAAGATGTCGCGAGGAGGCGATAATTTACTCGCGAAACTCCGGATCGTCGTGCATCGTAAGGATAATGCTCTCGATGGCGTCGCTGATCGAGGATAAAAGCGGCGCTAGAATACTTTTCGTCAAAGCGTCGATGACGTCAAGTGCAGATGCAATAACCGAAGCCCCTTCGCTCGGTAAACTACCCGCAAGATTGGCAACTACGCGGCTCGTTTGACTCGCCAGGTAGTGCAAAAGATTCGCCAATGTTACGTTCGTTTGTTGTCCCGGTGTTGGGGAGTCTATCACTTGGCTGGCCTCGCCGCCGCTCACCAAACCTTGCTCGCACTTTAGGCAAAACAACCTTATGGCTTTGCCAACGTTGCGAGCTACCACCGTTGACAGTCCTTCGTCCACGAGGGATACGCTCAGTTCACTGGAATACAATAACCGTCGATCAGTTGTACGTTCGAATAGTAAAAACGGAAACGAGCGAACTATCATTCGACCCGTGTTTTCCCAACTTTAGCTTTTTTCACTGGCCCAATTTTAATACAGAAATTATGTTAATGGGTTGGGCTACTGTAAACGTATCGAAACTCTCGTTCATCGCTTGAGGCAATTCAAATTGAAGGGTCCAACATGCGGTGCAGCAATCGCAGACTGAAACTTTAACTTTGAAGTGAAACTTTAAACAGGTTTTTCTCGAAAATAGGTTTTTCAGAAGGGTGGAAGGAATGGATTGACTTGAAATTTATGATTTTGGAGTTTGCATCGTTGGAATGCAACGAAAATAATTATTTTTAAGTAAAAAACAATTTTTTGGCCAATCTGGTCTGTGAAAATCGCTTAAAGTTCGCAAAATAAATATTTTGGATAAAGATAAAAATTGAAAAATTAATTGAACAATCGTTGCATTCTAACGATGCAAACTTCAACGTCATTAAAATTTGGTCTTATTCAGTATAATATTACTTCAGTGTCGCCCGACGTTTTTCTTAACATTTTTTTTTTCTATTAATTATTAATAATGTCATTTTTACTTCAGAAAATCGAAAAAAAAATTCAAAATGTTTTTTTAAAATTGAAACACGATAACAAAAAAAGCTCGGTCAACTCTTATACAATATAATCTATTTTAAGAAAAAAATTGTTTTTTTTTTTAAATTTCAGATGTTGAACCCCTTTGTTTCAAAGCTCCTCCAGGACATTGTTGATAACTTCTTTAATTATTAAGATTATTCAATGAAGTTATTGCCAATCATCTTACTTATTTCTTCAAAAAAGTGTTTTTGCCATAATCCTGATTTTCGGGTCATCACAGTAGCCTAACCCCTCAACGAATCACAACATGTAGAATCTTATGTGCACGTTTCTCCCTCTTTTCCGATCTTGATTGGCTTGACGGTGGGTGGCTTACTTGATCGCGGATTCCAAATCGTTTTAGGCTTTCGCCAATTTTGACGCTTTCTTTATCTTGATCAGCATGGCAATAAATTCCGCTAAAGAGTTGATATCGTTTTCGGTCATTCCACAGTTTTCTCTAATCTCAACTATTTTATCGACGCTCGCGTAATTTCACACCGATCATCCTGCGACAATTATTTATACTTCAATCTTAATGTTTTCTCCCTTATCTTGTATAAATATATTCCCCTGGAAAACTGTACGTTTACTTGTTCTAATGACCTTTTAACGTATGCGAAAAAATATTACGGAAATTCGAAAATACTTGAGACGCAATTGTTGAAATATTGTTTGTCAATATTTGGAACAAACTTGATTGCACGTGTAGGTTGAATAGGTCAGCGGACAAAAGAATGCAGAGAGTCACCTCGTAACGGTGCGAATCAAGCTGTCGATGTCGTCCTGGCAAGGAACCGAGTCACCGGAGAACATTGTGTGCACCGGGTCCAAGAGACGTGAAACCGAACGCGACAAATAGGCATTCTCGAAAGGTTGTAAAATATTACGGCTGAAAGCAAACAATAGTCGACCATAATTGATCATCAACTGACGGTAGAGAAGGCGACTCGCCATGTACACAACGACGTTTCAATAGTTAAGGGGGAAGATACCATTAGACGAGGAAAAAGTTTGCTGATATTCAAGATTTTTTCATAGGGGTGTTCTCACTTTAGGCGCTAAAAAAGACTATTTTCATGATTTTTTTTGATAGGTTTACGTTATAGATATTGATATAAAAGGTGTTACACTTAATAAATACACTTTCGAAATACATTTAACACATTTTTTTGCGTCAATATTTATGGACGAAAATGGTAGTTAAAAGATGTCCTAAAAAATTGTAGGTCTGCACTGTTGATTAAATCTCGGAGATGCATCATCCGAAACAAGAAAAACAAACGGTTTTTAGATTCAGTATGTTAATGGCTATAGCGCATATCATACGATTTTTATATATGCAACAATAACAAAATGGCGGACATTTTTCGAAAAAAAACCAAAGAAACGTATTTTTTCACCGTTTTTGGCAAAAAAAAAGTAAATATCAACATTGGAAAAAAAAACCTTTATTTGCGCTATAGCTATAGTTGTAAAGAATGTGGGGTTGAATTTTCATAAGGATCGGTTCAGTAGTTTCGAAGACTTTATCAACAAGCCGTCGAAATACTTTGTTTCGAGAAAAATGCGTTTAAAGTTTGTTTGAGTTACATGCATACATTCAAATTTTTAAAATGTATTTCGAAAGTGTCTTTAGTAAAAGTTATACTTAGATTATTTAGATAGATATTTTAGATTAGAAAAAGTATATTTAGATTGGATTTTTAAAAAAGTTCGATTCAAAAGTTGTTACAGAGTAACAACCTTTATATCAATATCTATAATATAAACCTATCAGAAAAATTCACGAAAATAGCATTTTTAGCGTCTAAAGGCAGAAGACCCCTTAAATTTAAAGTTTCTTCACGGTTTTTGAGACTCAGGATATGTTTTATTATCGCTTCTGGCTGCTACATGGTATTTGTTAAAATTAATCTTTAAAAACGGCAGAGGTATAGCACAGTCTTCTAAACTGCATTTACTAAACTTTCTAAACTTATTAGCTAGAACATCACCCTAAAGGTTTTTGAAAATAAAAAAAATGTCCTTTTAATTGCAAAACATAGCCAATTTTTGGAACATTCAATCTTTTTGTTTCAAAGCGTACCATTTGATCGATTTTCAACATCTTTCACTTTTTCTTGCTTCATATTCTGTGTATGAGGGTTAATGAGCGAAAAAGCTTCGTTGCTGTTTACAAGCTTTTATTTACCTTTGACTTTGACATGATAAGGGAAGAACGATATTTCACCCACTTCCGACTACTAAGAGCTCTGAAATTTTGCAAACACGTATCTAAGAGGTGACAATGCATGATTCAACTTAAAAAAAAATGTCCATAACATTTTCAACTTTTCATGGCAAATTAGCGATATCTAATCATCCATATAAAATCTCACTAACACATACAAACAAATTTGTAGCCGACTGTATTTGTATGTGAGCAGTTTGTATACAGCAATTAGTTGTATGTTCGATCCCAATATTTAAATATTCCCAATATTTAAAGTTGCAAGTTCCAGCATTCCAGCTTTAAAGTAAAGTACAAGCATTCCATTTTTCTAACGTACAAACTAGTTGATTAGTAAATTACTAGTAACAACAAACTCGTGAAATCAATTAAAGACTAAAAAGTAGAAAATAATATATATGTAAAAAAAGATTTGAAAAAAACTTGCTTTCAAATGTACTAGATGGTGTACTAGAATGTACTAAATGCTTTTAAATGTACTAAAAATTAGAAAATAATTTTTTTTTACCAAGTCACCTATATGTGACTATAAATAAAAACTTGGGGTGCCCAAAATATAACCATATAATCTTTAATTGACATAAATCCGTTAACACAGCAACCGTATTTAATTTACTGTAAAAGAACCTTAGATTTCTCAAATAAAAATCCTGAAATTGAGTATAAACGTATGGTAATAAGTTCTCTAATTAATAACGTGCGAAATTAAATACGGATATTGCAACTGAATTGATCAAATTTATTAAACATTTAAAAAGTTGAGCGCCCAAGCTTTTATTTATAGTCGCACATAAGTGACTTGATGAAAAAAAGTTATTTTCTACTTTTTAGTACATTAATCAAAAGCTTGCTTTTTAAAATATTTTTTACCTATAAATCTTTCACATTCATCCCGCTACGTGTCACGCCGTGTGACAACATCCGCCGCAACCCGTTTAGAAGACCGTGCCATACCTCCGCCATTTTTAGAGATTAATACATTTAAAAATACCACGTAACAGCCAAAAGTACTAATAAAACATAACCTAAGTCCCAAAAATTGTGAAAAAATCTTTCTTCTGAAAAAGATAATGAAATTCGGCAATTTTTTCTCTCCTAAATGTATCTCCCCCTTTAACAAATTTTGCAACTTACCCAAGCCCGAAAGTGCCAGCCGCTTGCGATCTTTCCTTCAATCGCTTTCGGAGATCCAAAAAGACCCGAAGAAATTTCGGATACTCTCCCTCGAGGGCTTGTTTCACGAACGTCGAGCCTAGACCGAAATTTCACCGGGAAAGTAATGTTTAGTAAATTAGTAAAGCTTTATTATAACCGACGCTTGTGGACGCGCATCTTGGACAGTCTCTCAAAAAACCAGCGATTGCCGTGATCAATACTTGGATGGGTGACCGCCAAACCGTGCGGTGGCTTGCGCACCGACTGCGGAACGGAAGTCATTTTTACTGACTTTTTGATCGTGGCCTGACAGCAATTCACAAGGAACATCACTTAAGTGTCCGCCGTCGGTTTTGTTAAAACTTTGTTAAAACTAAAAAATATGGTTAAACGTTGAAAACTATTAGACACGTATTTTTTATCTGCGGAAAACCGGTTTTAAGGGGGGAAACCACCCCTCAGAGAAAGGCGTGTCGAGCGGTAGTTTTGCAGTTCCACCCACAATCCGTCCAACGATCTGAATGAAACAAAAATGAAAATTCACTAGATCAATTGAAAAAAAAATATTTGAGGGACGACACGCTTTTCTTTGAGGGGCTGTTCCGGCCCCCTAAAAATATTTTTCCGCAGATAAAAGAAATCCATTAACCATTTTTGTGAAAAAAAAACATTTTTTACTGACTTCAAAAAACAAAGGAAATTCTGAATTCGATCCTCCTATTGAAGAATTATGTTGAACCGAATAACATAATTTTTTTAAGATCAAATATATGGAGATGTTGAAATTGAAATAAAATTTTCCAAAAACTGAAATTCGAAAAACAATTTAAACATTGTAAAGTAAACAAATCTATATTAAAGGCACATACCAAACCGTTTCTTCATTATAAACAGAATTCTTTATGCCGGTGTCAATAGATAAGAAATAATTATAAACACTTATCTGTAATAATAATGATGAGATTTTATATCGACAGATCTAATCCGACCAAATGTAGAGTTTTACAGTAAATTAGTTTCAGTTGAAAAATTTTATAATTAGTTATCAGTTTTTAAATGTTTAACACTGACATAACTATTTTTGTATACAATGAAGAATAATATAAATATTAAAAATATACAAAAATAGTTATTATTATACCCTTCAGTTTTTTTTGTCAAGTCCGTTTCAGTTTTCGTAATTCTTGCTAAAAGTAAATTCTGAGAAAATTCCAAAGAACTTCCAAAATTCCAAAAAATTTCCAAATTCTAAAGAATTTGCAAAAAATTTCAAAATTCAAAAAAAAAATCTAGAATTGAAAAGAAAAATCAAAAGAATTTCCAAAATTCCAAAGAATTTCCAAAATTCCAAAGTATTTTTAAAAATCCAAAGGATTTTCAAAATTCCAAAGAATTTTCAAAATTCCAAAAAATTTTCGAAATTCCAAAATTTTTTCAAAATTCCAAAGAATTTTCAAAACTCCAAAGAATTTTCAAAATTCCAAAGAATTTTCAAAATTCCAAAGAATTTTCGAAATTCCAAAGAATTTCCAAAATTCCAAAGTATTTTTAAAAATCCAAAGAATTTTCAAAATTCCAAAGAATTTTCGAAATTCCAAAGAATTTTCAAAATTCCAAAGAATTTTCAAAATTCCAAAGAATTTTCAAAATTCCAAAGAATTTTCAAAATTCCTACGAATTCCCAAAATTCCCTGATTATTTCAGAAAGAAAAAATTCCCAGAGTTTTCCCGGTTTTCCTTGTTTTCCATTTGCGCAACAACCCTGTTTGCCACATATACGAGTTCCAACAAAATCGGAGCCGGACACTTCAGTAATGTTCCTTGCCAGTGGAATATAGCCACCAGTGTCCGCACAGGTTTTCCATAGTGTCCCTGTGCCCTCGTGCAGTACAATGCAGTAGGGCATTAGTAATCAAGAGAAAGAAGTATCAGAAATACAAAATTATGCGCTCCTCTATACCGTATCGTATTCATCTTTCACCTGGCATTATTTACCTTGAGATCTTTCCAGAAAGACTTTCGACAGTAACGTCAGAATCTTGTTCCAAAAATCTTCGGACATTGTTTGATAGCCTTTGGTGTTGTGTTCGAGGAGAATACTCTCCAGCAATTCGATCTGAACGCAATGAGTGTAAACGGTGTCCTGAAACAGACGATCTAAATTTTCCCATAATCGCATTCTGACGTTACCCGAGGAACCGGGCGAGGGTATGGCTGCGCGTCCGGGTCCACCCCCTCTCTTCGCCAGGTCCTGACTCGTAGGTAGCGACACATCCAGAGCTTCTTTGGCCACTTTCTCGATTTCCGCGAGTGCCGCTTCTTCAGTCATTTCGATCGCTTTCGCAAGCATTCCCAGATTCTCGAAAACCTGCACAGCCACACTCACCTGTCGAAGAAAATAACGAAATATTTCTACAGTCCCCAAAGCATCAATCGCATCGTCGTTACGCATTATTGACTCAGAAATTTCCCGACTTATCCAGGTTTTCCCACACAGGTTTTGCAACTATTCCAGGGAGATGGGGTCAAATGAAGGCCATAATGTTTTTCAAATAAAATATATTAAAATGTTGAATAATAATATAAATTTTTAAAAAACCGTGAGATACGCAAAATAATTTAAAAAGTAAATTTCAAAAAACATACGAAGGATATAATAATCTGTTCTTCATTATAAACAGACATTTTTCTTTTCTTTATTATAAACAGCCAATAAATAAAGAATAAATATTAACACTTATCTACAATAATGATTATTTTTTTGTGTATCGACAAATCGAATGCAAATGTATAGAGATTTAGAGTAAATTAGTTTATCATTTTTGAGACTTTCGATGTTTGACACTAACGTAACGTTATCTTGGAGATAATGAAGAATAATGTAATCATAAAAAATATTTATTTTGATACTTTTCATTTTTTTTTCAGTCGGTCGTATTTTTTGTAATTCTTGCTAAAAGTAAATTCGGAAAAAATTCCAGAAAATTTTTTTAATTCCCTGCCTTTTCAACCCTAAACTCGAGTCACATTCGATAGATTTGAGTTTCCTAAATTCGTAAATTCCGTAAATTTCGAGTAGGCTGTCTAAAAAGGTTGGTACTATAATTTTGAGAGATGGATGCGCACGCCTTTTATTCATCTTTGATCTCTTAAGGAATTGCTATTACGAACCCGAATATTTAACAATTAACTGATCTTCGTCTATAATCAAGTCAAAATACATCCTTGTCTACCGGTAAAATTTCAAGTCAAGTTACCGAACTTTTAACAAAAGATGCCTCTACAAATCGTCTTATTTATACGGCGCATTGGAGATGACAAGCTCGCCACATTCCTATCTAATAATTTATACCTCAAATGAATCTAGATAGCTGATATAAAGTGTCCACGCGTGTAAAATAATCTAAAGATTCCGTAATGACAATAAAAACAGGGGGTCACCAAATATATAAGACAATATTAACGATAAAACTAAGAAAAATTTGATTAGCAGAAGAATTTTCGTTGCCGCGACTTGTCAGAGAAAATGTAAAAATGTCTAAATCTACTAAATTTGCGTGATATTCCTTATTCCAGTTTATCCTTGAGTATTGACTGTGAATTATTTTCATTAACCGCTACTATGATTTACCAAAGGATCCTCGGCGAAAGGCATACCTGCAGGGGCAAAACCACCAGGCGTGATCCAAAAAACGTCGTGCCCAGTACCGTGAGCTATTTACCTGTGTCCTATCGGTTGCTTCCAGGCCTCGATTAAGAGTGTGATTAGCCAGTCTGTGCACGTTGATTCTGTGCATCTTGACAGCCTGTTGATCGTCGGCGACAACATCGAGCCCGCTTAAATCCGTGTCCGACATCAGCTGCTCTGTGTGGAATGATTATCCGTTACGAAGACTTGACTTTCTCAGGTATCTCGTTCAATCGCAATATTACCGAGTTCATGCAGGCTCTTGGCAGCCTTAACGATATCGGAGCCCCGTGAGGTATTTCCTATCTGGGAGTGCAGGTGTTGAGAGTGCAAGAGGTGCTGTACCCTGGCGACGCGTCTCAGCAAATCCGACGTTTCGTGAAGCCGCGAAAGAACAATGGTCTGCGTCTCGATTCTGCTGAAGGGTTCCACAATCTTCTTTCTTAGCCGCTCCACTGCGGACAACAGACTTTGCACGTGGGTTCTCATTATGGTGAGGACTCCCTCTATTTTCTCTACCCATGTCACTTGCGACAGCAGATCTTCGTGATTCTCGAGAACTTGTTTGTGCAGTTCCGCGTCCAGTACCACAAGTGCTGAAAAATAAGTTTACTCTGATATTCATTTATCGGAAGATCAGTAAAGAATGTACGGGAGATGGAATCTTGGGGAAAAGTAATTCTTCAATATATGTCCCGGATGTAAAGTAAAATAGAATGAACGGACTAAAACTACATTTAACTTTTATCTCGAGAATAGCATTTCCAAAAGACTACTGTACAGCCCCAGGTCTTATCAACAGGATTGTGCTCATTCAGGTACTAAAATTGTCTCCATGAGAAACATTTCGGTACCCAGACAGCGATGTACTGCTCCGGTCGAGCATGCCGTACCATCAACACGCCTACGACGTACGCAGTACCGTATGTACCATGTACGTGTGTACAGCACCATAGCTACCACATACATGCATAGGGTATCATAACTACCACGGATGTATGTATGGTACGGTATCTACCAAGTACGTGTGTACAGTACGGCACCTACCAAGTATGTGTGTACAGTACGGTACCTACTAAGTACGTGTATACAGTATGGTATCTACCAAGGACGTGTGTACAGTACGGTACCTACGAAGTACGTGTGTATGGTATGGTACCTACCAAGTACGTGTATGCGGTACAGTACTTACCAGGTACGTGTGTACAGTACAGTCCCTACCGAGTATGTGTGTACAGTACGGTACCTACCAAGTACGTGCGTACGGTACTGTGTCTACTAAGTATGTGTGTACAGTACCGATACAGTACCAGTATACTGTACTGGGCACACCGTCGCCGTACTAGCAAGGACAGCATAGATATGTTACCAGCACGTGTTACTACTGTACAATGTACCAGCTCCATACCAGTATAGTATAGGTACTCTACTGGTACATCGTAGGGTACACTCTAGGCACACAGTCCCATTAGTACCCTCGGTTATCTATGTTATTCGTCATGAAATTTCAAAACTTTATTTTCTCGCCACCAAGCCTCGTAGTAACTTACCCTGACTTAGCTTATTGAGCTGTTGAGCCACGGATAAAAGTTGCGTGACGTCCGTCTGCTTCTTCTCGGCATCGAGAAAGTGCTTAAAAAAATCTGTCAACAGTTGAAATTTCAAACGCTTCATTCCAATTTACCGCTTATCATTCGATAACATTGATCAACGCTATCGCGAAAAATCCTTGATTGTTTACCATCGTTTTCTATACTCTGTAGATCGAGTAACTCGCTCATAATTGCCCCGCTACAAGAACGACCGCGTATAACGGAGGTTATGTGTCAAAACGTCAACGGATCTGGAGAATTCCGAAAGGCGGATTTCGAAAGGCAGCTACGCGGCAGGTTGCGGTACTGCGAAGGAAACTTTTTTCCCCTAGCACACCCGGCGTAGATTGGCGCAAGGGGGGGCGATGAGGGGGCGCTTCGATCGGGCGTTTTTTTTCGCTAAGGTAAACTTGAAGAGTAGTCGCGGTCGGGATGGTGGGTTGCGCGAAAGCGAGTGAGACCGAGAGCCGACGAGCTTGAGGCAGGAGGGAGAGAGAGAGAGGGAGGGAGCAACAAGGAAAGAGACAAGAATAAAGAGTGAGAAACTCGTCGTTCGCGGGTGACGGGCCAAGAATAGCCGAGAGCCACCGCGAATTTCTCGTACATAAATTTGATCTACGCGAAAGAGACGAGGGATAAAGCTCCCATCGACGTTACTCGCAAAGCTTTACCTTTTTTTTAATCGCCAAGTTGCTATTTCTCCTGGAGAGAAGAGGATATTGAAAAAGAGTGAGTGAGAAAAGGAGAGAGGGAGAAAGAAGATTACACAGGGCCGGTGTGTGGGCAAAGAAGCTTGATTCGCGTTTTTCTCTAAAGGTGTGTACATCACACGCACACACGCAATACTCTCTCTCTCTCTCTGTCTGGCATACGCGCGCGCGATCGCGCCCGCGTATATGGGGTCAGCTCGGAAGATAGACGTTGGATAGGCCGCCGCGCCGTGTGTCGGCACACAACGTCGGAGAGAGCCTCAACGGAGTCCGACTCTCTCTCTCTCTCTCTCTCTCTCTCACTCCGTCGCCCCTTGCGCGCGCGCGCGCGTGCCCCGGGAGTCGTGTGCGTGTTTTTTTTTACTCGCGGTTTACGGAACAATAATCGAGAGTGGCTCTCTCGCGAGCTGCAGAGAGAGAGAGAAAAAAAGACGGAGCCGGGGAAACAAGTTGAAAGTTTGTGAAGACGGAGCAGGGTGCAACCGGGATTATAGCAACCTAGGGTGGTTACGTGTGCGCGAAGTGAAGTTCGCGGAAGACGAATCGTTCGTCGCGGAGAGGGAGACTGAGAGAGAGAGAGAGAGACACAGAGAGGGAGGGAGAAGAGAGAAACTCTCGATCGTGTTCCTCCTTCTCTTGGACTTTACCACTATAAATGCTCTTCTCCGCCAAGGGCCCTAATTAAGCTACTGTGATAATCGCCAAACAAACTTTTTTTTTTTTTTCGTTTCCTCTCGCCCACAGTTTCTTTATCGCGCTTAACGCCCCCCTCTCTTTCTCCCTCTCTGATGCCCACGAGTGCACGAGACTTTTTTCATTAGACGAGAGAATAACACGAAAAGGGGTTTTTTCTTCTCGGATAGTTTTTTGTTTGTTTGTTTAATTACACGAGAACAAATGTCCATTGAGACTCGCTCGAGTTCGGCCCTCTTCAAGAGGGCCGAACAGCTCAAACGTTGGGAGCAATCCGAAACAAACAGGGAGCCGGCCCAACCCCGGCAAATGGCACGTAAGATCAAGTTCTCGGCCGATTGCGTTTTTCTCGCGGCGTGCGCCGCTGGCGATAAGGATGAGGTCGTTCGCCTTCTGCAGAAAGGGGCGGATATCAACACCGGGAACGTCGACGGTTTGACCGCTCTTCATCAGGTTAGTGGGCGCTTTTTCATCTTTTTTAAAATCATTTATCTTCGTCTTTTTTGTTTCGTCGCGGCGCTGATAGATATTGGTATCGCGACGATTGCCACCGTACCGTTTCGCAAGGATCGACAATGGTCTCTTCGTAAGCTTTGTCGCGATAATGCGCGCGGTCGACTGCGGAATTTCCACCAAAGTGTGAATACCCAATTGTAATACTCGAGGCGTTTCTTTTCTTTCTTATTTTTCCTTATTGTCGTAACATCGTATTCAAGATGGCCGACTGTTCCTCCAGCTGTCTAATTTCGGCTCCCAACGCACTACCCGTCCGGTCTTGTTCTGTCACAGCGGAAAAAAAACTTGCACACTGTGCGTTTTCAGCTACGGAACAGAGGAGGAAAAAAATCATGATCGTCCTTTCGCAATGATGGTTTTTCTCTGCGTCTCTGACGTCGCGATGTGACGTTTTTGCGATTTTTCAATATTCACGCGCTAATTCGGCCTCGAAAAGCGATTAGCGTGACGATCGTACGGCGACGCGCTTACGAGCGGCGCGATTACGATACGATTTCGATCGACATGCCCGAGCTGTCACGTTTCCTTATTTTCCGTCGTCTTTTTTTCCATCTCGTCCGCTTTTGCAGCGAATCTCGAGACGTAAATAGAAAATGTATGGAAAGATGACGTTTAGGTGGATCCATCTCCAAGGATGATTATATAAGAGTACAGGAATAGATCGAGAGTATTTCCAAGTTTGCCGACCTACGGTGCGTTCTCACGCAGCCTTCCTTCCTTATTCTTCCTGATTTGTCAATTGTTTCGTGTCGGGTGCCGAGCGGCGCTACGTCACGGAACACGACTGATTTCAATAATGCTTCGCCAGGCAGAAGCCTTTGATAGCTTATAGTTGATAGCTATAGTTGATAGGTGATAGCGTAGTTGAAAGCGACACGTGAATAATCCTTTGAGGTCTTATTCGGCGGGTCCAATGCCGAATGCAACATGTTCGGTACAAGGGACATAGACTACAGATTTGGGGCAAGCGCCGCTCGACCTAGCTTGAACACGAAAATAGACTAAAATCACGATAAGACTCGGCGGATGTATTGGCAAGTGTCGCTGTTTGGAATTCCTACTCTAGCGTGGAAACGTTAAATCGGACGCAGAGCTCCTCTCGCCCTTTGCCAGCAGGCTTGAAGTCGCGTCAGAGTAGGCAAAGGCTTTGGCATTCCATTGAACAAAAAATTGCAAACGTAGGAGAGTTACATGTGTTGTATATATTAATAAATAATAGAATTTTATCACATAGCATGATAATTAGTGAATAACTTGCATATTTATGGTTGATGAAATTAGAAGTAAACTTTTCGATGGATTCCAATTTCGTAGGGGAAATTGCTTGTGTTAAAGGGAGAGGCTACTGTGACAATGCAAGCATCAGGGTTATTTAAGAAATTAATCTTGGAAGAATAAATAAGATGATTGAAAAATCGCTCGGGCGTTTTTTGTATTTTTATATTGGCTTGGCAAGTTCGTTCGGTTCTTGTCTTTTATTCCAGTCTAAAAAACCCAACGAACTTATTTGCCAACTCAATATAAAAATACAAAAAACGTCAGTACGATCTTTCAATCATCGTATTTATTCATTCAAAATTAATTTCTCAAATTGGCAAATAAGTCGCTTCCCAATCGTTCGGATTTTGTAGTTTCTTCCAGTCTAAAACACTTAATGAACTTATTTGCCAACCCAATAGACAAACAAATTTGTGTACCGAATTTCATAAAAAAATGATAATACTTTTAAATGTTTTATTGTACCTTCCATTTGCACAGGGTCCTTCCCTTATTATATTGCCCACCATATTCGACTTCGCATCTCAAAGAATATTAATAATCAAATAAGTTATACACAATGTCGTGGACTAACTTTGAACATGAGGGGCTCAACTGTTCTTCATTTTGGCCCCCTAGTTGATCTAAAACACAAAAACGACTTTTTTTTCTTAAAATAGATTATAAAACTTAATCAAAATGAAAAATTTGATTTTTTTTCTATTTTTCGAGAAAAATGACCATTATTGTTAATAACATATGAAAAAAAACTTTTGTCGAGACTAAACTGGCATTACACTGAATAAGTGTACCAAATTCCAAGTCAATCCGTTGATTAGATCTCAAGACATTGTGTACACCGTTAAAAAAAACATAGTTTTGAGAAAAAACGTGTTAGAAGTTTGGCTAGCAGTTTTATGGTTGTAGCTTTAAGTTTGTTTTCGATCTGCGATTTCTGCACCAAATGTTGGACCACCTTCCTCTTCAATTCGAGTTGCCTCAGGCAACGAAGGAGCTTTCGTCATTTTCACAGTAGCCTAATTCCTTAATTAATGGATTTGGTTAGCGAGCGCTTCCAAACGATATCGCTTGGACGAATAAAGTCAGGTGGTTCATAGTTTGCGTATGCCAGGAATGAAAGTTTCTTGTTCGCTTCTGCAAGAAACTTCATACGTACCCTGATTAATGCCATTGTGCAAAAAGCTCATCACCCGCCATCTGCGGTAGTCCTTCGGCGAATGCATGTTTCATCAATGATTGCGTATGAAAAAAAACGCGAAGTTCATAGAGCGTTTATTGCAAACGTGTATATTCAAATTCGATTCAGTCGTTTATGATCTTTTCGGGGAAGACTTTTTTTTCTTCAAACCGGGACAATTGGTCACAAGTTATTCATAACTTTTCAAAAATAAAGTGTTAAGAGAATTCTTCGTATAGACTGTGATTCAGCCGCCAAATGTAGTTTTCCACACCTCATTAAGGCAGCTCCATAAAACACCCTCATAACACTGAAAAATATATCGTCCGTAGATCCTTTGAAATTCGTAGAAGTCTGAAATAACTTCCAATTGATTTGTATAGATTTCTATATAGAATTCGCGCGTGCCCACATTTTGCACATCGAGTAGACGATGCTGAAGTCTGCATCGTTGGACTGCAACGAATTTAATTTCTTTTGGCAGATTTTGCCTACAAAAGTCTCCTAACCATTTCTAAGATATTTAGTTAGCAATCTACATTACAAATCTATACAAAAAGATCGCCTATAATAATAAAAATATGGAAAATCAAATGTAAAACGAACTTTCATTGGTTTCCAACGTTCCAAACGTCAGGACCATTCGAGTAGTCAGGATTCTCGAAAAAAAAAAGCTTCGTATCAAGTAATTGCGATCACGGAAAAGCAGCTTCTAATTAACGTCAAATCAGTGTGACGGACAACGGCAACAACAACAAAATGAGATTTTTAAAAGCTTCTATTTTGTCAGAAAATTCACGTATACAGATGTAAGTTCGTCGGTTGGGCATCTGTATAACTATTTATAGATTCCTATTAGAAGTCTACGGACGTGTACCGCGTGTCTACGCTCTTTCATTGGTGTTGTAACAGATGGTTTATTTTTTTGGCTACAGTCAGAAAGCCTTGCAGCAAATCTTGCCCGTGGAAAACCTCTCGAATGAGGTAACAGATAATTCTGGGTCCAAATGATCTCTTTAACTACCGACGTACGAAAAAAAAAAGAAACCACGACGATGATTCATCGGCACGAGCCTGGCGGAACGAAAAGCAAAAGAAAAAAATATATAAACGAGTCGCTCGATCGGCGACAACGTGTTTTTTCTTTTTTTCTTCAATTATGGTAACGAAGTCTCGTTAATGAATTTCCTTTTCTGTTTTTCCCTCGACTAACACGAATACAGGCATGCATCGACGACGATTTGGACATGGTGGAGTTTCTCGTGGAGCAAGGTGCAGATATAAATCGTGGCGACAACGAAGGCTGGACACCTTTGCACGCTACAGCATCTTGCGGATTTATATCCATCGCAAAGTCAGTAAATACGAGCGTTTGTTCAGGCAAAATTGCCGATGATCAATCGAGAAAACATATGTGTACGCGAACGTATAACGCTGTTCAAATTGCAGATACCTGATTGAACAAGGATGTAATCTCGCTGCTGTTAACAACGACGGCGAGCTGGCTCTGGACATCTCGGAGAGCGACGAAATGGAAGAAATGCTTCAGCAACATATCACTACAGCCGGTAATATTAATAAAATCCTTCACGACACTTTTTCTCAGCTTCGCGAAAAATTGGGCTTCCGCAGACACGCAGCTCGAATATATAACACCTTGAACATTTTGCACACGCTTCTCAAGCGTTCTTTTTATATTTATTGTAGCTTATTCATCACGAACGCGTTCATACTTTGCATTTATTGGCGAATCCGTCGGCCTTCGTTGTATCTTTTTGTCGCCGTTGACGAAATCAATTCGTAAAATTGGTCCATTAATTGATTCATTCGATCGATTATTTTTTTACACACAAAAGCGTTAGTAATAAATTGTGCAGAGTTCATTTGGGTCAGACCAGTATAATGTTTAAAGTAGTAACCAAACGGCTAAAGGGAAAGTTTTTTTTTCGATGGTATTTAGAGGCACCAATATCGCAACCGACTGGATGGTTGGCTGGAATAACTAACGGCTTCAGCATCGTTCGCGTGCTTCAATTTTTTCAGGCATCGATTGTGATCAAGCGAGAAGCGAGGAAGAGCGGTCGATGTTGAACGACGCGAAAGCCTGGCGCACCGGAGCTCCGGGCAAAGACGCGACGCATCCACGTTCCGGAGCGACCGCCCTTCACGTCGCTGCCGCCAAGGGTTACATCAAAGTTATGAAGTAAAACAGAATAATATCAACCGTTGCGCCTTTATTCGTCACTCCCAAACGATCGAAACTACAACTGAGTTCTTCGTTCGGCGTACCATGAACAAAAACAACATGTTTTCCATTGAGATTAGATTTTTAATTGCCATAATACGTTTCTCGTTCTATTCATTTTGACAATGAAGAACTCACTACGGCATATCTGGAGCGACCTGGTGCATTGGAAATTCGGTGAAGCCAAGTTTCTCGACTAATTTTTATGTTTCGATTCGTTCGCAGTTAAATAAATGGGCGCACTCGCGTGAAAAAAAAAATAAGAAGCCTATACATTATTTATACTTTCAGCCACAGATTTTGTGGCAAGCTTGGAAAGAATGTTAGATACAAATTATTTAAATCGTTTTAAATTTTCTTTCGTAAAACATCCATTTCTTTCAAGGGGCTACATCTACCTAGAGGCTCGAAAAAAATTGCCAAATTCGGATTCTTTTCGTGGGAAACGGTTGGTGAAAAAGAAACGCATTTTTTTAAACCCGAAGGTACATTTATTGAGAGCCTTAAGAAAATCACCGAAAACAGAAAAGTAATAAAAACTTTTTTGATCCTTAAACAAAAAATGATTTACAAAGTACGAAACTTGTAAAGAAAAGTCATTTCCACGTAACTTAAAAAATGAAGATCGATTTTTTAAATTCATTTTTAGGAACATTTAAAGGAAATTTTCGGGGAATATAGCTAAAAGGTGATACTATGGAATAAAAATATTTTTTGAGAATATTATTTTATGACCTATTGAGCTAGATGTACCCGTTAAAATTGCGATGTACTTTGTGGATATACGTCGAGTAAACAAGATACGAATTTTGTTCGGCCAGAGGCCAGGCTCGTACTACAGTTTTGCCAGAAATTCAGTGACAATGATGGTGTCGCGAGAATAAGAAACTCGGCTGAAAGTTGTGTTTGGGGGCTTCCAGTTTGAGATGTAGGTAAAATTTGAGCTTTTGCCATCACTTTCCAGTATCTTACTGCAGGCTCGGTGCGACGTTAACGCCCAGGATTACGACGGCTGGACGCCTCTCCACGGTGCGGCACACTGGGGACAACTCGAGGCTTGCAAATTGCTCGTCGAGAATTCTTGTGACATGGACATGAAAAATTTCGCTGTGGGTAGACTTTGTTCAACCGTAAACTCGCCCGTTGCGCCTGAGAATCGTGGCAGCTGAGTGTTTCTTTAATTATTTTTGCTCGATTTGCAGGGTCAAACGGCTTTTGACGTGGCCGACACCGATATTCTCAAGTCTCTCGAGGAGCTGAAGCAGAAGCAGCAGATCGCTCTCAAGGAACATCCGCAAATCAATAACAAGAAACAACCGACGATACCAAAGAAACGGTAATTTTCAAGTACACGCGTTTTTTTCTTTTCTTCGCGTACGCTATTATTCCTCTCTGCTTTTCTTGACGTAGCGTGTCGACGAACAACGACAATACGATCGTTAACCAAGAAGGCGACGAGGCCTTCGAGGAAGAGACGCCGAACAAAGTGAAGAAGGTCGAGCTCGAGATCCAGTCGGACAAAGACGATTCAAGCACCGGGACCAATAGCGATGTCGGTGAGTTACGAGTCCATATTTTTCTTCCATTTCGTTACTTCGTTTTCGTACGTTTTTCTTTGACATTGACGATTATTCGTCATTCATAGAATAGAGCGTGAAATACTTGACTATTGAGAGAATAAAAAGTTGATTGGTCCTCTCGTGACAATTGGTTTCTGGGTGTGACACAAACTTATAAGTTTCTTATCTCTAGTGTATATCAGTGTATAGTGTTCACCAGACTGGAGTCTTATCGAATGAAAAATCAACTTTTAGTTGCGCGATGCAACATTATAAACAAATTAATCAGTTAAGAAATCGACGTTCATTTGATAGTCATAACAAGTCATTAATGTACGTAGCAGTAGGGTGGCATAATTTGCAGCTCTAATTTTTTTCCTGTTTCTCACTATCCAATTATCTTTTTTTGAGAAAAAAAATGATCGCTCAAGCTGCGAGTGGTTTTCATTAAAAAATCGATTTCTTTCACCCACTTCTCACCCACGAATTTTACGCTTTATAATTTTTAACTGAACCTCGGCGAAACTCTAGCCGGGCGGAGAATATTTAGTGGTCGCTGCTAAAGGTTTTTAAAATTGACAATTTCCGCCAAAAAAGAAATCTCGCATACACTATAATTCCTCGTAGCATGAAAACAAAATAAACAACGGAGTGTTATATTTTCTGAATAATTTATTATAATAATTTGTAACAAACACCAATGAGTGTTATTATGTATTAGTGTATTATGGCGTCGCTCGTCACAGAGTACAGCTACGATTGGTCCGCAGTTTGGCTAACGAGACCAACTGTGGGACGTATTACGATGCGCGGAAAACAGCTGCCATTTCAGTTTTACGAATAAAACGACCTTTAATTTTGTTTACGGACGAGAGAGTTGAAAATTATTTTATGAGAATGAAGATTATAATTCTTGGGTTAGAAGTGTGAGGTGAATTTGAAAAATATTTTTTGTAATGAAGAAAAAAGGATTAATTGTTCTAGAAATTTTACGAAGCGTCAAATTTGTGCGTGAGAAGAGTAAAAATAAATGAGCGAAAATGGAAATTTCGAAGCTCTTGAGCGACTACTAAATATTCACTGGCCGGTTAGAGCATTCGCGAGGTTAACTGAAAAATTGTATATCGTAAAAATCATGGGTGAGAAGTGGACCAAAAAAAATCGATTTTTCAATGAAAATTTGAATTTGTGGGAGGCTTGAGTGACCTCCAAATATTTTTTGATTGCTCGCAGCTGTCGCGACAATTTTTTTTTCTCTTTAAAGAAGAGAATTGGATGGTGAGAAAAAGGGGGAAACATAAATGTCAAATTTGTGCCACCCTAGCGTAGCAGCATATGAATTATCAAAATTGTCAGTTCCGTTAAGCACCTACGTTTAGGCTACTCTTTCTTTTTTTACATAAACATAAGTATGTTGTCGAACATTAGGACCGTGCTCCAGTTTCCTCATTGTTTTCACGAAAACAAGATTTAAAGCCTGTTGAAAAAATAAATCATGTACATTTCTCTATCGATTTCATCTTTGGTTCCTTTTTCTTCCTCTTCCCTCAGTTCTTCGCGACAAACTACGCCTTTAGACGTACAATTCAAAGTGAATTTTTCCGACGATCTACATTCTACTTCTCCGAAGAAAATTGATGTTCAATATATTTCTAACAGTAATGGTGGCTTTGATATTATTATTGCTGCAATGAAGTTATGAGTAACTTATGGCAAACTTATAGTTTGCATCGTTGCGACGCAACGAAATTTCTTTATTATATTGTTAAACTTCATTTCTATGATAATCCAAATGTTTTGTCATCGGTTGAGGTCGTGGATCTCTACTAAAGACAAAACAATTATTAGAGTGGGTTTTGTAGCCTAAGTCAGGGAAAGAAAATGTGAGTAATCGAAGAAAAGTTATCGTTGCATTCCAACGATGCAAACTTCAACATCGTGGTAACCAAACGATAAAACTCCAAGTCTTTTCATATACACGATATAACGTGCGATGTAACGTGAGCGTAATTAGGGGTGCTTTTTCGTGCGCATGCTACGTGGATTAGAGGGGATCCAGGGTGATACAGAGAGTGAAGGTAGCGAGGAGGATTGTGATTCTGAGGGTAGCTCAGATTCGCGAGAATTCTCATGCTCCGAGGCTTCAAATCACTCGGTTGGTCTGACTGACGACGGTGAGTTTCACCGATCGACTACATCGATGCACAATATAAAGGGTAATTTTTTTTATCTTGAGACTGCTAAATATCTCGAAAAATAAGCCTTATACGACAAAAATATCCCAAATAAACCTTCAATAGTTTCCAAGAGGCAATTTAATCCTACAGAAATTAACAGCCTGCCGACCCCCCTGGGGGTGGGGCGGGTGGGGGGGACTTTGAAATCTTAAATGGGAACCCCTACTTTTCATTACAGATTCGAATTATACATAAAAAAAAGACGTACCTTTTGTCTGAACTTTTTTTTTTTAATTCGGGATAGATGGCGCTGCACTCGGTGAAGATTGGGTAACCTTCCTTTTCTTCAAGGGAAATCCCCTATGTTTTATTGCATAATGGAGCGACGTCGAAGAAAAATAACTTTTGTCGGAAACATGTTTTTTTTAATTATCGTAAATATCTACTATAATTTTGTATCCGTTCTTAGCTTTACCCAGGATTAAGGACGTGGATCTGACGCAAATTTAATCCCTTTGGGGTGCTTGATTATTGTGCGTCCCCTTGCCTCTCACATTCGGGATGTTTGATTATCGTGAGTCCCTTTGCCTCTTATCATTTAATTCAATCAATTGTTGCGAAGTTAATGAGAGACTCACAATAGTCAAGCACCCCAAAGAGGGTACAATTTCCGCCAGGTCCACGCCCTTAGTCCTGGCCAAAGCTAAGAACGGATGAAAAATTATCGTAGATATGTACAATAATTCAAAAAAACATGTTTCTGACAAATGTTAATTTTCTTTGACGTAGCGCCATTATGCAATAAAACATAGGGGATTTCCCTTGAAGAAAAGGAAGGTTACCCAATCTTCACCGAGTGCCGCGCCATCTATCCCGAATTTAAAAAAAAGTTCAGACAAAAGGTTCGTCTTTTTTTTATGTATAATTCGAATCTGTAATGAAAAGTAGGGGTACCCATTTAAGATTTCAAAGCTCCCCCCCCCCGTCCCAACCCCAGTGGGGGGCGGCAGGCGGTTAATTTCTGTGGGATTGAATTGCCCCTTGGAAACTATTGAAGGTTTATTTGGGACATTTTTGTCGTATAAGGCTTATTTTTCGAAATATTTAGCAGTCTCAAGATATAAAAATCACCCTGTATATATATATATATATATACACACACATCACCAATTTCTATTTTACATTTGAACAAATATCACATCGCAACAGAAAAAACTCTTTGAACTTCGTTACGAATTTCCAGCTTATGTTTTTTCTTGTTCTTTCTCATTTATACACACAGAAAAGAAGAACAGAGCGAACAGGGACGAGACGGTCTCTCACAGCCCAACTCCTATCGAAACTAACAAAGTTCCTAATCAGGCTCCGATATTGCCACCTAAACAACAGACTGAGAATACCGAGGATGATACGATTCCGTCGTGGCGACGATCCGGCTCTTTCAGAACCCGAATCCAAGACTCCGAGGCCGCGAACGCGGTGTCTCCAGGTAGGCGGCGTTATCAAAGTATAGTCACTAAAAATACAAGAAATGTCAATGCCCGGTATATTACTCGACGGTCATTTGTTCGGAGTCGCAAAAACGTCCATCGTGAGGAAGGGAGGCATTTTCTTAAGGCTACATCTACCAAGAGGCCCGAATTTTTTTTTTTTGTTTCCGATGTTTACATTTATTTTCGCCATACACGGGTATAGTTAAATTTAATTGGGGACCGTTCGTCAAATTAATGACATTGAGAACAACAATTCGCAGGTATCGAAGAGAAGGAGAGAGCGACTGTAAAATCGCCGGTAATACCTAACAAGGTTAACTCCGAGCCGGAGGTCGTGCTCAGAAGGACACACAGCTTCGAGACGGACGAGAAGTAAGTATGCTCCAGTTCGGGCTATCGATAACCCCGTAAATCAACATAATCGTTTATCATAGTCGTTGGAGATTTTTTATTTTTTATCGTTGTTGTTGTTGTGGCTTTATTTTTGTTTACGTAACAAAACGGCGAGTGATTCCAGCTTACCCAAGTATTGTCGTTTTTTTTTCTCCACCATGCCAGTCGCAATGATTCACCAATATATTCAATAGATTCTGCCAATAAGCAATTGACTTACTTGATTGTACGCGTGCAAAGAGCATCGAGCGATATCTCGCTCGGTCACTTCGGCGTCGCTCGTTAGAGGACCAAAAGATTCGTAACAACAAACAAAAGAGACTAGAAAGATTAGTTTAGTAGCTGTGTGCATGGCATGATGCATGTTGCGCAGGTTCTATGAGCAGTACTTGGCATTGCGAGCTCGAATCAAGGCATCCTCCTGCCCTACACTCCATCGCTGCCATCCAGCTACTCCCACTCACACCAACGCTACGACCACTCGTTCAGCGTCCTTACGCGAAACTCACAGGTATAAACGCATGGTTACATTGTTTTTTAAAAATTCTTTTTCGTTTTTTCGTCCATACGTATGTTACGATTTCTGTGTTCTTTCATGGGGTTGAAGTTTGCATCGTTGGAACGCAACGATTTTTTTTGCGCATTTTTCATTTCTTCATTTTCATCATCGTCCAAAGTCTTTTTTTTTGCCCATTGAGGTCGTGAATGTGTACTAAGATGACGTAAAAACGTCTACGTGATTTTCACAGTGTAAATCAGGCGAACAAAAAAATTGAACAATTGAGAAGAACTTATTTTCGTTGCGATTCAACGATGCAAACTTCAGAATCATTGTTCTTTTTTCGTGCATTCGATCCAAACATTGCGGGGTGTCCAACGACCCCAAGCGTATTGAAAATTTTTTAACGACGCGGCCTTCGAAGACCGAAGTGTCAAGGCGTTTTGTTGATTTTCCAACTGTATCCACGATACAGTCAAAATTCATTTTTTATTCAAACGTTTTTCGCGAGCCCTGAAAACGGAAAAAGAGGCAACTCAACGCTAAGTTGTTATGATAAAGTCTAGAAAAGTGATAGAAAAAGAATATCGAATGAAGCGATAAAGTAGTGCTCGGAATCGTAGACATCGTGTATTCTACCCTACAGAACAGTAACAAATAGCGTACAAATCCCTTGCTTCAGAAGAAAGACGATAGGATGAATCAACCAGTGAACGGTGGTTAAGGGGTTATGCTACCGTGACGACCCCAAAATCAGGGTTATTCGTAAAAATTAATTTTCAAGAAATAAGTGGGATGGTTGAAAAATTGTTTGGACATTGTACGTACATTAAGGAGGGAAATCTCTTCAGACGCCCGAAAATGGGTCATTTTTCATGCATTTTTTTAAAAGAGATAAAATAGTCGCATCATTTTTAAGTTTTGACATTATCTTATTACAACTTTCAAGTGTTAACATTTTCTTTGCTTTTGTTAACAAAACGAAATGGCGGCGTTATAAGGTATTCCTTTAGGCGTTTTTTGTAAAACTGCCCGTGTTATAGCTCAAAAAGTTAGTGATCGATGTGGCTGAAATTTTGGGCGGTTTCTCACTGTGACATTATTGGAAGGATATACTTATTAAAATACAAAAAAGTATGAAATCAAAAATTAAGTAGGCTTTGTATCAAATTTTCATATTTTTGACCATTTTCTCGACAATTTTTCCCCCGAAAAAGTAATTTATTTACGCGTAACTTTAAAACTTGAGGAATATACTTCCAATAATGTTAGAGTGAGAAATCTCCCGAAATTTCAGCCAGATCGATCGATAACTTTTTGAGGTATAACATGAGCAGTTTTTCAAAAGACGCTTAAAGAAATACCCGTACAACGTCGCCATTTCGTTTCGTTTTAAAACGAAAAAAAAAAATGTTACTCGAAAGTTCTAATAAGATAAGTTCGAAATTTTAAAATGCGATTATTTTATCACCAGCGAAAAAATTCATGAAAAACGACTCATTTTTGGGCGTCTAAAGAGATTTCCCCCCTTAAGGAGTCTTCTCACTTTAGACGCTAAAATGGCTATTGTCATGAATTTTTTGGAGAGGTTTATATTATAAATTTTCATATCAAAGTTGTTACACTTGATAAATAGACTTTCGAAATACATTTAAAAAAGATATATATATATATATATATATATATATATATATATATATATATACACACACTTAAGTCACTATTTATAGACGAAAATGGTAGTAAAAAAAAGGTCTTAAAAAATTGTAGGTCTGCGCTGTTGATGAAATCTCGGAGATGGATTATGCGAAACAAAAAATCAAGCGGTTTTAAAGTCATACGATCAA
Organism: Ophion costatus; assembly: GCA_951751655.1. Classification (NCBI taxonomy): domain Eukaryota; kingdom Metazoa; phylum Arthropoda; class Insecta; order Hymenoptera; family Ichneumonidae; genus Ophion; species Ophion costatus. Next base: position 30,687,322 of record OX632359.1, on the reverse strand, counting down.
AATCATACGACTTTTGATATATGCAAAAACAACGAAAGGGCGGACATAAAAAAAAAACGTTTTTTTCACGGTTTTTGGCATAAAAAATAGTAAATATAAAAATTTTAAATATCCTTGATATGCGCTATAGCTATAGTTGTAAAGAATATGTGGTTAAAATTTCATAAGGATCGATTCAGTAGTTTCGAAGATTTTGTCAACAAACCGTGGAAAAACGTTGTTTCGAGAAAAACGCGTTCAAAGTTTGTTTGGATTACATAAATACATTTAAAAAAATGTTTCTGTGTATTTAGAAACTGTATTTATTAAGTGTAACAACTTTTATATCAATATCTATAAAATAAACCTATCAAAAAAATGCATGAAAATAGTCTGTCTTAGCATCTAAAGTGAGAAGGCCCCTTAAAAGAAGATGTGTACCAAATTGCATTTGAAAAATCTTACTAATTGAAGAAGTTATAAACAATCTCGTGAAGGACCTTTGTACGTGAGGAGCTCAATGGTGTACTTTAACTTGGTCACCCAGTTGACTTGAAACAGAAAAAACGAGCCTTTTTTCTCCTTAAAATGGATAATATTGGTTTATATAGATAAGACGAGACCGAGCTTCTTCTTGTAATCGGGTTTCAATCCTTAAAGAAAGTTTTGAATATAGTCGATTTTCCTCGAAAAACACGACACCATTATTGTTAATAACGAAGGATAAAAAAGTTGAGAAAAACCGTCGTTCAACGGACGAACGAATGTACGCCATTTTCACAGTAGCCTAACCCCTTAGACAAGTTTCGTAATATCTGTCATCGACGTTTCTCGTGGACGCAGTCGTTCACTGGTGACATCATCCTATCACCGATTCAACGCTTTTGTTCGTCCGGCTCGAATGATTGCTCGTTTTGGCGCTCGAATTTTCTCGTCCCATTGTAATCGAACGTTTTTCCAATGTCTTCAGGAGAAAGGAGGTGAAATTGAATCTCGAACTCACAAGAGTCCCGCAAGGAAGTAATCCGACGTCACCAACGTCACCGTCCAACAAACTCTCGGCTGCACTGCCAACAACGACAACGTCCACTGCCACAACGACGACCACGAGTCCCGTGCCGGCAAATCAAATTCGCAGGTACACTCATCATTATTTTCGGCACACGATGGTCTTTTCATTGCGGTATTTCGAGAGCGACGGATTGAGGTTCTTCGCGATTATCGAGGGTTCTTGGAGTTTACGATGACAGGCTAAAATTGGATTTGGTCCAGCATTCTCAGTAGTGAGAAGTAGGAGAAAAAAGAAAACGAATCTGAAGATCAGGCGTTACATATACCCAGAATATTCAAAGTCATCGCCAATCGTTCGAAAAAGATGGAGGTCAGGCTTTTGAATCTCTCTCATCAACTGTTACGATCTTTTCGAATAATTAAAAACGCCGAAAAAGTATCGAGGGGGGAGATACCTTTAGCCGAGGAAAAAATTACTGATTTTTTCTAAAGGAAAACATTACGTCACTATTTTTGAGACTTAGGGTATATTTTTTTTTTGCTACTTTTGGCTGTTATACGGTATTTTTTTATTTATTTGATTAATCTTTATAAATGGCGGAGGAGGTTGCGGCGGATGTTGCTGGACGGCGTGACACGTAGCGTCGGTGGGATTATTCTGAAAAAAAAGCAACGAAGATTTTTCTTGCATTAACACTCATACGCAGAATATGAACCAAAGAAAAGTAGGCAATGTTGAAAATCAATTAAATGGTACGCTTTGAAACAATAAGATTGAATTTTCCAGAAAACAGCTACAATTGGCAATAAAAATACTTTTTTTGTTGTTGTTTTAGACAATATCGTTAGAAAGATTTATATCAAATTTCATGAGAATCGGCCAATTAGTTGGTTAGCTATACGTCACGCCAGTTTTGAAAATGTGGTTTAGAAGACCGTGCCATACATCCGCAATTTTTTAAGATTAATAAAAAAAAACTATGTACCAGCCCAAAGTAGTAATAGAACATACCCTAAGGTTCGAAAATGGTGAGGAAATGTTTCCTTTAAAAAAAACCAATGAAAATCGGCAAATTTCTGCCTCGCCTTAAGATATCTCACCACTCAAGCGAGAGCGAAAGGAATCAGTAGCACGACAGGTAGATCATGAAGATATTCGTGTTTCGGTATAGGGATCTGTCAAATGGCGATATGACATCTGGTGGCGGAAAATCAAAGTACATTCGGGGAAAAGCCTTCAATAGCAATTATACGTGCGAGAAAAGTATTTAATTCCAATTAAAAACATAAAATCGGTGTACATGGACTGCGCGAAGTTTTCTCCGCGTTAAAACTACTGAAAGAACATTTTAATGTTCTTTGTAAAAGATTGCGAAAGCACTTCGAGTAAGGAGTCGGAAGTCCGTTTCCACAAGTTTCCCATTGCAGGGAAGCTCTTCGTGTACGTGAAAAATTATTTCGGAAATGTACAAAAAACCGATCAATTGGAGGCTTGGATGAGAGTCTTGAAAATTAAAAAAGTGAATTCAAACATGAAAGTGTACTGCAGTGTGTTACAGCACCGGTATCGCGTATTAAGAATGTTGAGTCCTTATGAAACATGTTAATGTTAATTGTTCAATAAATAGCTTCTTAATCGTCATGAAATTTTTACACGACCTCCTGAATACTTCATGTAAAAACATACCAAATTTTCAGAATTCTATCATCATTACTTCAACCTCCTTAAGGGTTGAAATAAAAAATGATAAGAAAATTCTGAAAAACTGGTATGTTTTTGTATGAAGTATTTAAGAGGTCGTGTTAAAATTTCACGACGATTAGGAAGCTCGTTATTAAAAAATTAACATTTTGTTAAGAACAATTTTTAAAAGAAATAAAAAAAAATGTATCAATAAACTTCGTTTTGTTTCCGTTGCTTTCAATATATTGTAGATATTATAAAATTGAGAGGTCAACAAAAAAAACTTATTGCAAAGTTACATCAGTTTCCATAAAACAACATTTAATTTGTGAATGTTAATTGTTCAATAACGAGCTTCCTAATTGTCGTGAAATTTTTACACGACCTCTGAAATACTTCATACAAAAACATACCAAATTTTCAGAATTTTATCATCATTTGCGATTTGGGACTCAGCATCCTTAAAATGGGTCCTGTCGTCAAAATACGTTCGGCTTCCACAAAATTGCGTGGTCTCGGATTGGTACCGGCCCAGTCACAAATTGCACTAATCCTTATCATAATATCACAGAAATTTGCACTAAACTACACGACTGTTTACGTTTCTCTCTTATCGCCGCCATAGCGCCGCCCATATGACAAACCCCAATAGAATTCAAGATAGATCCGCAGTTCTCAGTTTTGCATAAAACTGTAGTAGTTACAAAAATCTTGACGCTCGAATGGATGAATGTTCGATGTGTAAACGTTTCGTGTATCAATACGGCAGCACTCAGTCGGTGGACGTCACAACGGCGATCTTGTCGCCGACAAACAATTCAACACCGAGCACAGCGACTCCAACAACACCGGGCGGTAGCAAACTGAGTCCTGGAAATATCTTCAAGAATTTCTTCAAGTGCGTAAAATAGCTACCTCTCTCTCTTAGCTAGGAGGGATCAAAACAAGAAAAAGTTTTTGCCGCAAGGAATGAACCCGGGTGACGCGTGTTCCACTCTTGTGTTTTTATTTGTCGCTCCTTCAATCACTGAAGCGTTCGTGATTTTGTTCACTTTACGTTGGCGTTAATAGCATGGCGTCGTTTTGTTTTTAGTCATCATTTTTGTTCTTTTCTTCGTTCGTGCTTGGTCATCATTTTTCTCCATTCGTCGTTGCGACGAATGCCATTCCGCAGCATTGTTTGTCACGAACGAAGCCAGCGGCCACAAGCAACGATCCATAACGATTTCTTTTTTTTTGCGCCTCTTCTAAAGAATTCTCTTTTTTTTAGCACACGTCTCGCGACAGCTCCGAAGAGAATCGATCCACCTGTGATTCGTCCAGCAGTCTTTCTAATGCTTCGACAAACTCTTCGTTTTCTTTCTTTCTCTCCGTTTCCTTAGGTTTTCACATGCATAAATGAGGCGTTTGAGTTGAGTGCTTAGTATCTTAAGTCCGCGTAATCCAATTTTTCAAGTATTTCGACAAATTAGAAAAAGAGATGTTTGGAGCGTTCGGAAAAAAAGCAACGTGATTGCAAAGAACAAATGAATGTTCGAATTCTTGGGATAATTGAAAAATTAGATTACGATTACTACTGCCAAATTGTTAATCTGAGTTCCGGACATTACGTTTTCGTCCACCCGGTTTTCTTTTTTACCTTGATCTCACTCGAGTGAAGCTTGATACGTCCCTACTAATTGAGCACTCAATGGCGAACGTTGACTCCGAGCGAGCTCTCTCGAAGCAAACGAGGAGTAAGTAGATGTTTTGACGAAAGTTGCGTGTTTTCGCAGATCCTTCGTGCCACCGGTCAGAGACGAGGAGAGCGAGACACAGAGGAAAGTTCACGCAAAGAGAGTACGCGAGACGCGACGCTCGACTCAGGGTGTGACGTTGGACGAGATCAAGAGCGCCGAGCAGCTCGTCAAGAAGAAACAGCAGCAGAACAACGATCCTCAGCCGTCTATAACAGCGTCGACCACCGTCACAACACCCACAACGACAACGCCACAGGTAGAATTATTATCACGAAAAATCGTTGAAATCCTTTACAGATACACTCTCGAGTGCGAGATGTTTTGCACGAAAAACCGAAGGAATTTATTACGATTTAAATGTGCCGAGGGAGAAAAGCTTCCAGCATACAAGTGCTCCGATGTCTCATCTTCACGATCGAGGCGGAAGAAAAAAAAGATAATAACTGATAACGTCGTTGACCGCGAGCCTATGTTTTCCGATAAAGCGAAAGTCGATCAATCAGTCGTTGCGGGCCAACGGAAGGCCGAGCATCCGTTGAAAGAACGTTCGAAAAAAATCACTTATAAATTGAACAGACTCATCGGAATAATCGGAGCTCTCGCTATACCTCACGTTTTCTTCACGAGTTACTGATCGATCGTTACGTTATTTTTTTCTCTTCGAACTAAACAGCTTGTTACTCACGTGTTCTTTTTTTTTAGTGCGGATACGCAGTTGTAGGGTACGTAGGTAAATGCCGATAAACATTTACCACACAATCTACAATTAACGAAATTCGCCGAACACTGAACTAACAATTTTGTCGCTAGGTAATTTTATTTCTTTTTTTCGCTATTAACGAATAAGAAAAACCAGATGTACCATGCACATAATCTTGGCGTGTGGGTTCAAGACAAAAATATACAGCGAAAAGTTAAAGAGGGTACAGATTTATTTATTTATTTTTTACTTTTTTTCACACAATTGAAATTCCAGTATTTGCATCCCGGTAGAGATTGTTTTTTGGATTTTGTGTTCGTGTACGTTTCGTAACTCCCGAGGTAACGTGAGGATTAGCTTAGGACTAAATAGAGATTGCCATAACTGGTTGAGGGTTTCTCGTAATGGTTAACCGGCGTTTACGTATTAAGGCCTTTCGATCGATTGTTTTTTGCGTGTTTCGTCGCGTTTGCAATACGCGACAATTGACATTTTCGGGAAAAGACAGACGAAATGTGTGTACGATAATGACGATTGAACGATCGAAATGCTTTAATCCCTCTGAGCTTGATATTAAAAAATGCAAATTAACAGACGTGACAGTCGTATTCATGTTGGAGCGGTGACTTTCTTCTACCCGCGTATACACACAAACATACTTGATGCGAATGATATTATTTCATTCCAATTCGTTATTCGATATGACGATTAATTGTTTGTCTTTGTGTTGCAAGGTTCGTAGGCAATTCTGAACAGCCAGATGCTTCATTTTAGGCTTTTTTTATAATCGTTTATCCAACGCGCTCAATCTTAACTGTTTGGACAGGCCTAAAGTCTCCAGTTTTTGCGATATTTTAAGTATCGGCTTCTTGATTATCGGACTTGAACTAGGCAACTTGAATGGATTCTGATGCTTCGTAGCTTTTCCCAAGCCTTTCGAGTTACCTTCAAAATGGAACTTCGTGCGTCGTTACCGATATCGAGATTGCATGTAATTCATTTATTGTACAGAGAAAACTCGGATTTTCGCGACGAGGCCAATACATTTGGTGCCGTTCGATGTCCAGTCTTTTTCCTTTACCCCCGATGAGTACTGTCTTTGTTAGTTTCCATCCGAATGCAATCCAACTCCTTCACGTTGATTGATACATGGCAGAGGTTGATCTCGTACAGTTTTAAGGTGAAACAGTTGCCCTTCCTCATAGCGGTATTCACCGTGTCTGCATTTTGTTTCAATAGCTTTCGTGCGCTATTCGTCTTTCCTCTGTGTCCTAAAGTCAAATACGAGAGGATTCCAGACGGTATTGCTGGATCTGAGCGCAGCTCAGAATGAGCCACATTCTTTTAGCACTGCAAACTTGATGGGATAAATTGTTGGCAGGTTTTCTCAGAGGGCAAGCCAGCTGATGGTTGCGATTTGTAACAACCTAATGGCACATCAACAGTCAGTGACCGTTACGTGTCCTTGAGCGTCACGTGTACAAATACTTTCTCGGCCTTTTTTCATCAAAATAATGATTCGTTTACTTAAAATCAAGGTACATTTTTACCGTAAAAGTAATCCTCGTAATGTAGTGCTTTAACTACACGGTGAAGATTGATTTTCTTATTTTTGACAATATCTATTATATCTAATCTAACGAATTGCAGTTTTCTAACAGTTTTAGTTGGATACATGAGGAGAAAAGCCACGATCACCGCACTTCCGGTTGACCGTGCTTAACGCATAAGACGACGTGCTTCGGTAACTCAAAGTGCTCGACTTTGCAGTTTTATTGCGAAAAAACTAAACCGTCAAAATAGCTCAAATTTTCTCAATGGGCGCATAAAGTATTCGTCAAGATCATATAAAAATGTCAAATCCGAAAGTTGGATTCGTAGTAATGATCGTGGAGGATCACGTGGAGATCACGAGGAGTTTCTTATCGTGAATATTGGGTTTAGCGGTCGATTTGAATGGCTCGCCCGGTTTAACCTACGATTTACGTTTTTTTGGATCGTCATACACTCCCATTTCTAATCACCAGTCACTATTTTGTGCAGCAAGTCTTTCCTATTGAAGCGAGACAACAAAGACAATGCTGTGTCGCATCGTTTCGCTTTGTTGGCTTCCGAAAGCACTTGTGGAACCCATCGGCCCTCCCTTTGAATCTTGCCGAGCTTTTTTAAACGACTGGAAATGTCGTGTTGGATAACGCCTCATGTAGTAGAAAGCTCCGATCGCGTTTGGCAAGGATTTTCGTCCAGCAACTGCTTCAAATATTCGTCTGCAAATTTTTTGGTCGTTCTGATCCCTCGACATCTTCGACGTCGAAATTCCTACTCAGGAAACCTTCGAAAGCACTTCTTCGCGATACTGGGAGCATCTTCCTCTTATGCCTGACAAATCATCTCCTTAGCCTTGGAAGAATTTTATTTTCCATTCGAACGCGAAAAGCATACCGTGCGCGTTAATGTGCGCGTCATCGAAACTCATTTTGCTCACTGTGCTCACGATGTATATTATGAAGTTAAATTAAGCTGTTGGTCCGGAAAGAATAGTCTACTAGGTTGGTACTATATGACACCAGACTTTGAGGGAATTTTTGGTAATTCTTTAGATACGTGACTTTTTCGAAACATGAGCCCATAATTATTTTTCTGCTATTTTATCGTTTATTGGGTTATAAATGATGATATTTAGTCGCGGGACGCTGACATTTTTCATTAACAAATTTTTATTTTACGATTAAAAATCGTTAAAAATAATTTCGAATATTTCAAAGAACACAAACAAACCCAATATAGGTGTCGAAATGTTCAAAAATGCCCTATTTTATCACGTGTTTCCGCGAACTTCAAAGCCTCAAGTTCAGCTTCTCCCGACTGACTATCATCATTTATAGCCCAATAAACGACTGAATAGCAAAGAAAATAATTCTAGGCTCATTGTTCGGAAAAGTCAGTTGTCTAAAGAACAACCAAATTCCAATTAAGTGTATCTCCTCCTGGGGTTCTCCAACCATTAAAAACCTTTATAATGTCGTCGTGCTTGTCGTTACCACTTGTCGTCATACTTTTCCCAAATAGATTATCGCGGTGACCGTAAAACAATCATTTTCGTTATAGAATTTGACGGAATTCTCGTCTTCCATATGTTCGACGCTGTCCAAAAAATGTCGCATGTGTAAAATACTAACAAGTACAGTATCTTGCGTTGTTCGGTTCGATTGTCGTATTCGCTTCGTTCCCGTCGACTGGCTTTTATGACCAGTGGACACGAATGACGCTCTGTTGCGAACAATTGACTTATCCAATTCAAAGCGCGACAGAGCACCGCACGATCAACGTCATCCTATCGCGAGTTTCGTCGCTAGTTTGTCCTGACTCTCGGAAGCCTTACAAAATTGCGACTCTTCGAGCCTCAATTGGCACCGAAGTATTGCGCCTGTCAGATCACGGAATCATCGGGCGCATACATATATAAGAATCTTTATTAATGGAAATAAACTCGCTCTCAAGCATGAACACGAGCGTGCTCTGGCGATGCCTCGGATCGAACTCAGCACATGTATATAAAGAGAAAACTGATCGCGAAACGTGAATTGGACTGCATACGAAAAAACAATCATTTACTGTATATTTTTTTCTCCTTTTTTTTTCATCACATAACAACCCAGCTCGCAGCTTCTCTCGGCCAAACAGCCTCGATCACAGCTACGATAACAACAGCTACTCCCACAACTGTGACGGCAAACAAACCCCCCGAGGAAACTAACTTGCCTGAAAGACGGCCCTCTTGGCGGCTCAGGGTAGAAAACGGAAGCAAGGTCTGTGGCTCATCTCAACTTGAAGTAAACACGATTAGGGATCGTCAATGCAATAATTGGTGCACGTGGGTAATGGATTTTATTGGCTGGCACAGCGAGTAGACGGACAAAACACGACATGGGCATCGACACGGTGTCAATGTTTCCACTTGGTTCACTCGACGATACAAAGATTTACTTAGTTCTTGCTATTTTGCATGAAACACGGTTTACGAATGTGATACGTTTTTTTTTTTTTTCGTTCTTGTTATCCGTTAAAATGATGATAATTTGATCATCTACACGCTGCTCCCGTGTTGCAAAGTCTTCGTCGTCGCATCTTCATAGATTTGTAAAACGTCAGTGTGGAAATTGTGCATGACCTTTTTTTTTTCTTTACCTTAGTGTAACTCTCACACCTATAATTCAGTAATTAGAGTATCTCGTCGTTGTCTTTGCTTCTGTGGCGATATGTAACGTTGTAAGTTAAGGTTTTTTTTGTAAGACATTTGAGATCATAGCGCACACTGAGTCTGAATAAACAAAAACATTGCACTGGTTGTAATGGAAAAACAAAAACAAAAAGAAAACACACAGGTACGTTGAAAACTCGAAGCGTATTTGCGTACGCTCGTAACTGTTATTCGTTATTTGATTTCTTTTTCATCCCTCTCGCCCGCATACCTTTAAGCTACGCTCGACGTCGGAGTCGCATCCATCGTATTTTTTTGCGAAAGTTTGTTTTTCTTTGTATTGTTATTTCACGAAAGCTCCTACAACCGAAGGGGAACGGATGTAAAGTCTCTGGAAATACCAGAAAATTTTCATGCTTTATTCCGGTACGTTCTATATCCTTCGACATATATACGATCTTGCATGTCTCGATTATAATACCGATTGTCAACTGTTTGTAGATTATTGTGGAAAAAAGAAACGATTATTTTACACCGTATGCACGAACAGTGTTTGCCTGCTTTTTCTACTTCAATTGTTTGAAGAATCGCTCACGTCCAAAGTACGATTGCAATTATTCGTGTGCGTACGCACACGCGCACAAACAGCATTCAATTTATGCCGATAGCGACATGACTTTTATTTTGATATTATTTTTCCACGTCGTTTGCAGAAAAGAAAAAAGGAAATTCATTGTTGAGCGCGTAGGGTGGAAGAGATTTTGATATTGAAGGCTCGCTGATTAGTTTCAGCTGGAGGACGCTAATAACAGGTCATCGGACACTACCACGGCGTATATAAGGAGACCTTCCGGTGGTACCGGCATTCCAAGACCCAGCTCCGCACCGGTCGAAACAATTGCCGCAAGTACAGCCGAAACGACGATTACCTTGCCTCTCAGAAGACCATTGAAGCCACCAGAGGACAAAGGTGAGAGTCTCGTTGATAAGTCGCGTTCCTCGCGATTACGAAAAAATACAACTTTATGGGGCCAGGTTGAAGTTCCGAAGTTTGAAGGCTCCGACGACTTGAAATTTCGCATTTTAATGTTCCGAAGTTGCAAGTTTCGTCAAGATCATGCCGGCGAAAGTCCACACAGCTGACTGTACATTATGTAGAACGTATAACGTTGTCCAGACAAATTTCAAAATTGAAGTACAATCACTTCTTAGTAAAAGAAAATTAAAATGCTTGAAATAATTCGTCGATTTATTAAAAAGTTGGAAATTTTTGAAACTTCCATAGCCAAACTATCGGGACGGTGTTCAGATTTTCGGAGTTTTAGTCTTTCGGAGTTTTGATCTTTCGGGGTATTATTTCGAAGTTTTGAGCGTTTTCATCATTCAAAGCTCGGAATTTCAACCCGGCCCTTTGGAATACTTGACCAAAATTACCACTATGGTAGTGCGTCTGATTATCGTGTATTTGAGAGCGCATACAACCCACGCCCGGGTTCGAGGGGGCGAGGAAAAAAGCGCAGATTTTCATAATTTAAAAAAAATAGATTTCTCCACCATTTTTTAAAGTGAGGTCATGCTTTGTCACTACTTTTGGCTGTTACATGGGATGTTTTAAATTCGTCTTTAAAAATGGCGAAGGTATGGCACGGTCGCCGGAACGGGTTGTGACTGTCTAAAAAGAAAACCAACGAAGATTTTTCTATCGTTAACCCTCCTACGCGGAATATGAAACAAGAAACAGTGCGAAATGTTGAAAGTCGATGAAATTGAACGTTTTGAAACAAAAAGATTGAATTTTCCGGAAAAAATGGTTACATTTTGCAATAAAAAATACTTTTTTTCTTTCTCAAAAATATTGAGGATCGTGTTTTAAACAATAAGGTTAGAAAGGTTTATACCGAATTTCATAAGAATCGATCGATTCGTTTTTTTTTAGCTATACGTCACGCCAGTTTTGAATATGCAGTTTAGAGGACAAGTTTTAGAACAAAAAAAAATACCTTGTAACAGCCAAAAATGTTTTTAAAGTTTTCATCGTTGGAATGCAGCGAATTAAAAAAAAATTATTATTAAATGCGTTGCATTCCAAGGATGCAAACTTCGATATCATAGCGAAAAGTAGTAATAAAACACCCGAAGTCTCAAAACTGATGAAGAAATCTTTGCTTCAAAAAAAGATCATGAAAATCAGCAAATTTTTTCCTCGCCTCAAGGTATCTCCCCCCTTGAATGGAGTCCATACTGATATTTTCTGAGATTGTGTGCAACGAAAAGAAACTAACAATACGATCGCGTTTTTTTTAAATACCTACAAATTGCAAAATCGCCACAGTGCTCGCAAAACTGTGCAAAGCAATATATATTTATTTTATTGGATTTTTTTCGATACTCCCGTAATCAGCAAAATTCTAAAGAGGAACATGTCATTGAATATTTACATCGTTGTAAAAACATTCGATTAGTAATTCCATGCTGAATCTACGAGAATCTTTGGCGTTGAAAAAAGCAACAAAAAAGTACACATATGACTTGTCATCTGAGAATTGCAATTGAATGAAGACAGGTATATATACAGAGCCAAATATTGACGTACTTCAATAGCGGCATAGCACGATATTCTCCGGATTTCCCAGTCGTGAAAAGTTCGGAATTCCCATTGACTTGGCACTCATGGGGCTGAAGTTTCGTTGAAACGCAACGAAAATTCTTCTCAGTTTCTTACATCCTTTATTATCCAAAATCATGTGTTGCGAATTTGTTTCAGATCGCTAAATAAGGATCCGAAAAATTGTTCGCGTGATTTTCGTAGCTCAAATTTGCCATAGAAAATGAGTAAAATTGGAAAAATAAATCATTTTCGTTGCATTTCAACGATGAAAACTTCAACGTCATTTGGCACTCAAGTTTCATTTCAAACGGTTACTAACGACGCGAGTCCGCATCACACTCGCGATAAACAGATCTTCGCAATGGCCCGTTTCAAACGGGTCTTTTCTGTATCTTTAGTATTCCGAATCAATTATGTCGCTACTATTTTCCGAAGTCGTGATTCGCTGTCATACGCACCCTGGCGTATATCTTTCTCGGCGAGTTCGGATCAAGCAATAAATAACATTGTTACAGAACAAGACAAGGAGAACGATAGTAGAAATGCACAGGCGACGCAGGCAGTTATACAGAGGAGACGACGACCCAAAAGAAGATCGACCGGCGTCGTACACGTCGACATGGATGTGAGTAACAAGAAATTCTGGCCTCGATTTCCCAAGTGCCTCCTTGCCCGCGTAGCTTTCATCGCAATGCTAATATAACATTGAAGCTGCGAAAATTCTACCTTATCCCCTGACAAACGTATATTTATACGCGCCAATACTCGCGTGCTCCACGATGCTTTAACGTCTCACAAAAGCGTCGAAGCTACGCGTAGGTGTTACCAAATCACTATTTCGCGTGACGTCGCAGTCAATATCTAATAATAAGAACTGGGTGTTCCATTTCTTCGTTGTTAAATTCCCGAAATACGGGACAAAAACGTGCTCAATTTCATTCCTGTAGGCCCCCCCCCCCCCACTCTGATCGTTGACTCACCTTTAAGGATGTACGTTAGCCATTGTCTAATCATTACACAACCAAACGTTTTCGTCGTACTTGAGTTCGAACGCGTATAGAAGTGACACAAGGCGTGTCTAGAATTTCGAAACTCGCGACAATGCCGCAGAATATATAAAATTTAATAATGGCCGATGACTAAATGCTCCGCGGCGATTTATTACGCGTTATTTAGAATAAAAAAACAGGAAATAGCGAAGTACATTTGCACAAGAAAAAGTACGGCTGTCAGGCATGAACTCGTCTTGGTACGAATGTGTCTTCCACGTTCCAATGTGCCACCGATTTGTTTGTATCTTATGTTAGTTTCCTCATTTTGAAGCTTCCTCATCCGACCGTCGATATCGCCAGATTCGGCACATTCCCCTTCGTGAATTTCTTATTAGTTTTGATTTGAAAACTACTGAACAATATGTTAACGAGTCAATATTTTTGTGCCATAGGAAATCGACCCGGAGAAACAGGACGTCACAGCCGGTGGTGATTGCGACGAGACTAAGGTCAATCACAATGAGGTTCGTTATATCCCTGAGTTGTGTCTTTGGAACATGGAGAATTGTTTATTTACGATCGTTTTCGCAAACTGGGCCAAGGCTGTACCAGTGGCACGCGTCTCTCTCCCTCTCTCTCTCTCTCCCCCTCTCCCCCTCTTTCTTTCTTTCTTTCTCTGTCTCGCACTACCTTCGCAGCAACGCGAGTTATTTTCGTGGGAAAAGCAACGTTTCTCGAGATTTCCTCGAACAAAAACTCGTGATATTTTTTATGCGCTTTGTTCATAAGCACGAAGAGTGTCAGAGCCCCTAATAACTCTCGAGAACCAGCCAAGTTAAAATCCTTCGACTCTCGTATTGGCAGACAACGAGTCTACTTCCTTCGTGCTTTTCCACACAATTATATCGTGTACTCTACCTGTATATACGTACACGCGTGGGTACATGCGCGCGAACGTGAAAATGCTCGCGCGATAATCACTACAAAACATTCGATCTATTTTACGCCTTACCGGCACTGCGCGTTATTTCTGGGCCAGCTACGAGGAAGATTAACCTCTATTCTTGCATACCCGGACAAAAATACTTTCACTATCTGCGAGTGCACGCAGATTTTCTTCACGAGATATGCAGAATAGGGTGGCGCAACGGCAAATTTTTGTCGTTACGCGCATACGTTTTGCTCGGCTGCTTCGAAGATATTATAGAGGATACACAATTGTCGAAATGAATGGAGACTTGAGTATCCCGATGATGGTTTAATGCTCTACGAGACTTGCAGTTTTTAACCATTATGGTTTCGTAATTATTCTCACGAAAAACAAAAATTGTTGCGAGATATAAGTCACATTTCTTAAATATTTGATCTTGCAAATGCATATTTCAATTTGTTTATGATCTCCGATGCAGTCATTGTTCAAATGTCATGCAATATGCCAAAATTTTCCTCACAAACGAGTTGCGTCGTCGATTTATTATTCATTTTTCGCTACATGCGCAACATTTCGTATCACAAATAATCCGATACGACGAAAACGTTTATTTTCCATTAACCTTGTCAGATCGGGGAGTTTTCGCGTCGAACTCCTGCTGGAAGCGAGGTGGGAAAACTCGGTGTTTCTCCACCTCTCGAATCTCTCGCCCGTTGTATACATGGAACGTTCTATACTTAGGTGCTCCCTACTAGTTTCGATATTTAAAGACCAGTCTCTCCGCTGACGTTTAAATATAATTGAGCTTGCAGACGAAATGCCCTCGCGATATGGACGGAAAAGAAAAACAAAGATCGCGAATGGCGGAGACGAAAAAAAAAATACCCGTGCGAAGAACAATGAACTCTCGGTTTTCCATCTTGACATCTCGCAAAGGATAATCGCGCGCGCGGCGACGTTTACAAATCTCAAAATGAGATCAGTGCCCATTGCCAAGTAATTATGCGCAGAGCGACTGGACCGCCAATTCCGCATCGCTTCTCGGCGCAGACCCATGGGAATGAAAAACGTCCACTGCGAAGAACAAAAACAAAACTCGGTGGAAAAAAACGACGCAAAAACGCATTCATGAATGTCTTGAGTGGTTCTATAAATAATGGTGTCGACGTATGGAGGGACACTGATCGTTTGACATTTGCCACGATATAATTCGTGACTTTGCTTCATTATATATGGCAAATTTTCAACAAGACAGACCTTCTTCGGGCCGTCGTTGATCTATTCACTAACGCATGCACGATATACTTCCGTTAAATTGAATTTCACCGATCAAATTCAAACTAAAATTTACATTTTTTTTACTATAACGCCTTTCTTTTGTCCGTTCGTGCCAAGAGGAAAATCTCTTTTAAACTGATTACATTTTTTCAATGCAAATCATTGAGGAACAAAATGCCTTGATTTCCGGAAACATCCGTTTTGGCATCCCGGCGCTTTCGCGATAACTGAATGCTACGGGCACTGAAAGATTGAAAGTTTATGTTTAATTTATTACGGAGAAACATATAATTTCCCTTGTATCCCTTTCCCTGTTGCTTTTGCGGGTGCTATTTGGATCGTCGGCTTCTTCCCCTCCCAAGCTTTATCGTTGATTAGTTAAAAGCTCCTGTTCAAAGGTAATCTCGTGTAGTCGTGGGCTCGAAGGCATCGAAGATACTTGCACTCGCATCCGTCGCGCAACTTTAAATCGGGGGTTCGGTCCACGCGTGTGATCACTATTAATAGAAACGCTCCGAGTCGAATACGACAGGGTGAACTGGCTCTAATGACTGCGGATTTTCCTGCTCGAGCTCCCTACCTTTTCCTCTTTTCCCATTTCACTCTTCTCCCTTCAGTCAAACACTGCCTGTCAGTGGATGAGGACGGTCGCGCCGGGATCCCTCAATTCGGAGACGCGCGAGACCGAAATTACGCCAATTTTGGAAAACTGCTATTGCATATTTTCGCGACATAATTCAGGACGTTAGAAGAGCTAGCTTTTGCGTCAACCATACTCAAACGAACACTTTGACGTTTCAAATGTAATTGAAAATTCGGCGTTGGGCAAACGACCTCCCGTCGTTTAATCAGCGATGCTTCGGTGTGATACTTCGTGAAGTTTTTCCGCGTCTCGAGACACGTGAACGACCCTCGAAGAGACAGTGCGTTGTGGCGTAAAATTGAAGAACACGAAGGCCCGAGAACCGACGAAGATGTCATCTTACAGAAAGAGAACTCAGGCAAAGCCAACAACGGCCGCTGGCTTGAGGGCTCAGGCATCGGCGAACGGTAGTTCGATATTCGGAAATCGCCCGAGGAGCATAGCTGGATTGTTCAGCACAAATCAGAGCACTTATACGAGTCTTCTCGGTATAAGTCCAACGAACTCTACGTACACTCCATCGATATTGACCAAAGCGAACAAGACGCCGAGCTCGTTCTTCAAAAATTCGTACTCAAATTCCGCGAATAATCTCAACTATCAAAATCCGTATACGACGTACGGTGGCACCGCGTCCGGTTACGGCGGTCTCACGTTGCCCACTGCGCACTCGACGGCTAGTTCACTCAATATATCCGTACCTTCGACGAGTTACAATTATCACAATCACAGCGGCTCTCACAGTAATACCATCACCAGCGGCAACAACCGTTTGAGCGCTCAGCGAAACGACAGTTTCAGTAGGACTAAGACAAAACCATCCTCGAGCTTTAGCTCTAGGAGCTCGAGTCTTCAGAGTTTGGCCGGTTCCGAGGGATATATCGTAAGAAAACGCGATATAGAATATAGCGATCGGTCCCAAAGTGTTTCTTTTTTCTTTTCTCTTTCTTTCATTTTTTCTCGCTCTTTCATCTTCATCGTTCTTTCTCATTTTCTTAGTCTCATTTTATTCTTCGTACTTCATTTATTCGTGTATACATTTTTTGTATTATATTTCGACACAAATTTACGTTCAGTTGACTTTCTCTCGTCCCATAATGTCCATTCGTTTGATCTCTCAGAGCGGCACCGAACGATCAGGGCGATCGAGCAGGCTCGGTTCCGTGACCTCGGTATCGTCGGACATTCCCGCCGTGCCAGCGAGAACGAAGTCCATCACGTCGGAAAACGGGGAGCTCGACTACAAAAAACTCTGGGAAGAATCCCAAGCGGAGAACGAGAGACTGAAGGAAAAACTACGAAGATCCGACGAGCAGCTGAAGGAAGCTAAAAGCTCGTTGGACAAGGCGCAGATTCTTCAGAACAAATCGTCACTTTCCGAAGCGGAGAAACGAGAGAGGAGAGCCATGGAGAGGAAACTCTCCGAAATGGAGGAAGAACTCAAGGTAACGAATTTCTTCCTCAAAGACCAATTTGTTTTTATGAGAAAAGGAAAGAACACAAAACGAATTGAATGGAACGGAGAATGCGAGACAGCCCGGTGGTGTTGATTCTCGATATTCTCGCAGAATCGAACACTCAGTCGAATGTTTCTTTTTTTCTTACTTACATTCTTGTTGCTCGAATGGCAAACAATCCTTTGTCACAAATCGGATATCAAACTGCTTCCGAGAGCCGTGCCAATGTTCCTATCACCGTACCATTGTTTGCAACGAATGCGTAATAATCGATACATGTCAATATATCGAACGTCGATGTCGTTGCTCGGTCGTTGTTTTTTTTCACTCTAATCGAACAACTGTTACTTTCGGATCGGAACACGGCCGCGCTTGAAAAAAGATTCTTTGACTTTTCAAAAGCTTTTTCACGATACGATACACTTGAAATTAGAGCATTTTACTCTGTAAGCAAAATACTAAGAATGTACAAAGAAAGTAGTTTTCGCAATGAGCAATTGAATAATGTTGGTTTTAATTTATGATACACAAAATAAATTTTATAATTCATTAAAAAAACAATACTTTTTCTATCTGTTCAACGAACATGCGAAGTGGTAGCCGCCATAATGGATTCCGACGTGACGTCATTGACGTAGTAAACAAAGAAAGCGGTGGGCGTATTACTCTCCAACCTGTGAAAGAAAGCGTCGAGAACTATATATTCTCGTTTGTCATAGTTAGTTGCAACTTTTCAAATAGTTATCTGTACTTCAAAAAAGAACGAATGAGTTTTTTTTCGGGTCATGACTTTGGATCTCTTTTCGCAAGTTTTACGCTGCGTCTAGCCGTCCGATTATCGAACGAATAAGCGTATGTTATTCGTCCGCATAGCAGCTTAGTTCAAGCGGTTCACGCTGTCCAACGCCCCAAACAAACAATCGCAAACACACAAACCCAAACAAATCAACCCAAAAAACAAACTCAAAATAAGAAACACAAACAAACACACCCAAACAACACGAACGCAAACAAACCAACCCAAACAAAGCCAAAAAAACCCGAACATACAAATGCAAACGAACACAAACCCAATTAAACAAACCTAAATAACCCAAACCGAAAGAAAATCAACTGACTGAAACCAAACCAACCCAAACAGCACAAATCCAAATAAACGAACCTAAAAACCCCAAACCGAAACAAAACCAACTAACCGAAACCAAACAAACCCAAACATAACTAACCCAGACCAAACAAATCCAAACACAACTATTCAACCCAAACCAAATAAACCCAAACCAAATTCAACCCAAACCGAATAAACCAAAACCCAATCAACCAACCCAAACGAAATTATAAAGATTTTATTCGAATGACTATGTGTGTAGGTTATTCTTCCGGATAGTTTGTTTAAGAATTTGACACATTCTATCAGGACAATTATATATATGTTATTCGTCCGGCTACTAGCTTACACGAATCACAATGATATGTACGCCTACTGGATGTAGGGCGTGAACGAAGCCGCTATCCGGACGCATAACATACGCTTATTCGTCCGGTAACCGGATAGGGAGACACTCCGCAAGTTTCAACCAAGTATTTCTCATATTTATATCAAATTGGCATTTTAATCCACAACTTTCCCGGTGTTTTTACACTAGTATTTTTACATTTAGGAACAACACACCAATGATAGGATGGTAGGTCACTTTTAACCAAAAAATGTACGTATTCGCATTTGGCGCAGCGTCGATATTTCCAATGCAAGTGACGTCACGAACCGAAGTAGCATGGCGGCTAGCGTTTTCGCACGGAAATTTGAAATGTAAAATTTAAATGCATTTTTATGGCACTTATTGATTTCATAAAATAGAATTACAAATTGTAGTATATTATTACCACCGGAGGATCAAATTGAGACACCATGCAAAAAAGGGTGTAGTGCTCTATTGGCATTATACATTTTCGAGTGGAAGTTTGTGAAAATGCGTCTGGACTAACTTCCTATAATAATGTCCGGTCTCGTTTAAATATTGACGAGGTTCGCTTTGTATTTTTTCCGAAAGAGACGATCGACGAAAATGTCGACCAACGTCAAGCATCCAACAGCATTTGAAAGCGTTACAAATGTTGGAAAAAGTTAAAAAAAAAGCACTTTCTCAGTATGTCAAAAAGGATCTGACTTGGAAGTAATACAGTTTGATACTTTACTCTCTTTGTTCTTAGTTAGGTTGCACGCTCAAGTTTTATTTTTGAATTATGTTTTGACTGCTACGATTGATTGCAGGAACGGTTGTTACTCTTCGTTTTTGTTTTCACGATTATTGATTATTGTCCAAAATTATAGAGCCGGGCTTCGACGCACCGCTTTCTTTTTCAATTCTCTGTTACTTAATGATTATGTTGATGTTGATCATCCGGTCGAAGCCTGTACTGTTTTATTGCGTATTTACTTTTTTCGACTTCTTATTTTGTACAATTGTCGAATACTTGGTTTTCACGTAATTTTCGTATCAACGGCTCGGAACGTTACTCCACCACGGACGGTTCTTTTGCTAGAGATTATTTTGTCGCGGCAGCCTGAACAACGTACACTCGTTGACTCTCTCACGATCCGTCTTCGTGTACTTGTGATTTTTGTACATTTTCTTTCCGTTTATTATGTCTTTTTTCTTTTCTCTCATTTCTGGGGATAAGGTTCGATGGCAGATGAGAGGGTTTTTTTTGGGCTAACCGTTTAACTGTTTACAGCAATTGCAAAAGCTCAAAGCCGAAAATGAGCGATTGAAAGCCGAAAATCGGGCACTTACCCGCGTCGTATCCAAACTCACCAATACTACTAAATAGGTAAAGGATATAATGAAAAAAAAAGCATCTCCGTTAACAATACACATTTTTGTACGAAATACATATAAAACATTAATCAAATCAGTAATTACCACAATGACGTTTTCTTTTTGTTGTTGCGTTAACTGTCTGAACTGCAGTACCTAAAAAAAAGAACAAAAGAGGTTAAACATTGCGTATTAATATCGTTCGTATACATTCATAATATATGAGCTACACTCACACTGTTACACGACTAAGATCCGCGTATTGTTAACTTGCGACTATTGGTTTACGCTCGAACGTTAAAAGTAATGAATATTCTGACGCTTGCTAAAACTAGTACACGCGCGATACAAAGTCCATTTCCGCGGATATCGGTCCCGCTGAAT
Organism: Ophion costatus; assembly: GCA_951751655.1. NCBI lineage: Eukaryota > Metazoa > Arthropoda > Insecta > Hymenoptera > Ichneumonidae > Ophion > Ophion costatus. The sequence continues at coordinate 30,666,896 of OX632359.1, read as the reverse complement.
CGAGAGAGATAAAAGAAAAAGGAAACGCCCTCACGAGGGCCTTCCGTAGCGAGCATGTGAAACGATCACCTACCGTAAATTTTGATACGTTGCCAAACGACGCTCGTCTTCGTCGTACGTTCTCTCGACAGCATGTTTTACCTCTCGCCTCTTTCGCCGAGCCACCGAACATGCGACGAATACTATATATTCTTTTCAAACATTTTTGATCCCTAGACCTCTACACCTCATCCTTCGTCGAAGTGGATTTAGCGCCTGAATAATTATTCTCCCATTCCGAGTTCAGATATGCGGAGTTACTAATTTTCTAACTATAATCAACGTTTAATCACTTAGCAAGATAGATAAAGCAATACGCACTTTGTCAGAAGAGTGCTAAACTTTGTGAATCGTCTCTACTAGTTCGTATCCTGTGATCTACAGTTCTATGGACGTGTCGATTGTTGGTCCAACTTTATGGAGTACGCGAGAAAATGAACGGAAATGACATTTCAGAACCGATCGTGCATTTCGTTAAGCTCAGGACTATAGGTTCATGTGTGAAACTTTTGAAATATTTCAAAGTTTCGACACCAACTTGACCAATGCGTAATGCTATAGCTTTGTCATTATCAGAATTTATCACATGTTTCGTGAGGTCTATTAATTCTTTTACCGCATGCGTGTTGCGCTTAAGGATGAATAGGTTGAATATGAAAAGAATATCAATATCGAATATTTCTTCCACTGATTCGTGTTTTAAAGTGTATCTTGCGGAAAAGTTTTGGGTCTGTATTCAGAGACTATGCATCCTTGGGCTTTTCTATATAATTATTATTCTTGGGCATGGAATTTCCGCCGTGGGCGCCTGTCTGTGCGTGTGTCCATTACCCAAGGATTAGCCCTAGAGAGCCATTGCCTTTTCGCTCTGATACGACGCCCCCCCCCCCTCACCCCAATGTCTATGCAAGCAATGAAGACGTGAGAACGACTAGTCATAATTACTGGACCTCCTTGGTTTTTTTCACGGTTTTCTTATTTACCCAAAATTGATTGACAAGTTACGAACCCCGGATGCACTAGACATTTTTTGGTTCTCTCGTCGCATTAGACAATCCCTGTACGACGTCTCAGGAATAGTCGTTGAGCACGAAAACTTGGTGTATTTTGGAAAAACAAACAAATGCCTTTCTCTATTCTAGGTGATGGAGCAATTGAAGTGCGAAAATCAGAGGCTAAAGGACGAGAACGGGGCCTTGATCAGAGTCATCAGCAAGTTGTCCAAATAATCTCACGCTTTCTTTATTTCATTTTATTTCCTTTTTTTTTTCTACGAGCTCCGAGTTGCCTAACTGTTTTCTCTACGTTGTATTATTACAATATTACGATTCATTTTAACTGTACAACAATATTATTACTACGTTGACCATAATTCTTCGTTGCAGATGGGTCGATGCTTTCTGCTAGGTATTTATTGCTACGGATTCAGTTACTCACGTGGCTCTGCCAAACGTTAATGAATATTTATGCGAAGTAGCTTTCTTTTCGAAAAAAAAACGCATACCGTTTATATCAACTTGACTCGAAACGGGGCCTAGATGGTTAATAACTTTTTCGAAATCGTAAAGACTCGTTCGTTGGGCAATTATACGTGAATTTTCGAAGTTCCACGATTCACCGTAACGCAAATATATTCATAGAGTCCATTTTTTTCTCGAATGGCGTTACGAATTTCACCGAAGGCTTTCACGATGATGACGCGCGAAAAAAAAAACGAAAACGATCTTGCGCAAATTTTTCTCAGAGATTCGTTTGCAATTACGTAGATAACGCCTTTCTTTTTCGAGACTATTGTTTTCTTCTTCTTTGAAAACTCGTACGAGGATTCCAGCAAGGCTTCGCGAAGTCTCTCGTAAATCGCTATAAAGCGTATTTTAATTGTGCGAACGATGATTCATATATCACACTTTTTCTATAGATACACCCCCGTCGGCAAAACGTTAATACTGGCGTCTGAAATATTGTGATCTTTTATAATACAATTTATAGCTAGAGAATCATAAGCTGAAGAAAAAAAATATATATATATATACATATATAATGTACATTTTTTAAAAATTATACGCTATATTTAACGATCTAAAAAAAAAACGACAAATTCGAGGGGTACGAGATTCGGGGCACTTTGGGCAAAATTATTAACCCGAAGGGCTCCCATCTCGACTGCTCAGGTGGCCTTTGCGAGAAAGACTGGCAATTCATGAATTTCATCATCATCATCCATTAACGGCGTTATCGAAGTTTCGACATACGGAAAATGAAAGGGAGAAAACAACAATTATATACACGAGACAATACGCATTTTTTCTGAGATACTTTGACAAGTCTTCTCAGTCCCTTTTTTGCAGAAACGCTTCAAAGTTCCAATATTTTACGGTACGATTGTAAAAGGATTATTCTTCCCACCGTATTTGCAGTTTATGTTTGATCGCAGTCCCTTTTTCGTGTAACGCGTCAATTCTTGCTTCAAAGTGAAGCAGACAAAAAGAAGCCCGATTCAACGAAAGTACAATTCCGATCAAAACGCATGATTAAAGACGTTGCAGCCGGGTTTCAATATCCTTTACCTTGCGGGGGTCTTTGGAGCAGCATTGACGTGTGTAAAATTTACGTTTTTTTAGTGACGTAAACATTTCTAGAGAAAAAAAAACCAGAAAAAAATGGAAAAAAAGGAAACGAAAATGACAAAAAAGAGCAAATGAAATCGACATAGTCGTTTCATAAAAGAAGTTAGAGATAAACGCGATTTAACCGGCTAAAAGAGCGAATGTAGTTAGGTAATTTCCATTTTATTGTATAATAGTGATATCCATGTGCTTATTGTATTATATAGTTTGGAAAAGTGTTCAAGCGAAACTATCGCCGCATTATACGATATCCGTTACTGTACAGCTGTTATTACGAAAAAAAAAAATTTATCGACGAATTATTAAAATGTATCCACGGTAGGATTCGTGCAAGTCGATCTTAATGAAATAGGCGTCACATAATTTATTTACAACGTATTAAACCATGTAGCGCAATAATGCGACAAAGAAACAACACGTAAAGCTGAAATTCACGAAAGGCGATGTGAGGAACATGAAAAATTTGTAGATAAGCTCCATCAGAGACACGGGAGAACGAAAAAAAGAAACACAGTGTGGCATGAGCAGCGTGATTGATTTTATGTAGTATTGTAACACATCAGCGTTGACGTATTTATTTTAAATCTATCCCGTTCGGAGTTATTATATATATATTTTTTTTTGTTTTAGCCAGATGTACCGAAACTGTATCGTGCTTGAATTAGCGAATGCATTAGAAATTCACCACTTATTTAACGAAGATTGGCACACGTTTGGGCCTCGCCAAATTGCCTAACTCTTGTCCATTATGCGCGACCTAAGATTGGCTCGGGCTAATCGACAAAAACAAACGTAATAATGATAATTCGCGAACAATGGCTCACGTTGACCCGTTGTTGACCTTATCTTTCTTCATCTTTCGTAAATGGAAGTTAAGCTATGTCGCGATGAAGAACGTACTTGTTACGCAGGCGGGGACTGAAAAAAAAGCTCTAGTCTCCGATTTCATTGTAATACAACAAATATTTATTTCCTACTTGATTTTGTACTTGTAACTGTAATCATATTGAACAAAAAAAAACGGAAGAAGAAAAGGAGTAGAACGAGAGAAACACGAAATGAATGCGAACTCAGAAACTTTCAAAATCTGTGTTTTATATTTCTGATGTTTTTAACATTGACATTTAAATATACCGAAATCTATAAATTACAATGATTTATTCGCAGTGTACATTTACCTCTCTCACTTCAAAAGTCTCTCCATTATTTTCGTAACCTGAACCATGTCGGCGCGATGCTCCGTAATCCTGGCTGTTTCCCCCAGCAGGACCTTCATCAGTTTCGTCTTTCCGGCTTTGTACTGCTCAACGATTTTCCCATTGCGATCTATAACGTCCTGACATATTTCCTCCAACTTTGTCTCGTCGTTTATTATTGACCAATTATTTTCCCCGACGATCTGGCACGGTAGGTAACGAACAACAATTAGATATCGTAAAATTAATATTATTTATCGAACGTTATCCGTTTCTTACCTCCGTTGGCATTTTTTCAGGATTAGCCACCAACTCTGCGAGAACTTTTTTGGCCGTATTTAAATTGATTGTTTTACTCTCCAAAAGGTCCACCAGATCGCCGATTTGTTTCGACTCGATCATGCTGTATGGACGACCAAACTAAATAGCCTCAATCTCGCGCATAGATAACCCGTTTCTACGCGAACTCACCAATGGTCAGGCTGCACATTATTCTTGTTAAACAACGCCATTAATTCCATTATGAGAATGTTAGCGACGAGTTTGCCGTTTCTTTTAGGATTTTCTTGCACCACGCCGTTGAACAGTCTCAGAAGCATATCTTCATTCTAAATGCACGAAAAGATGAATCTCTGGCGATCAATCGTGGAACAATCGATACAAGTATCGATGGCACGTAATGACGCATCAAAATTCATAACTTGAATGCGGTATGACTGGGCGACCCAAGGGAGTTTCATTTACGGAAATAACGTACAACTATGATGATCGACGCTTGGGCCGGTAGATTGAATCGTTCCTGCAAGATGTTTCTCGTCTCCTCTGGCAGCTCTGGCAAGGTAGATCTCAGATAATTGACGTCCACGAGATCTTCAATGTTTTCTTGGTTTTCGTTCGTATGAAGATGAAGAGGTGGCAAATTTGGCTCCGGCATGAAACGATAGTCTTGCTTCTCTTCCTTGTCTCTCATAGATATCGTTCGTTCCGTCTCAGAGTCCCAGGTCAATGTCTCATTCACGATTCTCTCGCCTGTCTCTAATAATTTTATTTGACGCTGTATTTCGTACTTAACCGCAGCTGCAACCGCACGAATGCTACCGATGTTCTTTACTTCCGTCCGCACTCCCAGATCCTCGCCACGTCGATGTACCGAAATATTCGCGTCGACTCTTAGACCACCCTCTAATAATCAATGGAAAACAAAGGATAACAAAGTCTTCGTAGTATTCGTCTTTTTGTCCATTCAGCACGAAATAAATGTTCTCACCCTCCATTCTGCAGGAACAAGTGTTCAGTCTTTGCAATATGAGTACAAGTTCCTTGACCAAGGCGGCAGCTTCGTCGCCATCCGAGAGATCCGGCTCGAACACCAACTCCATCAGGGGTACTCCGGCTCGATTGAGATCTATCAAACTCCTTTGACCGGAAAATTATTATTTTTAGGTATGAATCGAGCATTTATTATCCTGCGCACGCGCAACATACTTTTTGAGTAAATCATCGTGCAAACTTTTTCCACTGTCCTGCTCCAACTGTATCTGTTTGATCTTGGACGATTTAACGTAGGGCACCGTATGAACTCCAGGTGTGAAGACCCGAAATGTCAAAGCTCCGTCAACTGCGAGCGGCTGGCGTTGCTGAGTTATCTGGTAGCCCGCCTGATGAACAGTTTGGCAAAATGCGCCGAACGTGGAATTTCAGTCTAGGAAAATTTCAATCCATGGTAATCACGCATTACTTACAGGCAAGTCAGCGTAAAAGTAATGTTTCCGATCGAACAAAGATACTTCATTCAGTCGGCAGGAAAGAGCCAATGCCGTGAGAACTCCAGCTTCGACGCATCTCCTATTCAAAACCTATAGATGAGAGTACACTGGCACAAAAGTAAACATGGATGATTAACCCTGCGCTGTCACACTGGGATGATTTCATCCCAAGTGAAACTTCACTGTGAAATTCTTGGCAAACCGAAAAGGGCCAGCAGAGCCCGCTGTAAAGAAAACTTGAACAGTTGTGCATTCGTATTCTGAAACAATTTAAAAGTCTTCGTGAATTTCTTGAAATCTTTTAACAGCTGACACCACTGTAAACGTCTGAAATTAAGTGATTTTTCGCAATTTTTTTTCGGGCGGAAGGACAAGAGGATAATAATATTCAAAGATGTTATTAGCAATATCTTTAAGTGAACAAAAAAGATTATTACAAATAATTATACAAAATGGTGACGCTGGAGCCATTCTCATGAGGCATGTTGAATTTGGATGCTCTGTGGCATGCATTACACTGACGGAAATTTGCATTTAAAAAAAAATATATATTTCTATTTACATGAGTATAGCTAGAGAAATACGTAGGGGATTTTGGAAATATGAATTTTTGTGTAATTGGCAACCATTTAAAGTAAAATCTCAATTTCCGACAGAGAAAAGGACAATCATTTGTAACTAACTAATGTTTTAATTAACTCAACTCCGGTACGTATTTTACTTCGGAATGTTATTTTAAAGATGTGCTCGAAATTTGGCGTGGAAAGAATGAAAATTGCTGAAGTTGTGCTGCGTGACGTTTTGAAAAATTGTGTTCCAAGAAAAACCGTCGACGTCTCGCACATGGCCAGCCACTGCCACCGCAGACCCAAGCAGGCCTGCGGATCTTTGTTTTATACATACTGAACTATTTTCCACTTATTCTAGATGGTTCAAAGCATCTCTTAAACCAATTTTTTGAAAATTCTATCGGTATAAGACCATTTAACACGAAGGTGAGAGTTGTACATGGACATTTTCGTCCCAGTGCAATCGCACAGGTTCAACACGAAGGATTCAATAGTTACTGGCAATGTCCCCGGTGTCGCACAGTCGAACAACGAGACGCAGGAGTTGATGGGCATACCAAAAGTTGTGCTCGCTCCTGAGAACAGCTTTGATTTTGAATTTATCTGAGCGTGAATCTCGAGGCCGATCACAGGGATCCATTCGTTCCTGCAGAGTAATGTAGATCTTTTTTAAAATACTTTACGCGCTGATGGAATCGCGTATGAACAATGATTCTTACGCAGTTTTTGCCTGGGGTTTTAATTGTGTGGCGTGATGGCGCAAGTGCTTGGAAAATCGTACGACATTACTGTATCCCTTGACACCTGGCATTGTTAAAATTCTTGCCGTTTCACTGCAGCGAAAAATGTTTGATGATACGAACGTTCTCAATCATCGCACTGTTTGATGAATTCGACGGAAACGCTGCGATGATAGGTTAGGTTGCCTCTGATCGAAGCGGTCGTCTATTTTCGATCTCGTCCAGAAAGTATGCGATTGATAATCACGAAAGGTTTAGTGAACGAATATAATTATCGGAATTACGTTCGAGCAAGCAATAAACCCTCTATGTTTATTGCTTATTGTCGATGTTTGATGTTTCTCCTGGATATATGGGTATATTTTGCTGATTCCGCTGATTCGCAATATGCATCATATAATCACGAAGCTTGAAACCATAGCCGTGTTTTGTAGCATAAATTTGATATTTCAACGCTCGATCCAACTGAACGCTTTTTCGAATTAGGTTAAAATGCACATAAATTCCGATACATACAAAATCCAGCAGCGGAGTTTGAATTCCTTGGCGGCAAAACGACCGTAAGGCAGTGCAGCCAGATCGCGCGTAAAAGGTACCCCCTCTCTAGTCTCTTACGCGCCCATCGCACGATCATAGTAGCGCGTGTCCGTGAGCGAGCGACGCTCGGACATCTTCGGAAAGAGCCGAGTGCGATCGAAGTGTCCCGATCGCGCATTCGGCAGCTACACCAAGCATGGACGCTAAGCACGTTCATGTGCGGCCAAGCCGAAACAAAGCTTCGAGGGGAAAAGCAATCTGAGCACGACTCACGCGTGACGTCACCCAACGGCACGCGCGAGGCTTTTAGATGATTTCAATGCTTATTTAGCTCTTGATTCTCTGCGTTATTAATGTATACAAAAAAATTTATCGCGCACTCTGATCGCTTATTTTATTAGTTTGTACGTTACTTTAAATATAGTAATAAATCTAAAATACAACTTATTTTTCTTCTAAGAAATTGTTTGCGCTTTACTCACACCCGTCCCTATGCCAAATAAATTGTAATTCATAAAAGTAAGCGGAAATATATTTATATTCGTATTATTATATTCATTCTCATATATACTTTCATCAAGCGATAAAGTATTATCCCCAAAAACAATCATCCATCCGGCCGCGAATCGTAAGTACCAGAAAGTGAACATACATTGACACAACAAATTAAAGGAGCAAGAAAAGTTGAACATTTGTTTCGTTTTTTTTCGAAAGGCTGTAACTTCGTGAAAAATGGTCGTACAAAAAAAAAGGATTTTGAAGCTTGAAGTTTCTAGTTTTAGTTCGGACAATGATTTTTTTTTTTAGAATCACTGATTGCGCGGTCGGAAGAAATATCACGGCAAAAAAAAATTTGCCAATTTTTACGTTTTTCAAAGTTCTGCACGGGTTTTGGAGATTTTTTTCGGACTTGACCAATATCAAGGTCATTAAGCCCATTCAATTCACTTCAATTTGCTTTTTTTTTTATCTCCGTACGACCATTTTTCGCTAAGATATTGGCCTTTGAATGAAAAAACGTCATTGTTTCTTCAGTCATCGATATCTCAGGCTCTAATGAACGTACGGGAATTCGATCGGGAGTTTTGGAAAGGTGAATACATACTCTACAAGCTCTAATTATTATTGTAGTGAAACTTTTATTTTTTATTTTCGCCATTAGTGTTAGAAAAGTACGAAAAAACGATGTTTTCTTGGTTTTTATGAAATCCACCGCTACTTTGCAAATATTGCGATAAACACTAATGTTTATAGACGGTCATTCAGCTTAATATGTCCCCAAGAGCCATGCGAAATTCCAAATTGATCCGTTCATCGGTCTTTCTTGCCCGATTGACCAAAATTTGAAAAAAAATTAAAGGAGCAAGTTTCCTCCTCAAACATCATTTCATGATTATTAAGAGGAAAAATAAAACTTTTCATTACTTTTCGTACAATTGGGTATTGAGTACGCATTAAATGTTGGAAAAAAAACCCTGAAAATTATATTGACTAAAAATTTTCGAAATTTTTTTTTTTTAATAACAAAAGATGTTGAAATTTTTTTTTTTTAATAAAAAAATCAATTTCGATTTTTTTTGTAATGTTGACATTTTTTTCAAATCAACATTGTACCGCCAGCATTACAATTACCCAAAGCGTACCACGTGGAGGTACGCTTTGGGTAATTCTACGTACGCTTTGGGTAATTCGAATGCTGGTGGTACAATGTTGACTTGAAAAAAAATGTCAACATTAAAAAAAAATCGAAATAGTTTTTGTTATAAAAAAAAATTTCAACATTTTTTTTATTAAAAAAATTTTTATTCGAAAATCTTCAGTCAATATGATTTTCAGGGTTTTTTTCCAACATTTAATGCGTACTCAATACCCAATTGCACGAAAAGGAGTGAAAAGTTTTTTTTCCTCTTAATAATCATGAAATTATGTCTGAGAAGGAGGAAACTTGCTCCTTTAATTTTTTTTTCATATTTTGGTCAATCGGGCAAGAAAGACCGATGAACGGATCAATTTGGAATATTGCATGGCTCTTGGTGACATATTGAGCTGAATGACCGTCCATAAACATCAGTGTTTATCGTAATATTTGCAAAGTACCGGTGGATGTTAGAAAAACCAAGAAAACATGGTTTTTTTGTACTTCTATAAAACTGATGGCAAAAATATTTTTTTTTACCTACAATAATAATTAGAACTTGTAGGGTATGTATTAATGTTTCCAAAACTGCTGGTCGAATTCCCGTACGACCATTAGTTCCTGAGATATCGATGACGGAAGACAAAAGGACGTTTTTTCATTCAAAGGCCGATATCTTAGCGAAAAATGGTCGTACGGAGATAAAAAAAAAGCGTATTGAAGTGAATTAAATAGGCTTAATGACCTTGATATTGGTTAGGTCTGAAAAAAATCTCCGAAACCCGTGCAGAACTTTGAAAAACGTAAAAATTTGCTAAATTTTTTTTGTCGGGATATTTCTTCCGACCGCGCAATCAGTGATTCTAAAAAAAAAATCATTGTCAGAACTAAAAACTAGAAATTTCAAGCTTCAAAATCCTTTTTTTTTATACGACCATTTTTGACGAAGTTACAGCCTTTCGAAAAACACGAAAAAAATGGTCAACTTTTCTTGCTCCTTTCATTTTTTGTGTCAGTGTATGTGCACTTTCTGGTACTTACGATTCGCGGTCGGATGGATGATTGTTTTTGGGGATAATACTTTATGGCTGGATGAAAGTATATGAGAATGAATATAATAATACGAATATAAATATATTTTCGCTTACTTTTATGAATTACAATTTATTTGGCATAAGAACGGGTGTAAGTAAAGCGTAAACAATTTTTTAGAAGATAAATAAGTTGTAATTTAGATTTTCTATTATATTTAAATTAACGTATAAACTAAACAAATAAGCGATCAGAGTGCGCGATACATTTTTTGTATACATTAATAACGCAGAGAATCAAGACCTAAATAAGCATTGAAATCATCTAAAAGCCTCGCGCGTACCGTCGGGTGACGTCACGCGCAAGTCGTGCTCAGATTGCTTTTCCCTGGTAGCCTTCGTTCGGTTTGGCCGCACATGACGTGCTTAGCGTCCATGCTTGGTGTAGCTGCCGAATGCGCGATCGGGACACTTCGACCCAGTGCAGCCAGATCGCGCGCGAAAGTTACCCTCTCTCTAGTCCCTCGCGCGCCCATCACACAATCATAGTAGCGCGTGTACGTGAGCGAGCGACGCTCGGACATCTTCGGAAAGAGCCGAGTGCCGTCGAACTGTCCCGATCGCGCCTTCGGCAGCTACACCAACACATAGACACGCTGAGCACGTTCATGTGCGGCCAAGCCGAACGAAGGCTTCGAGGGAAAAAGCAATGTGAGCACGGCCCGCGCGTGACGTCACGCGACGGCACGCGCGAGGCTTTTAGATGATTTCAATGCTCAATTAGCTCTTGATTCTCTGCGTTATTAATGTATACAAAAAAATGTATCGCGCACTCTGAACGCTTATTTTTTTAGTTTATACGTTAATTTAAATATAATAATAAATCTAAATTACAACCTATTTATCTTCTAAAAAATTGTTTACGCTTTACTCACACCCGTCCTTATGCCAAATAAATTATAATTCAGAAAAGTAAGTGAAAATATATTTATATTCGTATAATTATATTAATTCTCATACTTTCATCAAGCGATAAAGTATTATCTCCAAAAACAAGTCAATCATCAATCCGGCCGCCAATCGTAACTGCCAGAAAGTGCATCTTTAACACAAGTCATAAGATGGTCCCGTTGGTAGCGTTCCTGGCTTCGGTCCGTAGGGGCGCAGGATCGTTCCTCACGCTCAGCCCTTTTTTTTTTAATCATGGTTACTATTAATTTTTATTTGATTAGTTATTTTTATTAGTTATCATATTTATTTTAACTAGTTATCTTTTAGTACCGAAAAATTTATCGCGCACTCTGACCGCTTATTTTATTAGTTTTTACGTTAATTTAAATATAATAAATCTAAAATACAACTTATTTATCTTTTAGCAAAATGTTTGCGCTTTACTCACACCCGACCCTATGCCAAATAAATTGTAATTCATAAAAGTAAGCGGAAATATATTTTTCTTCGTATTATTATATTCATTCTCATATACTTTCATCAAGCAAAAAAGTATTATCCCCAAAAACAACCATCCATCCGACCGCGAATCGTAAGTACCAGAAAGTGAACATACATTGACACAAAAAATTAAACGAGCAAGAAAAGTTGAACTTCGTCAAAAGTGGTCGTACAAAAAAAAAGGATGTTAAAGCTTCAAGTTTCTAGTTCCAGTTCCGACAATGATTTTTTTTTGAGAATCACTGATTGCGCGGTAGGAAGAAATATCACGGCAAAAAAAATTTTGCAAATTTTTACGTTTTTCAAAGTTCTGCACGTGTTTTGGAGATTTTTTTCGGACTTGACCAATATCAAGGTCATTGAGCCCATTCAATTCAGTTCAATTTGCTTCTTTTTTTATCTCCTTACGACCATTTTTCGCTGAGATATCGGCCTCCTCGTCGGGCTCTGAATGAAAAAACGTCCTTTTGTCTTCAGTCATCGATATCTCGGGAACTAATGGTCGTACAGGAATTCGACCGGCAATTTTGGAAACATGAATACATACTCTACAAGCTCTGATTATTATTGTAGGTTAAAAAAAAATTATTTTTGCCATCAGTTTTAAAAAAGTACAAAAAATCGATGTTTTCTTGTTTTTTATAAAATCCACCGCTACTTTGCAAATATTGCGATAAACACTATTGTTTATGGACGGTCATTCGGCTCAATATGTCCCCAAGAGATATGCAAAATTCCAAATTGATCCGTTCATCGGTCTTTCTTGCCCGATTGACCAAAATATGAAAAAAAATTAAAGGAACAAGTTTCCTCCTTCTCAGACATCATTCCATGATTATTAAGAGGAAAAACAACTTTTCACTACTTTTCGTACAATTGGGTATTGAGTACGCATTAAATGTTGGAAAAGAACCCTGAAAATCATATTGACTAAAAATTTTCGATTTTTTTTTTTTTAATAACAAAAATATTGAAATTTTTTGGTTATAAAAAAATCTATTTCGATTTTTTTTATTTTTTTAATGTTGACATTTTTTTCGATTCAACATTGTACCGCCAGCATTAGAATTACCCAAAGTGTACGTAGAATTACCCAAAGCGTACCTCCCCGTGGTATGCTTTGGGTAATTCTAATGCTGGCGGTACAATGTTGATTTGAAAAAAATTTCAACATTTAAAAAAAAAATTCGAAACTGATTTTTTTATAAAAAAAAAAAAATTTTCAATATTTTTTTTATGAAAAAATTTTTTTTTCGAAAATTTTTAGTCAATATGATTTTCACGGTTTTTTTCCAACATTCAATGCGTACACAATACCCAATTGTACGAAAAGTAATGAAAAGTTTTTTTTCCTCTTAATAATCATGAAATGATGTCTGAAAAGGAGGAAACTTGTTCCTTTAATTTTTTTTCAAATTTTGGTTAATCGGGCAAGAAAGACCGATAATCGGATCAACTTGGAATTTTGCATGGCTCTTGGGGACATATTGAGCTGAATGACCGTCCATAAACATTAGTCTTTATCGCAATATTTGCAAAGTAGCGGTGGATTTCATAAAAACCAAGAAGACATCGTTTTTTTGTACTTTTCTAAAACTAATGGCAAAAATAAAAAATAAAAGTTTCACTACAATAATAATCGGAGCTTGTAGAGTATTCACGTTTCCAAAACTACCGATCGAGTTCCCGTACGACCTGAGATATCTCAGCGAAAAATGGTCGTACGGAGAAAAAAAAGAAAATTGAAGTGAAGTGAATGGGCTCAATGACCTTGATATTGGTCAAGTCAGAAAAAAATCTCCAAAACACGTGCAGAACTTTGAAAAACGTAAAAATTTGCAAATTTTTTTTTGCCGTGATATTTCTTCCGACCGCGCAATCAGTGATTCTCAAAAAAAAAATCATTGTCGGATCTAAAACGAGAAACTTGAAGCTTTAAAATCCTTTTTTTTGTACGACCACTTTTGACAAAGTTCAACTTTTCTTGCTCCTTTAATTTTTCGTGTCAATGTATGTTCACTTTCTGGTATTGACGATTCGCGGTCGGATGGATGATTGTTTTTGGGGATAATACTTTATCGCTTGATGAAAGTATATGAGAATGAATATAATAATACGAAGATAAATATATTTCCGCTTACATTTATGAATTACAATTTATTTGGCATAGGGTCGGGTGTGAGTAAAGCGCAAAAATTTTGTTAGAAGATAAATAAGTTGTATTTTAGATTAATTATATTTAAATTAACGTAAAAACTAATAAAATAAGCGGTCAGAGTGCGCGATACATTTTTCGGTACTAAAAGATAACTAATTAAAATAAATATGATAACTAATAAAAATAACTAATCAAATAAGAATTAAGGATGTTGGGTCCCAAATCGTAAATGATGATAAAATTCTGAAAATTTGGTATGTTTTTGTATGAAGTATTTCAGAGGTCATGTAAAAATTTCACGACAATTAGGAAGCTCGTTATTGAACAATTAACATTCACAAATTAAATGCTGTCTTATGGAAACTGATGTAACTTTGCAATAAGTTTTTCTTTTGACCTCTCAATTTTGCAATAAGTTTTTCTTTTGACCTCTCAATTTTGCAATAAGTTTTTCTTTTGACCTCTCAATTTTGTAATATCTACAATATACTGAAAGCAACGGAAACAAAACGAAGTTTATTGATAAATTTTTTTTTATTTCTTTTAAAAATTATTCTTAACAAAATGTTAATTTTTTAATAACGAGCTTCCTAATCGTCGTGAAATTTTAACACGACCTCTTAAATACTTCATACAAAAACATACCAAATTTTCAGAATTTTCTCATCATTTTTTATTTCAACCCTTAAGGAGGTTGAAGTAATGATGATAGAATTCTGAAAATTTTGTATGTTTTTACATGAAGTATTCAGGAGGTCGTATGAAAATTTCATGACGATTAAGAAGCTATTTATTGAACAATTAACATTAACATGTTTTATAGGGACTCAACATCCTTAATAGTAACCATGATTAAAAAAAAAAAAAGCGCTGAGCGTGAGGAACGATCCTGCGCCCCTACGGACCAAAGCCAGGAACGCTACCAACGGGACCATCCTATCGCTTGTGATAAAGATGCATTTTCTGTCACTTACGATTGGCGGCCGGATTGATGATTGACTTGTTTTTGGAGATAATACTTTATCGCTTGATGAAAGTATGAGAATTAATATAATAATACGAATATAAATATTTTTTCACTTACTTTTCTGAATTATAATTTATTTGGTATGAGAACGGGTGTGAGTAAAGCGTAAACAATTTTTTAGAAGATAAATAAGTTGTAATTTAGATTTATTATTATATTTAAATTAACGTATAAACTAAAAAAATAAGCGTTCAGAGTGCGCGATACATTTTTTTGTATACATTAATAACGCAGAGAATCAAGAGCTAAATAAGCATTGAAATCATCTAAAAGCCTCGCGCGTGCCGTCGCGTGACGTCACGCGCGGGCCGTGCTCAGATTGCTTTTTCCCTCGAAGCCTTCGTTCGGCTTGGTCGCACATGAACGTGCTCAGCGTGCCTATGTGTGGTGTAGCTGCCGAAGGCGCGGTCGGGACAGTTCGACGGCACTCGGCACTTTCCGAAGATGTCCGAGCGTCGCTCGCTCACGGACACGCGCTACTATGATTGTGTGATGGGCGCGCGAGGGACTAGAGAGAGGGTAACTTTCGCGCGCGATCTGGCTGCACTGCTTCGACCGCACTCGGCTCTTTCCGAAGATGTCCGAGCGTCGCTCGCTCACGGACACGCGCTAATATGATTGGCATGGGCGCGTAAGAGACTAGAGAGGGGGTAACGTTTCACGCGATCTGGCTGCACTGCCGTAAGGTGCTGCCCTCTGTCGCTGGCCAACGGCGAAAAAGGCGTTTTTCTGTGACGTCAAAAGAAAACAACAATCGACGCCAATAAACACAACATTTTGCTGGAGGGCAAAAAATTAATAAACTTGTTACATTACCCCGACAAATAGTGAAAACTAACGAATTTGCAACTCTAAACAAAAATGTCAATTGAAATCGAATCGGCCGAGTGAGTATGAAAAAAAATAGCCCACGAAAAAACGAGGCACCTGTTAATTGTTCTCATCGCTTTGCAGTGTAATTCGATTGATCCAGCAATACCTTAAGGAGTCGAATCTCGTGAAGACGCTGCAAACACTCCAGGTAGGTGCACATTTTGCAGCCAGAATGAACATAACCACAACTACCATGTTACATTGGTCTTTTTATCTTAAAATAAACAATAGGAGGAAACTGGGGTATCGTTGAATACCGTGGACAGCGTAGATGGATTCGTTGCCGATATCAACAACGGTCACTGGGACACTGTCCTCAAAGCGATACAGTCCCTCAAATTACCCGATAAGAAGCTCATCGATCTTTACGAACAGGTCGTTCTAGAGCTCATAGAGCTGAGAGAGTTGGGAGCCGCTCGCTCATTGCTGAGGCAGACAGATCCTATGATTATGATGAAACAACAAGAGGCTGAGCGATACATACACCTAGGTAAGATCCTGGCATCATATTGACCAAGCGTTTATTAAGCCCTACAGCAGCGTCTTGACGCCAAGTAATGAAAAATCAACTTGATAAATCTCGCTGTCTGACGAACTTGCCGTGTACTCTTTGTACATAAAGTTGGTGTTCCATCTGTCATTTTTTAATTGTAAATCGATGCCATGCAAAAACGGGTCGGCGAATCGAGAATCTGATGATATTTGACACAAGTAATGTTATTTTTAAGACTTACAGAAATGCTATGAAATTTAGATGCGTTATGATCTCGTTTATTTCAAGCCTACTTACAAAATGTGGTATCAATCCACTTACCAGCGGAAAAATTATAGCTATACATTTAAGGGGTTAGGCTACTGCGACAACCCGGAAATCAGGATTCTTCGAAGCAATAAACTTGGGAAAAATAATTACGACGATTGAAAAATCGTTTAGACATTTATTTGTACGTCCATGAATAAAGTTGTATACCGAATTTCATGAAAATCATTAGGAATTAAAGAAATTATAAACAATCTCGCCAAAGACCTTTGAACATGAGCGGCTCAACGGTGTACATGATTTTAGCAACCGGGTTATCCAGAAACAAAAAACGAGATTTTTTTTCTTAAAATAGATCATATTGACTAAGACTTAACTAAGCTTTTTTTTGTTATCGTGTTTCAATCGACAAAAAGAATGTTTTAATTTTCATTTTTATTTTCTAAGCAAAAATTACATCATTGTTAACAAACGAGATTTCGTCATTTTCACAGCAGCCTAACCCCTTAACGTAGTTTTTCATGCGTTCAAATGGAACATTGTTTTACTCGTGGAAAAAATGGTACAGAATGTTGGATTTTATGTAGCCAATTTAGGTAACAAGAAAAACTTTGAGTCTTACAATAATTCACTACTTAGTAGCGTGATTGTAACTTACCGAGATTCTGTTAACTTTCTCTCACCGCTCTCAGATACCTCCTCACCAAATTTTATGGCAATCCTGTAAACAGTCCGGCGGCTTAAAAATCGCGCGGCAGATTCATGTTCAAAAGTTTTGCTAAGAAAAACATATTGGAAGTTTGGGGTTTGGTTATATTATGCCACTTGCTTCTGATTATAGTTAACGCATAAGACATATGCAGGACGAGGCAACAATCATTAGTAGTAGGAACATTTTTGAACCTATCAGACTTAGGAGAAAACTTTGTCTACAAAAGTTGCACAGTTCGAAAGCAGTCAGCAGTGGCTACAAGATTCATCTCCTTCTCAGAATTTTATCGAGGAAATAAAAATAAGTTCACACACCCAATTCCAAGATGATCGATCAAGACTCAACATGAGAAATCGATTAAACAGGAATTTTAATGTCCTGAGCACAAGGCCCACTGGACACGGCGCATTTTTCAGTCCAATAAGCGTGTGAATCAACCGTGTATCGCGTTTCTATCGCGTCGTCTGCGCGTAGAAAATACGCCATCTGCAGAGGCCCTAAAATCGATTAGAAAACAACGGTGCAAACACTCTTATGAAAGGTGCTTAAAGTGATTGCCAGCTCGTTTACCAGACTTGAAACCACTGGACTTATTTAATACACACTGACTACATTGATAAGTTGATACAATCAATATGAGTTACATTCCAAGCATACATCAAAAGTGGTGGACATTACTTTGAGCACTTCTCAAAAGAGTAAGTGTTCGCACCGTTCTTTTTAATTGATTTTAGGCTACAAACATTGACATTTCTGTCTTATCGATTTTTCATGTTGAATCTTGATCGATCATCTTGAAATTTGGTGTGTCAAATTAATTTCAGTTCCTCTATAAAGTTTAGGAAAAAGAAGCCCCTTTGAAAAAAATATTGATGATCTTGAAACCTCCGCAGCGCCTCCACCTGGATGAACGTCGTAGCCACCATTCGATGAACTCCTTTAAACTGTGCAACTTTTGTAGGAAAAGTTTTCTCCTAAGTCTGAGTTGTTATTGCCTCGAGTAGTTATTGCCTCGCCTTGTATACGAGAACTTCAAATTTCCTCGACTTTCGTCTGAGCTCACATCTCCCACTCATGCTTCAGAAAGCCTGAATTACGAATGGAAAACAGCGTATAAATATTCAGTTTTATCCCACAGAAAATTTGCTGGCCCGTTCGTATTTCGATCCGCGCGAGGCGTATCCGGACGGCAGTACCAAAGAAAAAAGACGAGCTTACATCGCGAGCGCTCTGTCCGGCGAAGTATCAGTGGTGCCTTCGAGTCGTCTGTTGGCGTTGCTGGGTCAGGCCCTTAAGTGGCAGCAGCATCAGGGTCTTTTGCCACCAGGCACCACCATCGATCTGTTTCGCGGTAAAGCGGCCGTGCGAGACCAAGAGGATGAAAAATATCCCACTCAGCTCTCTAAACAGATCAAATTCGGACAGAAATCGCACGTGGAGTGTGCCCGATTTTCACCAGATGGCCAGTATTTGGTGACTGGTTCGGTTGACGGTTTCATCGAGGTGTGGAACTTCACGACTGGAAAAATTCGAAAGGATCTCAAGTATCAAGCTCAGGACAATTTTATGATGATGGAGCAAGCCGTGCTCTCAATGGCGTTCAGTCGGGACAGTGAAATGTTGGCCGGTGGCTCGCAAGACGGTAAAGTTAAGGTTTGGCGTGTTCAGAGTGGCCAGTGCTTAAGGCGATTCGAAAAGGCGCACTCCAAGGGTGTTACGTGCCTGCAATTCAGCAGGGACAACAGTCAAATCTTGTCAGCGTCGTTTGACACGACCGTTCGGTAAGTTGGACTCATTGGTTTCGACAATCCTTCAGCGTATTCTTCATGCGCATGTAAAAAATCAATCCTTATACGTCCAAACTGTTAATGATACAATTTGGAGTCATAAGGGGCTATAAGGCATTAAGGCCTTCGGCCACAGTAACGGGTATAAAATCATCTGCGAATTTAACAATTTTTTTTCGTATGAAAAAGTGATTCACTCATAAAATTAATTAAAAATCTATTCCGTATGAATATCAAGCTGTTAGAAAAAATATATATTTTTGTTCGTTGTAAAAAATGACCGACTAATATTTTCTTTTTTATCTTTTTTTTAGGCGCTCCGCGGCGTGACATTTGGCATCCACAATTTTTGACCTAGAACAAAAAACAAAAATTCTCGTCAATCTACATTAGAATACCTAGGGAAGTACGCACGGATTTAAAAAAATATTGTTTTATTCAAAAGTTGTGGGTATTTGAACTTAGGAAATGAATTTTCAGTGAAAAATTTCGTTATAACGGCTCATAAACTACTCATAAAATGAAAAGTTTTCGATTAATCACAAATTCCGTACGTATTTCTCTGCGAAATGCAATTAGGAACATAAATTTTAAATTTGAAGTAAATCGAGTGAAAATTGTTGAAGTTATTTGTCAAGCCAATTGGAAAAAAGCTGTTTCGAGAAGTTTCGAGTAGTCGGCCATTTTGTACATCGAAAAAAAAGACATTTCTAACAGCTTGATATTCATACTAATGTGTAATTAATTTTATGAGTGAATCACTTTTTCGTACGAAAAAAATTGTTAAATTCGCACATGATTTTGTACTCGTTACTGTGGCCTAAGGCCTTAAAACAAACCATGCAAAATATGGACTCCCTGACTTCAAGAGGTTGGAGTGTAAGCTCCGACCATAATATATATAATATTTTAATTAATTCTTATTATATTATATATTTATTATCTTATCATATATAATCCAAGTTTTACATAGACACACAGACAGACAGACAGACAGTCCTGTTATGAATGAATATACCTATAAAAATATTTTAAAAAGTATAAAATTAAAAATTAAGTAGGCTTTGTAATCAAATTTTCATATTTTTAACCATTTTCTTGACAATTTGAACCCCAAGAGAGTAATTTATTTACGCGATAACCGTAAAACTATCGTAATTGAACTTTAGAAACTTAATATCCTTCTAATAATGTTATAGTGAGAAACCTCGCAAAATTTCAACCGGATCGATCAATGACTTTTGAGCTATAAGATTGTTTTTCAACAGACGCCTAGAGAAATACCTTATAAAAGTTTTGTTCAAAAGAAAAAAAATATGTTATCACTTGAAAGTTGTAATAAGATAATGTCAACACTTTAAAATGAAGCGATTGTTCTATTACCTTTAAACAAATTCATGAAAAATGACTCATTTTCGGGCGTTTAAAGGGCTTTCCGCCCTCGAGTGAGGATAAAAACTATCGACTCGCTCAGACTCGAGTTAGACAGTTGAAATTTGGTGTATTGTTTCATACCTATATAATAGGACAACAAGTAAAAGTCGATTTCTTTGTCGACGGACTAACTTCATGAATTCAATGACAAAGTTTAATTCGATACTTTCTT
The DNA here is from genome assembly GCA_951751655.1 of Ophion costatus. Taxonomy (NCBI): domain Eukaryota; kingdom Metazoa; phylum Arthropoda; class Insecta; order Hymenoptera; family Ichneumonidae; genus Ophion; species Ophion costatus. The sequence goes on along the minus strand of OX632359.1, from coordinate 30,646,380 downwards.
ATTTTCTGCATACTTTATTCATGTTTGGAAAATGCGGGAACTAATCTTTACCTGTCCGGCTGTCTTCTTATCAGGATACACGGTCTCAAATCTGGCAAGACTCTCAAAGAGTTTCGAGGGCACGCTTCGTTCGTCAACGAGGTAGTCTTTGCTCCTGACGGCCATCACGTAATCAGGTACATGAGCGATCATTGATGATTCAGAAGGAGAGGGTAAAAAGCGAGAGTACACAACGCGTCGAGAATAATGTGAATTTCCGTTCGGTAAACAGCGCATCGTCGGATGGAACCGTAAAAGTATGGAGCTTAAAAACGACCGAGTGCGTGGGTACCTACAAGTCATTGGGAGCGGCGGATCTAACCGTTAACAGTATACATCCGCTACCGCGCAATCCGGAACACTTCGTCGTATGCAACAGATCGAACACCGTTGTCATAATGAACATGCAGGGACAAATAGTCCGATCATTCTCCAGCGGTAAACGCGAGGGCGGAGATTTCGTTTCTACGGTCGTTAGTCCGCGCGGTGAATTTATTTATTGCGTCGGTGAGGATCTCGTACTGTATTGCTTCTCAACCTCATCGGGCAAACTCGAAAGGACGCTCAATGTAAGTTCGCCGGCACTACGCGAAAAGCCTAATCGTTGATTCGTTCGACTTTCTCTCGCTATTTTATTTCTTCAGATTCACGAGAAGGATGTGATCGGCCTGGCTCACCACCCTCATCAGAATCTATTATGTTCTTATAGCGAGGATGGCCTCCTCAAGCTCTGGAAACCTTAAAACTCGCGCGTAAGACGAAACAAAAGAAAATAATCGCCCATCGCCGCTCCGCGAGTGCTCGAACTGTCGTAAAAAAGAAATCCCACCTGACTACACAAATTTTGACATTCGGGAAAATACAAAATAGTTTAAAAAAAATAAAAGAGTATTGTCCGTGCTGCAGAATGTGCAACGACATCCTCCCGGAGAACGTAAACGCGTTCCTGGACGATGTGGAGACCGGGCTCTGCCTACCTATCCTCTTCCTCATAGTTTTGTGCACTTTTCAATTTATTCTAAATCATACATTGGACATCGCGTGTACCGTGGCCACGTTGATATCATCAATGTCAACGGCAGCGTCGTCCCCGTCGTCGTCGGAACTCAAGGATCCAGAATCACCAACGATCTTTCCGATGATGGACCTCAATCAACTGCCGCAAAAGCTCAAAGGTTTATCAACCGCAACGATTGGATCGGCCCTAAAATCGTTATCTTACCACGGTTAGAAAGTCACAAATATAAAAAAAATCTACACTTGTGATAGGAATGCTGTCGCAAGTTGGAACGCGCCTTGCCGGTGTCGCTTGGGGTTTTCGAAATCGTTCCACGGATGCGTAATCGTCCGGAAACGCGCAACGTCATCATTATTATTAACACCCTCTTCGAAAGAAGCCAATAAACCATTTCTCCTGTCTTTTTCAATTATCTTAAATTGATGCGTTACATTAATTTGTAAATACATGTAACATCGCGCTTTTTTCAATACAATACTTGAATAATTCAATCTAGATAACAAAGTATCATAGTGTGCGCATATACACGTGTACATATACAACTGTACATATGCACATATATATATATACTTGGTAAATAATGTATAGTGAGAATACCCAATATTATTGACAAGAACGTTGTTTTCCATCCCAAAGATGAACGATTATACGTATAACGCTAGAATTATGATTAATTATAATAAGTAGGATTAGCCCGGCCGATTTGAACGTCACATGAAAACGTTCTCAAGCGTATTGATCGGCGTCGAGGGATTTTTGCGAGTCGGTGTAGCGGCAAAGGATGCACAACCGGTTGACAGAATCGGAGCTTCGTCCTCGAACGTAACGACTTTCTCGCAGCGTGTTTTTGCGGCTGCCGGTGGTGCGGCGTTGCACGCGATCGGCGGTGTTTTCGGGACCGCCGGTGTGACGGCCGTGTCTTGCACGGCAGCCGCCAAATTGAACTCGCTCACACTACGCGGTACGAAATATTCAAAGTGTTCGGGTCCGTTTTGGTTGCCGTCCGGAGTTGTCAATTGTTGTCCGTTGCGATGCGCGTGCTGATGTTGATAACGATGATGATGATGGTGGTGATGATGATAGAGATAGTGTTGCTGTTGTTGCTGTTGCTTCTTCCGCGGCAGAGAGTGGCGACCGGGTGATGAGAATTTCGTACAGTCGATTGTCGCCGTTGAGGAAAAACTACCACGTTGTTGTTGTTGTGGTTGTTGGAAAGCCAGGAGGTGCCCACCGTCGGAAGCGAGACTCCTGGTGGGATTTTGTCAAGAGGTCGGAACGAGGGACATCGCTATCGCTTCCTCCTCGTCGTCAGCTTCGCGACGCTCGTAGCCGTGTTGTCCAATCCGAGAGTCATTGTTCAGGATACTCGCCGTGCAAGGTGGACCGACGAAATCTCTCTCAACGCGAATACTCAAATCCGACTTGATACCTGCACGAGTCGTGAAACAATCGTTTTTATAAATACCATCGAACAATTTCGCATGCGTTATCGGCAATTCCGATGGACACCGCTCGTCTGTCTAAAAAAAAAGCGAATTTTTCATAACCTAACCCATTTATTATGAATAATTGTAATCTCACATATTGTTACAACAATTTATTTGCGAAAAACGTCGTTTCTGTACGAATAAAACGCAAACGCGAAGGACTTGTTTTTTTTTTTAGTAACGACGGGTGTCCATCGTCAATTAGGTTTGTGAATTAACCAGTTGACGTCGCTGTCGCGGCTGGTGGTGGTGGCGGCGGTGGTGCATTGTTAATTATACGAGCACCGTTGCAATTTGCCATTGGCGACATGCCGCAGGTTCTACCGAAAACCCTAACGACTCGTACGACCTCGTCTTGCATGAGGTTGAAGCACATCGCAATGAGTCCCATACCGGCGAGTATGTAGAGCGAGCAAGCGCAAAGGCTCAGCTCCTCGAGTATGTGAGTCGAGGCGTTGCCTCCGCTTGGCACGAGATCGCCGAAGCCGATCGTACCGAGGCTCGTGAAGCAAAAGTAGCTCCCTTCGAGCAGCGACCAACCCTCGAGACGATTGAACATCAGCGCGCCGCAGCATATGTACAGTAGAATTATAAGAAGGCAGAGGCTTATTGGTATTCTGACGAGGCAAACGGCACTGGGTTCGGAGAGCTGAGACGAACAAGTATAAAAGTGGTGATGATGATGCTTTTTCGTTCCCGCGTTGCCGATATTTGTTTCCTGCCGACAGACAACACAACATTTTTAACGTAACGCCATTTACGTCTCCGCGGATTTTCTCTCGCGCATGGCGGACCGAGTGACGCGGTGCGTACCTGAAAAGCGGTGGTGGCGGAGCCACCCTCGCCCCCGCAATCGAGAAGCATTCCACTTCCGGTGGAGCGTATCAAGCCGAGCTCGTCGGAGGAACTCGATTTGCTCGAATAAAACTGATGATGAGGGGTGTTTGTGCCGGCGAGTTTACTCTCGACGTGGTTGTCGTACCGATGATAATTCGCTTTTCCCATAATCCCCGGCACGGTCGTCGTCGTCGCCGATGACATCGGCGATGACGGACAACCACCACGGGATGCGCGATTGGCATCGCGTATGCATTCGACTCGTCCAAAGACGCGTCCGTACAATCGACGAAAATTTCGAGCGAGAACGTCTCCGATTGTGCTGAGGTAGACCAACATGAGAGGTATACCGGCGAGGGCGTAGATTATAGTGATCAAACGGCCCCACACGGTACGCGGGGATGTACTCCCGTAACCTGCAAGCAAAATGGCACACGCATGGATGAGGAAAACTGTCGATCGTCGCGTCATCTATCAGGGGCTCAACATGCCATCTTGGTGGGTGGAAATTGCAGTTTCCAATAATATTTTCATTCGTTAGTGTCACTTTTTAGCTATATTCCCTGAAAAATTCCATTGAAATATTCCGAAAATCGAATGAGCTACAGCTTCCAGCACTATTTACGAAGTCGGTGGACATTACAGCTCGAGAACTACTCGATGGATTGTTTTCAAATTTACAGGAGATACGATGAGAAACATTTAAGGATGTCGAGTCCCAAATAGCAAATGATAATAAAATTCTGAAAATTTGGTACGTTTTTGTATGAAGTATTTCAGAGGTCGTGTGAAAATTTCACGACAATTAGGAAGCTCGTTATTGAACAATTAATATTCACAAATTAAATGTTGTCTTATGGAAACTGATGTAACTTTGCAATAAGTTTTTTTTTTGACCTCTCAATTTTGTAATATCTACAGTATACTGAAAGCAACGGAAACAAAACAAAGTTCATTGATACATTTTTTTTAACTTCTTTTAAAAATTGTTCTTAACAAAATGTTAATTTTTTAATAACGAGCTTCCTAATCCCCGTGAAATTTTAACACGACCGCTTAAATTATGAAGTATTTGGTAAAAATTTGGTAAAACATCTAAAAATTCGGTAAAACATGTAAAAATTTGGTAAAACATCTAAAAATTCTTCTAAAAATTTGGTAAAAACATACCAAATTTTCAGAATTTTCTTATCATTTTTTATTTCAACCCCTAAGGAGATTGAAGTAATGATGATAGAATTCTGAAAATTCGGTATGTTTTTACATGAAGTATTCAGGAGGTCGTGTAAAAATTTCATGACGATTAAGAAGCTATTTTGAACAATTAAACAATTAACATTAACATGTTTCATAGGGACTCAACATCCTTAAAGGTCGTTGACGGTCTCACTTTTTTCAAATTGATCTTCATTTTTTCATAGTTACGTGAAAACGACGGCTTTTTTCGTAGATTTTGTATGCTCGAGTTTCAATTAATCGGCACGTTGTCAAACCAAATGATTTTAAAAATCGACGATCGTCAATGACTCGTACATATTGTTAATCTGAACAACCCGTTTGGTTTTTAGATTTTGGATTAACCGTTTAAGCTGGAGAGTGTCCACCGCCAAACAATACATTTAAAAGAATTTTCTCAAGGCTCTTAAACATGTATCTTTGTGTTTAAAGAAATGCGTTATTTTTTCACCAACTATAACCGAAAAAGAAAATTCGGAATTTGGCGCTTTTTTCGAGTTTCTAGATAGATGTAGCCCCTTGAAGAAGTCGACGATAAGAGTGCGGAGAGAGTAAAATGGGAATGCCAATATGTCAAAGTACTTCCGTAACGACAAGGGCTGCTGCTGGCTGCGCTCACCTATCGTCGTGATAAGGGTTATCGAGTAGAGAAAGCTACTGCCGAAGGTCCATCGCCGCTGGGTCTGTTTCATCAACGGCGAAACGCCGGGCAAACGTTTGTCGTTGTTGCGCCTACCGACGGTGGAGGAGGATCCGGCTCGTTGGACGGCCGTTCCGTAGATCGAAGATCCTGATCTCGCACGCTCCATGCTGTGCTCGGCCATTCTTTCTTGAAAGTCGAGTACCTCGCGCTCGGCAAGTCTCGTCCAATTCTCTTTGTACAAGACATTGAGATCCTCGGTGATGCTCCAGAGTCTCTCGACCGTACGGGCGCGCATTTTCCTCGTCGACGGGTCC